>OY776681.1:48043881-48544479 GCA_963675555.1 Leptura quadrifasciata | reverse complement strand
GTAGAGCATCTAGAAGTTTTTTGAACTTTGTGGTTTTAGATAAAGTCCTAGTCCTTTGCGATATGGTTTTAAATATAGCCCTTTACCACTTTTTCCTATAGAAATCGCCTCCATCTGCCTATTATGGCGATTTTTTTCAGCTAATTCCTCTCTACTCGTTTTAACATCATTTACAGCTTTAGCTATACCAGCAGCAGTGCCAGCTAAACTACCCAAAGCTGATAATCCAGCAAAAATGGGTATTAATGGTAGAATTCCACCCACTTTCGGTATTGGTATTATCCTAGGTGTACGAATATTACGTTTTCCACCAGCTGCTCTCATGTGTCGTCGTGCTGCTTGAAGCGCAATTTGCGTAACTTTTTTTGTGTCCTTAGCGATTTTTCGTTTACCACCGGCTTTACGTATGTCATCACGTACTTTACGTACTATTCCAGCACCAAAAGCTATATTTCTAGTTTTTTTCTTGTTTTTCTTTTTAATTATACGTTTCTTTGTAGTACGGGGTGTTGTTGACGTACAACCCATACCAAGACGTTGCTTTCCCTTCATTATAGTTGTAACTAACCACGCGGCGGCCTTTTCTTTGAAACTTACGTCTTTTGATTTAACTCGTTTCCAGGCAGCTTGTTCAAGTTGATAGTCTGCTTTGTGTCGGGCTGCTAAATTACTGGTGTTTTGATCGTATGCAATATCGTGCTGCTTGCATGCAGCATCGAGTTTGTTTATGCCTGGATCACCTCGGGCTAATCTTTTTTGTAATTTGGTGCCTGGACCACAATACTGGTAACCTCCCGGTAAGTGTAGTTCAAATGGGAGCTTATTTATTAGAGAATTGACTACCCCCTTACCAATCTTTAAACCACGACGATTTTCACGTGTGTGCTTCTCGGTTGACACCATTTAAATAACAATCACAATACGTACATCTATTTATATAGTATCCATCCGTGCTACGATGCGCATTGTGAAGCAGAAACAGAAACTTGCTGTAGATAATTTAGATGAAAAAGTAGGGTGTGGACTACAAGTCGAATCACGCCATGGCCCGCTACTTCCCTCAACTATTCGCGGACTCTTAATAGGTCCAAGTGGTTGTGGCAAAACAAATTTACTAATAACTTTGCTTACTCATCCACTTGGGCTACGTTTTTCAAACATTTACTTATATTCAAAGTCCTTACATCAACCCAAGTATGAATATTTACGCGATATATTAGCACCGATTACGGGGCTAGGATATTACACCTTCAGTAACAACGCGGAAATAGTGCAACCATCCGACGCTGAGCCTGAGTCTATATTTATATTTGATGATGTTATATGTGAAAAGCAAGATGTTATTCGAGCATACTTCTCAATGGGGCGTCATAAACATGTAGATTGTTTCTATTTGGCACAAACGTATTCCCGCGTCCCTAAACAGTTGGTAAGGGATAATAGTAATTTCATAGCAATTTTTAAGCAGGATGATATGAATTTACACCACATTTTCTCAGACCATGTCTCACCGGATGTGACTTATAAAGAATTTCAAGAAATGTGTGCAGAGTGCTGGAAAGACAAATATGGGTTTCTTGTAATTGACAAGGATAGAGAAGTAAATGAAGGGAGATATCGCAAAGAACTTGATAGTTTCATATATCCATGAAGTATTGTAATTAAAATTTTAATTGGTCTACAGATAGCATCGGGATAACTTCAGCAGTGAGGCTGCATTTGTTAGACATGAATGACAATGGTGAGAATAAACTCAGTAGTGCTATAGGTAGAAACATGAGAGAAGAAATAAGACTGAAACGTGAATTGATTGAGGCCACCGATTCAGTGCGCAAAAAATTCAACTCTGTGAAGAGAAGAAACGTTGAGAATCAGTTAACACTCGAAAAAATTTATGAACCCATAACAAAACCATTAAAGGTTATATCATCTGCTTCACATAACCAATCGCTAACACAACCTCAGAAACCAACACAACCGATAGAAAGTGCAAGAGCTAGTACTAGTACATTTAAAGCAACACCTGAAACTAGTGATGAAGATGGTGACAAAAATGCAAGTCAACAATATTTTTTGGAAACACCACCGGGATCGTCGTTAATGAGCACTCCATGTTCAGAAAGTTCTATTAGTGGCGCAGAAGGAAAATGTGATATAGTGCAAACACATTTAGAAAATCTGAAATTCGACAATGCTAGGTATGATACTATATACGGTGTACGTTTAGACCCCCATACAGAAAAACTACAAATGGGTAATGCTGAAATACGCTTTTCTAATGGAAATATCACATTGTGGCGTGGAACTAAGAAGGTGGGGACGTATTCTGGCAGTCCTAAGTTATATGATATGATATTTATGAAACAACCACAAATTTCGCGTAGTAATGAGGCTATTATTGGCGACAAAGAGTGTCAATTATATGGGGGGATTTTAAAACAGACAAAAGCACCATATAAAAATTATGATATGAAACAGGGTTTGAATAAAGCTAAATGGAAGAAATTCACTAATATTATAGAACCATTGGTATCTTCTACAGTTGTGACGAGATCTAAAACTGGCTTAGGTGTTCCTATTAATAAATTATACAATAATAGAGGTGTTGACTATGTATATTGGAATAAACCGAAAGAACTGGTGGACCGCCTACGCCTGCTCTATAGCTCAAAAATGGTTGGTAACAATGGTGTCAATAACGAAATAGTCAGTTTATTGGAAGAAATGAGGGAAGAAAGGATAATCTATTAGTGAAGTTAAAATTCATTTCACACTTATTTAATTAGTATAAAATATTGTGAAATGCTTAAACGGGGTCAGACGTAAACAGAAATGGCTGTTGTAAACAACACAATTGACAAGTTCGGTAGACGAAGAAGTAAGAATAATAAATCGATTATCGTACATGGACCTCCAGGTATTGGTTTTAAACTTACCGCAGATAATCAATTTGATATGCAAAATAAGCGTTTACTGAACATTGGTGAACCAATAAATCAAAAAGATGGTGTAACTCGTAACTATGTAGACGAAAATATCGATAAATGTATGAAAGACATTAAAAAGTCACACATTGCTTTTATGGAGAATCAGTGGACTGAATATAGTAAGTTTGTACACAGCAAAATTACCGAGATGATTAATGACGCTCTGCAACACATTAATAAAGAAATTTCTGGAGTTAAGAAATTAACCGAGGACAATTATACTATTTTATATGATGCAATAAGCAAAGTGCACCACATTCTCGATGAATCCCGTCTGAAAGGTATGACAGTGCGACAGAAATCACTTGGAAATATTGTGGCACAAGCTGGGAGGAACGATCGTAATCAACAAGTGATAGATGAAATAGTGGCTGAAGTCACGGACAACGCTGCTACATTAGGAAAAAAGTGAAAAAACAGACCTAAATTATCTATATAAACGCCTGACTTAAACTTCAATTATGGTGATTAGTAATGAGAAATTACAAGTTGTTAACGAATTGCATAAAGCTTGTAGGAGAAATTTCCGTAGAAGAAGAACAATAATCAAAGGTTATGGTGATTTATGGCAAATGGATTTAGCTGAAATGCAACCATACGCTGATGAAAACAATGGTTATCGATACATTCTCGTAGTGATCGACTGTTACTCAAAATATTTGTGGACTAAACCTCTAAAAAATAAAACTGGTGTTGAAATTACTAAGGCTATGAGAAGTATTTTACAAGAATCAAATTATTCTCCTAAAAATCTACAAAGCGATCAGGGTACGGAATTTTACAACAAAAACTTTTCTGCTTTAATGAAACAGTACATCATTAATCATTACTCCACGTATAGTACGAAAAAAGCAGCAATTGCAGAAAGAGTAATACGAACATTAAAAACCTGGTTATATAAAGAATTCTCAGCTAGAGGTAAATACAAATGGGTTGACATTCTATCCGACATTACAAAATTGTACAATAATAAAATACATCGTACGACTGGTATGAAACCTGCTGATGTTAAACCAACTACACGTTTAAATGCTTATAATCACATTAAAATTGCTTTGAAACCTAAATTTCGTATTGGCGATATAGTTCGAATCAGTAAATATAAAGGTATATTTGAAAAGGGGTTCACACCAAATTTTTCAACTGAACTTTTCAAGATCGTTAAAATAAATGTAACAAATCCCACAACATATACACTCCAGGACATTCATGGCCAACCAATAAAGGGGTGCTTTTATGAAATGGAGCTACAAAAAGCTAAATACCCTGATGTCTACTTGGTGGAAAAGGTTTTAAGAAGGAGAGGGAACAAGGTTTTTGTGAAGTGGCTCGGATTCTCTAATGACCACAACTCTTGGATTAACGAAGCAGCTCTTATTTAATATTGTCACATTCTTTATATAAAATGTGTATATTTATAACAACTAATATTTTACTTATGTTTAGAAATTTCATAATAAAATGTGTGTATTCCATTAATATTTGTTTTATTTATTTTCCCCATATAAGACTCCAAAGCCTTAGTAATTATATACACATTAACGAAAAAATATATACAAATGCAAATTTGTTAAAATTTTTGAATTAATTTTTACTCCTAAAAATTATTAGATGAAATCAAGAAAATCATTTTAATAAATTTTATTGAGAAGAAAATATTTACAACGAATTATAGATTAAATATATTTATTTAAAACGTATATAATACAGAAAAAATACAAATACATATTTATGGAATTAATCAGATGAAATCCCCCCGTCTCGACAGTAACGCTTCCTGACAGAAACATTCTCTGTTGTGTTTCATCACACCTCCATAAATATGTCCAACATATTCACAAAGTAAAACACTGTATGTCTTCTCGTCTCTGCATTTGCTGCAAATATTGTTCCAACAATCACCAGTGTACTTGTTGCAAACCAGACACCGCTGCCTCAATGGGTGCTCCACCTTGCATGTCTCACAAACATCTCGGATAATTCCAAAATTTGTACGAGTCGTGGGTTGTAGACACTTGTAGCACTCTTGCTCCAGACGCTCACGTGATGCTGCTTTTCGGACGGTATTCACTGGCACTGGATTTTCTTTTATACAATTTGAACATAGTCCAGTACATGGATTAATTTGCTGCTTTGCCCAGAATTGGGAACAATTATAGCACAGAATTGCACCATCCATACTATATGGATATACGGCGATTGTTGGTTTCGATTGCCACTCTCTTGGACAAGACATTGCTGTTTTAAAAACAAGTGTACGGTATGACAGCTGAATAATAACTGAGTTCCTCCTCATGGCCTTGTTTGTTTAAGTAGTCGCTGGAATTGCCGATATTAGAGCCATGGTATGTCGTTAGAGATGATGTGACGTCACCAGCAACATGTTTAAAAGAGGAGGTGTAACTCCACGTTAGATCAGTTGCTTTGCAAACTTCAACGTTGATCATTCCGTCTACTGTCTTATATATTCGTTTCCAAGTATTAATATGGCTGCTGTACCTGCTGGTTGGGCTAACCTCAGATTCCTGGACTGGTTAGCATCCCTAGATGTCCTCAACAATATATGGTACCTTGAAGAGGTAGAGGACGACTTGGCTGCTCCCGAAGACGACGAGGTAGAAGTTGAAGACGATGAGGAAGGCGATGAGGAAAGCGACGAGGAAGACGATGAGGAATTTTTTGACGCTGAAGAGGGTGCAGACGATTCAAGTGATGATGAGGGTATCGTCGTAGATGTTCCCCACCAAAGAGGGCAGCGGTGGATAACATCAGAATATTTAGCAAGGGTGAACCCGATGGATGGCATCTTCTGCACCACCATGACCTTTGTTGCGGTCCAAGTAGTGGGTGGTATGGAATACAATCTTTGCCACGGATGTTTTCTGGGATACCAGTCTAGGGTGGATCCTGGGAGACATCGTCATGTGGACTACCATGCCACTACAAGGATAATGAGAGGCAGGCGGGGATATTGCAAATCTTGCAGAGATCCACTCTATCAGATTAGGCGAGTGGAAATCTGCAATATTTGCAATATGGACAGATAATTTGTAGTTTTTTTTTGTAAATATGTATATATCTCTTAGTTTATTGTAAATAATTATGTAATTAGTTTTAGTGATAAATAAATGTATATATTTAATTTTTAGTTTATTGTAAATATTATATAACTAGTTTAAGTGTTAAATAAACGTTAAATTGAATCTTATTTTTTGTTTTATTTACTAAATATTTAAATGTAAGTAACACAATGTTACTAGAGAAATCTGTGTTTCACTTCGATTATTGCTTATGTTGACAGTGCTATTGATATTGATGGTGTTAAAAATATGAGTATTAGGACACTTTCTACTCTTATTTGTGTGAGTAGTGAGGTGGGGAGTGATGAGGTGGGGGTGGTGGTAGGGGCTATATATACATAAGAAAGCCCTCACCATCCTCAGTTTACTTTCTACGCTCCAACATGTCTGAAGTACAAGACAATACTGTATCTTCCACTTCAACCATGTTCGTTTTGTGCGAAAGGTATCGTGCCTACCTGCAGCGCGTTAGAGAGGCGACAAGGGGTGGTGTAGCAGATAGCACCACCTCACCAGAAGAATACCAACCATTGGAGAGGTCTCCGTCCACATGGTCGATGGACACTGTGCCCAATGATGATTCCGAAGACGAGATGGATGGAGTAATTCTGGAGGAATCATCGACGGACACAGCGGAATCGTCTGACTCGGAAGATGATGCAGCCATTCTGGTGGAGGAATCTACCGATGAAGATGAGGATGCAGTCATTCTGGTGGAGCATGATTCGGACGGATAATTCTGTTTTATTTTATGTATATATATTTTTGTTATTTATAAATAAATGTATTAAGAGTTATTCTTTTTTTATTTCATTTCATATACAATAAATAACAGTAGTAAAGTAAAGAATAAAAAATTGCTTTAATATAAGAAATAACGGGGTACTTATTTAAGTAAATTGGTTATTCGTATTTGGACTGTCGGTCAAAAGTGTTGCAAAAGGTGTATCGAGGTCACAGTTGTCCTCCAGTACCGTTTCTACTCACTTCCGACCTTTAGTTTTGCCGCAGCAGACTTTTTCCCGGAACGGCTAGTCGTATCGCTCCGAAAGTGGTTGCAATCGCTTCCCAGTGATCGATTTAGTCGAAAACGATACCTCGCGTGTCCTCGGGCGTCTTCGGGTGGCTTCGGGAAACTTCGGGAGTGTTCGGCATGAGTTCGGCTTTTCGCTTAAAATTGCAGCCTTTGCATGTGTGAACTCCCCTGAAACGTGTTTTGATTTTTTTATTCCCCCAATCCTTGACAAAACAGTGAATAACGCGTTCGGTAGTGTTCGGATCGATTCGGAAATTATCGGAATCGATCCCCAGTGGTCAGTTTAGTCGAAAATGACCCCTTACGCGTGTCTGAGTGTACTTTGGAAGTTTTTCAGTTGTTTATATATATATATATATATTTTTTTTTTTGTCCAATATTTGTGTATAAATAAATGTATTAAAATTTATTTTTTATTTCATCTACGATGAATACAACAGTTCTAATCTAATTATATACTTAAATACACAATTTACCAAAAATTCCATGAAATATATATATAAACTCGCTGGGGGGGGTGTTATTACTTTCTACATTTACATTTTTTCTAACCTAACCTAACCTAACCTAATTTTTTTTTCACATTTTTGCATTTAAATTTTTTTTTACATTTTTTCTAACCTAACCTATTTTTTTACATTTAAATTTTTTACATTTTTCTAACCTAATCTAACCTCATTTTTTTTTCAGTTTTACATTTTTACTTTTATATTTTTTTACATTTTTTCTCTTAACCCTAACCTAATACTAAATTTATGTACAAACATTTTTAATGCAACATTCTGTAGTGTGTTTACGCACTACCTTATTCCCAGTTTCTTTTTTATAGCATTTAGCTTCCTTGTACATCTCTCAGAGGCTTTGCGACGCTTCGCAATGCCTCTGAGCATTTCATCGGCCCGAGAATTCAACATCTCCGCCTTCCTTTTGAGGGACTGCGCGTGATCCTTTAATTTGCTGTCATCATCAGTTGCACTTTTAAGTTCCCTATCCTCCCGCTGCAACTGTTCATACATGTTCAAGAAATTTTTGAAAGTTTCATTTTGCTCTTCTTGGGAGAATAACTCCGATTGTGAATCAGAATCACTTTCATTCACAACCAGAGCACGGTTACGGGGTTCCTGCGTTGGCAACACCGCATGAGAGCATCCTGGCAACGGCGCGCTCGAACATACCGGTTGCACTTTCGTCGGCTTTTTTGCAGCATCTTTTTTCGGTTTCTTAGCTACCGACTTTTTTGCAGCAGCTTTTTTAACCACCGGTTTCCTTCCCGATAACGGCTTTTTATTTTTAGCTGCTGCTTTCTTAGGCTTTTCAGGTATCTCTACCTGCCCCTCGTCTGAGCCAACATCGGGAATAGGGCTCAGGCGAGCAGGTACAGATGCTTGCGCCGATAAAATTCTTCTAAGAATCGACACGTCATCATCTTTCTCGGTATTCTCTACCTGCGTCTGCTTTGTAGATGTTGAAGGATGCGTCGTCATCTTCTTTTGGCCTTTCTGCGAATAAATCTTTGGTTGCGCAGGTTGAAATTCGTCCTCAGAATTTGTCTCCGTAACCGTAGGGAACCTAGACCACGCGGCGTTCGGGTAGGCCTCTCCATTAGATGTACTAGCTCTGGCTTCATCTGAAGCCAAAGCCTGCGCGTCCAATTCGGAGAAATCGAAATCACCCAGCAAATCATCGTTCAAATCGGTCAAATCCGTCGGGATTTCAATATCCGGTAGTAAACCCACGCCAGGACTCGTCTGGTTGTTCGCCACACCATTACCCGGACAAGCGTCGCCATTGTCACCCACGCCAGGGCTCGTCTGGTTGTTCGCCACACCATTACCCGGACAAGCGTCGCCATTGTTCGCCACACCATTACCCGGACAAGCGTCGCCATTGTCGTCTTGCCCTGGCATATAATTAATTAAGTATGCAGCCACAGCACTCAACAAAGCGCCTCCCTTACCGCTACCACCAGAAACACCAATCTTTTTTTGTCCTACCATTGTCACAACAAACACAAAACGGACACGAGAAACGGGCACGAAACACAAAACACAGAACACAAAGAATGCTAGGAATAGAGCAGACAGCACTATTTTGCACACTTCCTTACAACTCGAGAGCTGGAGACGGAAAGAATCTTTGTAGCATCTCTGAAGCCCATAACGCTGAACTAACCCCTCCACTCCCTACCACTCTTGTTCCTATTGGTTCAAATTATTTCCCTACACACTCTAACTAACCCCCTACTTCCCACCCCACTCTTCCTATCGTCTCTCTCTATCTTATTGCCTACAGTACTCATACAATAAAAATACCATTTAGTAATTTAAATCTTTATTTATAAATTAACATTTTATTTCATACAAATATCTCTTACTTCGGCTTACACATAACATGAAATATCACAATGAATTTTTCAATTGAATATTATAATTGTCGACCTTTGCGTTAACAAGTAGAAACATTATTAACAATTAATCACTCAACTCATTCATTGCTTTGAGTAACACATCTAGTTTATCATCATCCTTTAAAACATTTCGTTCAACGACACTATTTAAGGCTGATATTAACCACTTTAAATTCTGCTCTGGTTCACTCTGAAAAAATGTTATGTCTGAGTGACCCCAGGGTAGAGTTTTAGTGGTATTGGGAATCACAAAACGTTTATCGTCATAATAAGAAAGAGCAACTTTATTCCGCATCTCTGTATAGATATCATGCAAGTGACTTCTGAAAGTATTCATTTTACGAAATATTAACCCGCCCTGCTCAACAATTTTTCTGTAGTCATCTATTGTAAGTTGTTTTTCAATCACAGATTTCTTTACTCCCTTGGCTTTTTTCAACTCATTACCGACCGATTGCACGTAGTACGCTTTCGCTCCAGTACCATAAAAGCTGATAATAGGATCTTCGGGGAATTCGTCTTTCATATTCCCAAGCACAGACGAGCCTTTTGGAATATTAAATTTATTTCCCTCCCTGTAATTAGAAGTATCAAATTTTTCTGGATTTTGTACAATAAAGTCATAGAAGTTATCTGTATAAACTTTCATAATTAAGGAATCGGTGTCGGTGTACAACAAAGAAGCATTAGCACCGAATTGACGTTTAATAACACCATAAAAAAAATTATACAGTACCGTCTTCGATAATTCAAGAATACAAAATCCTACGTAAATTGGTTTGTTATAGACTACTTGCAATTTGCTCATTTCAATCGCTACAAAATCCTCAGAAAAAATTGTGCAAGATTTGAAATTTGGACGAGCGATTAATGCGTTTGCACCTATAGTTCTTCTAACATTTTCCCAATGAGTAATCAACTTTATATCTCTTCTATTATCAACATTTTCCATGGTTTTACCAAATACTGCATTATTCATTAATTTATATTGGTCTTTTTCAAATTTATTGGTCGCTGAATTTCTCATTTGCGTATTTAAATCGATGTATTTTTTTAACCAGGGCGACTGCTTGAACTTAAGTACTCTATGGGTTTTTAACACCATTAAACCATTTTCAATGGCTTGTTTCAAGTTTCTATAATGCACAACATATCGTCTCTTATCATTCAAATTTGGGATTAATTTTGGTGATTTTGATTTTGATTGGGGGGGTATAATATTTTCTACTAAGAAAGGGAGATCTGAATGTAAATCGTGTAACTCTTGCGGATAATGTATGTCTACTTCAAAAACATACCCGTGTGGACTCTCGTCTGAAATATTAGTAACATCTAAGTCGATAATTTCTCTTTCGGACAGCCACTCAAATCCCCCTGTTGGTAATGCTTGGGACATACTATGACCGTATAAGTTCGTAGCATCAAGATATGTGATAAATGACGACGGTTCTGAGGGATCATAATTGGGTACAAACTTATTATTTGCGATATGCTTCCTTTCTGTACACTGGCTGACACCACCGCGTATAGCTTTTTTAAAAAAATGTATCATATCGATATCTGTTAACAATTCAAGTTCTACCGCTGTTAGTTTCAACATAGCGTCCCAAGATAAACCTGGAGCTGTGTAATATTGAGCTGGATCCAATTTATATTTATTCACGCAAATTTTACGAAAATTTTCAAATACGTCACACAAAAGAAGGACATCTGATTTTAAATACAGGTCTGAATAGTCACCCAAACTCTGGCACTCAAACAATTCCCACACATTTTTAGCCCTTTCATAATCGTCATCTGATATATGTGTTTCATTTAGGCTGTCATAGAATTCCTGCTTGGTGGGTAGAACACGATTATTTAATTTCTCTAAGTTATCTACGAAACTATATGGAAATACACCCTTCCGTCGCATTAAAATAAATTTTGCATTATCGGTAAAAAAGTTCTTCATTGTAACCATTTGACCTTCATTTAAATTTTCCCCTAAATTTTGTAGTGATGCTGACATAAATTTAAAACTATCGATGAAACGTAACCGCAAATATTTATTTTTTGTTTCCCCCTTGTCAGTAACGTAATCATGCATGTAAAGATGTTTTGTAAAAGATATATATTTTTCTTTGTTTTGTGGTATTACGTCAACTTTATCTTTATGAGCGCATAACTCTTTTACAAATAAGTGAATATCGTATCCACTCATGTTGTGAAATATGATAGGTACAAAATTTGGTAGTTTATAATTTAAATTACAGATCGAGTGCGCGGCACCGAATCGTATCTTACCAGTTAAGTGGCAATGATCTTTCACCTTTATATCACCTTCTGCAAAAGGCTTCTCACATATACCACAGATGGTTGCATTGTCAAAATTTTCTCTTTCTATCGCTGTAAGCGGGGACATGGGGATTACATCTTTCATATATCTATTATAAATTTCCCTTAAATCAGCCTCTATACATGATACAAATACTTTTGCTGCATCAGATCCGCGATATAGTTCAAATTTAGAAATGCTATTATCAAAGGAACATTTTATGTAATACGCGAAAGAGTAAGGTTCATGAATAAACGTTTTGTTGGTATAAGAGCGTTCAGGATTTGGCTCGCAAGTATTTATCGGTTTCAAAATGGATTCAAAGTCTGCATATACTACAAATGGTACTTGCATTTGTCTGTCAAAATTCTCAAATTTTAATATATTTTCCGGTACACGTTTCCCATATTTATCAACCCGAAATTGTGTCGATGGTGTTGTAGTGTAAATATGATTACAATCATTTGTTTGGTGAGACATTAGCTGACGTTCGTTACAGAAATACAGCAAACACCCATCACAAAAATATTTTCTATGTCCGTGAGCGGATATTTGATTTGATACTAATCCAGATAAATTTTTTATCCAACAATAGTGAGTTTTAGCACAATCCGATTTACAATGATGATTCTGATCACATTCCGCGGAAATTAATAATAAGTTAACATGAATACGTAGTTTCTTCTGAGAATAACGCAAAGGTCCGACAACATCATATTTTACTTTATTATTCTCGAATTTCTTTTCTAACCCATACACATTAATAGATATATTATTCAATTCCTCAAATTTTGAAATGTCTCTCAATTTCATTGGAAAATTCATACCTGTCAAATTTAGAACTCTTGAATAATGTGGATAAGATGACATTTGAGATGTACCACCATTTGCAGGATACAATGCTGAAGTGACTGCCCAAGCAAAACAGTATTGGTCCTGGTTTTCTATATTCACTACGGCCTTCTTATTTGCGATGAACTTTGGTAACTTGATATATGATGAACCACCCATTGGACTGTACTTGTTTATATTAATTTCAACAAATTTTATTTGTTCGAGGGCCCACCCTAAAAATAAAAAAAAAAATGTCAATTGTTATTCCACATACCAGAAGATATTTACATACCAGAATCACGCTCTTGGAACTCAGTAGTTTGCGCAACCATCATGTCTATAAAAGTGTCGAGTGCAATGTTTAAATCCACACCTTGATCCAATATTTTATTACACGTATTAAACGATTTAATTTCAGCTATTTCTTGTGCTTGTAATATATAGCTGGCAAATGTCTCCATGTTTACTTTCACAGTTTTATGAAGTAATAATATTTCTTCTAGTAAATTCAATATTTTATGTCGAATTTCGTTGAAAAATATTATATAGTCCAGTTTCTCATTATCACTATGCACTCGGTATGTTATGATTCTATATTTGAAAGCACTGCGAACAATTTCTGTACCATCCATCAAACGTACACATGAATTTGTTCTGTGTTGTAGTGTTCTTTTATGAGACTTCATTTGGTTAGTTGTTAAAGTCACATTACAGCTATAACACGTCTGCATAATTACCGATGTTGATGGATTCGAATCCAATTTCACTTTCTTTGCTGGCGGTCCATTACCATTTAAACTGTTACACGCCTCCCTCTGATGACGTCGCATATTGTCACTGCGAGTGAAGCTTGCACCACAAAAACTGCACGAATACATATTTGCTTCTTTACTCTAGGAAATTGACGTTAAGAATGATCCCATATTAACTCCTTTCACTCTTTTATAGAAAAGATATACTACGTCACAAAATATCAAACCACGGCACATTACGAGTTGCGTGGCAAGGAGGAAGCTCCGTCCTTGCATTCTCTAATAGTGTTAGCCAAGGCCAAGGTCACAGCAAGTGATCGTTCTGGGTAACAGCAACACTGCGCCCTTGAAGTCGAAACGCACTGCGGCCGTCCAAGGTCAAGGTCACGGTATATGCTATGCGAACCTACGGTGCCACCGTGGCCTTGAAGGAACGGACCACAGGTGCACGGTCAAGGTCAAGGTCAGTGGTGGGGGGAGACCGACCTACGGCTAACTTCCTCTACTATTCTGCACTGGATACTCCGTCCTGTTTGTCCGATATAGCTCTTACCACATGTGCACTTCAACTGGTAAACATCTTTTGATAACAGTTTGGGCACAGGGTCTTTGATTGAGGGAAGCATCTGTTGTATTTTCTTCACTGTTCTTTTTGAATAAAATCTCCTTCAGCCTATCTGTGACTCCCGCGACGTAGGGTAGGCATGCATACGTTGTTGGTTATTGCTGTCCTTCTTCTGTAGTTCTCCTCTGGTTATTTACTATTCCTTGTATATTGCTTTGACTGTATCCGTTCTTCTCTAAAGCTTGTTGGACATTCTGTAGTTCCTCGGGTTTGTTATCGTCGTCGCATATTGTGTTGGCTCTGTGGACCAAGGTTCTAATTAACGTTGTCTTCTGTTGTGGATGGTGGTGAGATGTCGCATGTAGGTAACGATCGGTGTGCGTTTTCTTTCTGTAGACACCATGGGCCAGCTTGCCATTGTGTGACCACCATCCACAACGTCGCGGGAGTCACAGATAGGCTGAAGAAGATTTTATTCAAAAAGAAAGTAGGTGTACGGTTTCGAACAGTGAAGAAAATGCAGCAGATGCTTCCCTCAATCAAAGACCCTGTGCCCAAACTGTTATCAAAAGGTGTTTACCAGTTAAAGTGCACATGTGGTAAGAGCTACATCGGACAAACAGGACGGAGTATCCAGTGCAGAATCAAAGAACAATAGAGAAATACCAGATTTGAATACACGGATAGGTCGGCGATAGCAGAACATGTCCGTAATAACGAGAACCATAAAATCGACTACGAGGACGTTAATATATTAGACAGGAATACGCGTTACTATCCGCGAATCATTAGGGAATCACTGGAAATTATGAAAAACGTGAACAACTTTAATAGAGAGGATGGGTATCGACTTAGTAACACGTGGAGACTGGTATTGCCAAGTACCAGCACCGCAGTAAATCATGGTCAACCAAACACGACGAGTGAGCAGCGAAGCGAACCAAGCACGAGCAATGACCGGCGAAGCGAAGCGGCGCCTAGGTATATAACGAGGAGTGTAACAACAAATTCAGTCTTTAGAATCCTTCTGAAGAAGCTGACAGGATGATCAGCGAAACGTCAAGTCAAGTTCGACGACCACGACAAGACCCCGAAGAAACTACTTCATTAGACAACGGCCGTGAAAACCTGCATTCTACTAGATGTCCATTTGTTTCTTTAACTTGAATAGTGTTTCTAAATAAATTAATATTTATATTATACGAAAAATAAAGTAACATTAATTTATTTTACAGTGAACTGCAAGCGAACATGTCTCAATGTCAAATGCGGAGGAGAAAATCGAATTTGTTCGCATCTTACAACTATATTTTTGTACTTTATTTGGATTACGGGCAGTCTTATACTTTCCATTGGCTGGCTCTTTTATTATTTATGTTCCTGTTTCACGCCGCATAAGAATTACAGGTCTATTTTCTTTGCATGACATTGAAAATAGAATTATCACAAATTCGACGTTCTTAATAAAACCCTAAATTTAATTTTGATCATGCCGACGAGATAAATTATGTTATAAAGTAGAATTACGAAGGAAAGTAAAATATATGACGATAATCTCATTTCCAAAGTTTTCAGGGCACTTTATTCAATTTCTGTTTAATGCTTAGCGAGGGCGTGAAAACAGTTGTTAGGTATTTTCAACTTGATAAAGCTTGTTAAACATAACATCATAGTGACCGTGTCCTAGTCCGACAAATGTACGCGGGCATTAAGGGGGATTTATGACATGTCCTTTTCTGTTTGATTCGTTGGATTCGTGAGTTGCTTACATAGCGTTCATCTTTGTTCAAAAATATTTCATTTACACGATAGACAGATACGTTGCATTAACAAATTATTAAAATTTGTAGTCTTGAGTTGCCGACACAGAATAACTGTTTGATAAACATTATGTTACAAATGATTTATGTTTTTTGTCATTGAGATCAAGTAAACCCGAGAGGTGAACTGAACAAGTTTTAAAATTTTCAATTTATCTGATCGAAAAAATGTTTTATAGTAATTATTTTAAAAATAACTTTTAGAAAATCTATCCTATGATGATAAATTAACAGTTGAACCTGGACTGGTTGTGCAACGTTTTTACGGAATATTTTGTAATATTTCAGTTAGTAGATATGGTGATACTTGGGACCACCCCCAGCAGTTCGTCCTAAACCACGCACTTTTACAGGCAAAGATTTCCCCAAATCTATACTTTAGAGGCGAATTTTTGCAAGTTTTTATGTACCCGTATGGCCAGGTATGTTTCGATCGATCCTTCAAGTTCCGGTATGTCGATATGTTCCAGTATGTGTCACGGTGGTATAAATGTAGGTCAACTACGTATTCTCTTTAAGAAATATGTTTTAACTGCTGAATAAAATAAGTTGTGATTGTTAAGCAAGTTATTATTTTTAATACTGATATTTTCTTCATTATACATATTGACACATTAGCTTATTAAGACCCAAAATCAAGTCAAGCAAACGAGGTCCCAGATCTTACGAATCTTTGTAGTGAGAGCGAACAATAAAAAGAACAAGTACAAACAAATACAATTTATTATAAAAATAAGCAAAGTACAGTACAACAATTTAAAGGTAAAAAAAGATCAAGATATGTCATTCTAGAGTTGTTAGGCTAACGCTAGTGAAAAGAATTATTAACTTAAGCAATTTTACAATATATCTCAATTACTTAGCTTTAAAATAAAATTGGAGAGTTTCCAGGCGCTCCAGACTTGAAGGTTATTAATCGAGGTTCTTGCTGGTTGTAGAAAAACTTCAATAGGGTTTTTCAGAAATCTTCACAAACAATTAAATAAGTTCCAGAAATCTTCACAGATAATTAGATAGAGTTTCTTTAACGTAGAGGGCAAAATCATATACCAAAAATCGTGTACCAAAGAATAACAGAATGTTCCAAAAATCCAATCCAAAATGGTCAAAAATAGAAATCTAGCCGTACCAAAATCGTCTATAATTAAATTTTATTGGATTGAATCTGCGGTAGGTTCTTGATGAAAAATAGAATAATTATAAATATTCAAAAGAGTAGTTACAATACGCACTTGGTTTATGGTTTCATGAGTTTTGTTCAGTTTTGTTTGACATATGTTTCGGCATTGCGACCAGTCTTAAAAACTGACCTGAAAGTGATGGTTCACAATATATATCTAGAAATATTCTACCTACTTAGAGGGGGATAATAACTTGATTTACTATTTCTTAAAATTTAACGATACGGCACGGAACTACGAATTTAATTTTAATTTTATTACTGTATCTAGTACAGGGTTGTTCATACATTCTGTTTGTGTATTGGTAACGTTCTTGTGATTTCTTAGGGTCTTCTTAATTTCTAACATTTCAAGCATGTCTAGGACTTTTCGTTTGTTTGCATTATGCAAAAGTTTAACACTACTACCTAAGTGATTTTGCTCAATGCAATGTTCAGCGAAACCAGATGAATAATAAACCAAGTATATAATAAAATTTACAAAATTAGCCTCAAAATTAACCTCTAACGTGAGCACGTGTCTATAACAAATTTAAAAAATTTAAACCTACCCATAATATACTTCTGGACGATAACCGCTAATTAAATCCGGATAAATTATTTACCATTGCATTTTTAAAGGCCGTATATTACTTGTTAGTTTGATTAAAATTACTGTATGTTAATCGTTTACCTTATTTATAATTGCCACCCGATGGTATTGGACTCTGCGCATAGAAATTGTTTAAAGTTGTTAAAATTCAATTGTAGTTTTAAACCCCTCGTTCAAGTTACTGCATAAAAATGTTGATTGTTGTATTGTCGTAAGCAGAAAAAAATAGGACAGCTTTCTTTTCTAATGTAAATCTGTAATTATTTGAATATGTAATGAGTAGCCGAAATAAAACAGATATCACTTTTAATTTATTCTTTATTTTAATGCTGTAGCTATTGCTATAGTAAATGATGGATGGTTAATGAGATAAATTGCACTGCGTTATAACATTAACAAAAATTTGGTGTGTAATATTTTAAGAAAGTGGAGAATAAACGGTACGATTAATAGCAATCCTGGATCAAAGGACAAAGGATATCCTACTTAACAAGAAACTAACTATTAATATTTCGTTATTGCACCATTTCTATTTATAACTTCTATAAGTCTGTTTGGCATAGAATTAAATAACCTTATACAATAATCATCAGTAATAATGCTTTAGCATGTATTATTTACTATTTCCATTAATTCTTCGGCATTCCGTGGTCTCACATTTCGTTTTTGGATACTTCTTACGAGTAGTCCCCATACTTCTTCCACAGGGTTAAGATCTGGACGATGACTGGGCCAGTTAAGAACATTGATGTTGTTATCTTGAACCCAGTTAGTCATGGTATGAGCAGAACAATTGTCTTGTCGAAATATTAACTCATTATTAGGAAATAATTGTGACACAGAAGAGAGCATAATATTGTCTAAAATCCTAATATACGTTTCACTATTAAATCGTTCCTCAATATGCCACAAAACACCAGGACCACGTGTCGATATCCAAGTCCACATATTGACGGAAAATCTACCACTTTTATCATTGTTAGATATATATTTCGCATCGAATCGAGTATTCGGAGGGCGGCAAACACGAATACGACCGCTGTGTGTTGACTGGAAAGTTTTTTCGTCTGTAAAGATTACATTGTTCCAAAAATTTACATCATGAGCTAAAAATTCAAGCGCAAATCCTACTCGAGCTTCTTTATGTTCAGCTTTAAGTAAGTATTTCTGTGCTGCTGCGACAGCGTAGCTCCGATTCTCTTACTCGCCTGCGACCAGTACTACTCGATTCAGGAAAATTCGTTTCTTCAGCAGCCTGAATAACTGAGTAAAATGGATTTTCTACTATAGCATTTACCAATTGCAAATCTTGTTGTTGAGTTGATATCCTTCGTTGCCCTGATCCTGGATTTCCACTAATTGTACTGTTTATTCTCCACTTACTTAAAATGTTACACACCGAATCTTTATTAATATTATAACGCAGTGCAATTCGTCTCATTGATCATCCATCTTCTGCTTTAGCAATAACTCCAGATTTAACTAAATCGCTTATATGAGGCATATTAGTTTTCTGCACACTTGCAATAAATTATAATAACTAACTGACAATGTCACAAAAATTAAAGTTAGATGTGCACAACTAGATTTTAGCAAAACACCGTTATAAGAGTTGTCCTATTTTTTTTTGCTCACTACCGTACAACACAATCACAATATATTATATTTTCCGTCTTGACACCAGTCAAAATAATAGTTGCTTCAGTCCTAAATTATGCTCGAAAGCCATTACCGCAAGATCTGAACAACCTGTTATCGTAAATTTGAACAATTAAACTTAAGCAGGGCCGGTGGAGTGATGAATGAAGTCAATAAATCACTGACCGCAAATATGACAAATACATTTGTTATTCATCAAATTTATAGTATTGGTAGTATTGGAGTTCCATGAACGATTCTAATTTTTGTAATTTACATTCCTCCAAACACTAACGACGAGACATAAATTATTTTGTTAATACCTATCAAATCAACACAATATTCAGAAAAGTAACATTTTTATAGGCGATATTATAAAGAGGAAATGCAAACATTTGTATGAGTTATCAGGGAGTAGAAAGTTAAATTATTCCTTGAGGTTGCTACCGAGATAATGAAATTTAGTCTAGATAATAATCCTTGACAATACGGTTTGTTATTAATTAATTAAAAAAAAAAACATTGTGTGGATAGCATCGACCGACTTAAAATTAAGATATATAACAATCAAACTTGAACGTATTCTTAGCTATTGATGTATGTATTATAACGATGTGATCATACATGAGAGACATATTCGAGTTTAGATCGTACAAAAGTAAGGCAAAATAATTTAATAGTATCCAGTTTGGTGAAATCACGACTATATTGGATAGTAAATCAATAAGTCCATAAGTCTTATTTACTTCCAGGGCAATAGTCTTCAGATGTGCAGCAAAAGTAAGTTTTTGAACACCAAGATCACGATAGGTATTCTGACGTTCTGAACTGTGAATGATCAGCATATAATCAAACATTATATGTGTCATTTCCATCGAAAATACAATAACGTTACATTTTTCAACATTTAAGAGAAGTTTGTTTGCCTCACACCAATCATTTACCCTATCTAAGTTATTTTGAAGACGAAGACAATCATCGAGAGGATCAACGGTAGTGAATATTTTCAAGTCGTCAGCATAGATGAGATAATTTACGTCAGTGACCTCCAGGATATCGTTAATAACGATATTAAAAAGCACCGGACCTAGTATGGACCCTTGGGAACTCCTGATGTTGCTAGGTATTTGACAAATTTAAACCCACCAGATACAACACATCGAGCCTTGTTTAGTACATATGATTTAAAAAGATTAATTATTAGGTGAAAATAATTTCGGCCAAAAATTAATGCTCCTGGCCCTGTCAACAGGACTGGCGTTGGGTTGATGTAAATTTCGCCATTAAGGCGGACGTCGTCAGGAGTTCAGTACGAATTTTTTAGATAGGTATGTGGGCGCCAGTACCGACTCCAGGGGTTTGCAGAAGCACCAGTGTCGAGCACTGCGTTGTATCTCAGAGCGTTTTCCCTTTGTATCGGGTTCGTGAAAGAGACCAGGGATTTGTTTTGTGTAGAGAAAGTTTGTTTGTGTCTAGCTTCGGCGTAGTCACTTAGATTTTATATATTGTTTTTAGATTTTGGACAGGTCAGGAGATCTGAAGGTCAATATTCAAGGAAGTTAGTCCTGCTAGGGAAGGTGTCCCTAGATGTAGGCGAGTGCTAATGGCATGAAAGTCACTTTTTCCAATAGCTAATATATTAACACTCTATTTAAAATATTTATAAAACAGAAAAATGATTTATTTTGTTTATTTAGTTTACAGTTGGATTCTGGGTAAGCACTTTTTTGTAACTATGATGCGTTACTAGTTAGGATGTCGTGGTTAAATGGTCGCGGCGGACTGAGTAATGGTCGTTAAACCTCTAGGCACAGAAGCTGATACGTTGAACGAGCGCGGTAGACTGTTCGTGCTCCGCTTTTTGTTAAATGCGCGACGGTGAAATAGTTTTGAGCTTTTTTACTTGGTATAGCCAAGGAAGCAGCTGCAGCGGCACGATTATAGAGATAACGTTCGCGGCGCGCGTATCGCACTGGACTCTTTTACTTATTTCTGCTTGCTTTAAGCGCGCTGAGTTCGGCCTTTTATATGTTTCGTCGGGGACTTAAGCTCGCACAGGTACCCAGACATTCATCTAAGCTCATTGTGCAATACTGCGTCAGCAAATGTGAAAATTTGAAAATTCGGAAAAGAATATTATATAACTCTTTCGGTCTTAAAATGAGGAATTGTTTGACGCACGAGCGAAGTTTGAATCGATTTGGTTTTTGAAGTTATTGACGATAATTGTCTGAATAAATTAATTAATTTTGAAGGACCCGTAAAGTCGTTCCGAAGGTTCTTCACGTAAAGTTGATGTGGTATGATAATGTTCAGATAGGTCCGCGGTGAACTAAATGGAAGTAAGTTTTGATAACAATGGGGAACGAAAGTACCGGTACTCTATTGGAACATTATGAATGGAGATTGATTGTATTTTGGTATCTAAGAATCTAATAAACGGTGGAATCGAAAGGAAAGATAATTTATAAAAAATTTGTGCGAGTGAAATAAAATATTTATTTAGTAAGGATATGAAAAATAGTTTTGATGTATTTTAAGCTCATGTGGGGGGGGTTGGTATTTTTTAGGATGTTATTTGATAATGTTTGAGCTGTAAAGTGGTTGGTTTGAATGTTTGAGTGATGATATTGATAGACTTGAGTAATCTGAGAATTATCGATGATTTATGAACTTTTTCTAGATTGTTACATGCTTAATGCATATGCGACCTGCATCACACGTTTGTGTTTCGCGGGCCATATATCGCCAAGCCGCGAACCGTGTGGGGCAGAGATTTAGCTTCCGTCCGCTATAGGACGGTCGCGTGCCTTCCAGTTGCTACGAACAGTCACGTGACTTTCGTCTTATGGAAAAGAGGTGCTCCGTTGTGTCTGTACGCTGCTGATAAATCCAAAAACTTAATTAATTAAGTCATCTTAATGGACTTTGCGAGTATCAGCAACGATAAAATTTCCTCCGTTTTAAGTTGTTTCTGGTAATCAGAGTATTTTGTTATTACGAAGGAAGTTTAATCCGCAATTTGTGCGGGATTTATGCGTACGGATGAGTAACCTTATTGTCGCCATCTTTTCGACCTTACCCACGTATTTCAAAAATTTATATAGGCTTGTCTATGGAAGTATCTTTGCTAGAGAGATGGACTCAACCTCGTTAATTAAGCTGCAGCTTTGTACCGGAATTTTATGTGGATTGAATCCTCGAGGAGTGGTAAATTATTTCTTTTGTGAATCATATCTGATTTCGATTGCTTTTCCGATCTGCAAATTAAATGGGTGTATCTTTAGGGTTCACGGACTAGGCCAAAACGTCCATGTACTAGGTTAGAACGTTCCACGAACTAGGTTAGAAAGTTCCACGGTCTAGGCTGAAACGTGCCACGGTTTAGGGAGGCTATAAACCCACCACAATCTGGCCCTGAAGTCACCACCGTAAGGCTGCAGCATCACAACTTCACGTCTGGGTATTGTACCATATAGATAAGTGTTATTGTTTCTCTATGTGGAAACCACCTTCAGTGGTTCTGTGTAGCAGTATTTGTTTTTTCTTTTAACTTGCGCTTGTATATATTTAAACAAAGATTTTACCCAGGTATTATTAACTAAGTACGTTCTCTAATCTACCCTATCACGGCCACAGTTATTATAGTAAAACCACACGCTTGTAAACCAAGTGTATCTACACGAGGGGAATATACCTTTATTTTATTCTGCATCATATTTATCAGAATATTACTACACATCGCCAGATTCATATTAGAGAACCATATATAAGTTGTAAATACTGTAATATAGTATATTTCATGTTGAGAGAAAGTGTCATTATTTCATCTGTGACCACTAAGAATGGAACCCTCAACGACTTTATGTTAAAATAAAACCTTTTAATAGTTAATGTTAAAGGGTAGCAGTTTATGTTAATGGGCTTAACGTCCTGAGATTTCTGAGCTAGTGAATTTTTTGTCGTGGGCACGTTACTCCGCTTATCCGGGCTAGGTAGTGTCCACGATCTGCTACGCATAGCAGCCCAAGTGTGTTTTTGTATTATCTAAAAACTTCTCATAGTTTATGTCCGTAGCAAGATTCTAGATAAAAGATGTTTGTTGATAGCTCCACTATACGCCGGCCAGATTTCTTGTATGTCATTTCATTTCTACGTTGACGGGTCCCATATAAATTAACATAGAAGCATTTTCAATACTTTGTTTACTTGAATTATACTTACATTATATTTGTTTAGATTCTGTGTCAATTTATATATGATTAAATGTCCGTACCCTGTAAATGTAAATTCTATTGTATTTGTAAAATAATATAATATAAACTTAATATGAGTACGAGAAAATAGCGCTGCATAAAAATAATTTTTTTTTATTAATAAAGGAAACCGAAAGTTGTTGAGTAATTTTTATTTAGTTTTTTTTTTGCAATAATATTATGCCCATTTTATCAGATATGATATTAGTCTTATTAAAATTAATTGATTGCCAAAATGCTACACTTAAAATATTTATTTATTCGTTAAAAATAAAGTTATTTCTGTTGTTTGTTGTGTTTATTCCAGTAAAGCCGGCATATCCCTAGAGCATTGCGGTCTGTTATTTCTTTGTACAAAGCTTCAGCGCCATTTGCTAAACTGATGTTTTAAAAGCGATGAGCGAACGAATTACCAAGCGAGTACAATTTAAAAGTTAACTAAAGTGAAAATCCATAATTAAGTCGAGCCGCAATGCTACAAACGTTGCACAAAATGAAGAATAATTCTTAAATAATAAACGATTAAAGAGACAGAATAAGATGTAAATAAACTGCGCGCATTTCAATATAACTGTTGGTAATTTTCACCCACTCGCTCCCATAGTAAAGACTTTGTGAAATAACCTTCACAATTTAACTAAAGATAATAAAACAAATTGTCAGCGCTTCCCTCCATTTCAGGGAGTAATTTCATGAAAATATGTCTTTATTCCTCTCCGTCTGTGCCCCTTTTTTGTTTACTGAACAATCTGCAATATTTCCCAAATTAATATTTCGAATCTAATCACGCGAGCCCCTAAAAGTAGTCTGCGATATTTCTTTAATAAAATACCTTTTCGTTTTTATTCGAAACGAGATGATATAAAAGCTAGCTCCGGCAATTTTACTTAACATATTCGTGTTTTACGTGCGTTCTGCTTGATTGTTGAGATTTAATGGTCCTCAAATTTTTCAGCATTGTTTTATGTGCAGAAAAAAATATGCAGTTATTTGAAACCCTGGATATGTTCTTAACGTAAAAACTCATTCGAATAACTTTATTTAACCAGGGAATTTTATTAAAGAATTTTCATGTAGCTTGTTTTGTTTAAACATGTCTGCCCAAATGAATACAGAATTATTGAAAATCATATCAATAGTCAAATAAAGTTATTAATAGTGTTTTGTGTTTACAATCTATAGTAAACGCTTCCTAGCGTAGGTCCAAAAAATTGCAACAAGAATTTTCACTAACCACTACTTTATTTAAAGGTTAATTACAATAGTTAATCGTTGCCATAACACAATAATTGCCTTGCAATATAACTAGATATGATTCTCCTCTAATAAGGGAGGACCCTCATCATCCTTCCCTTACCATTGACATTAAATTTAATACATTCCCGGTAAAAGATAAAAAAAACGTAACTTTAGGCGTGCAAAATTTCCATTAATGTATGAAATGTTTCAGATGAGAGATTTGGCACATATTGAAACTTACATAAACTATGCCTGCGAGCATTTCTATAATAATTTTAACAATATCTTTAATGCATGTTTTCCAGTTCACAAACAAAACAGCCGAACCCTACCCACCCTGGTTCAACTTGAAAATAATCAATAATATCCATAAAAAAGATAGAGCGCATAGAAACTACAAAAAGTTTAACACTAACATATACTTGGTGCAGTTCGAAACCTTAATGTAATGCCGCTATTTTGGTGCTGCAACTTGAATGAAATGAAAAACGAAAATTTTCTGTAAGTACTTCCCCATGGCTAATTGCAACCATTTTCATTTTATAAATAAATGTCAAATTCAAGAATAAACTGAAAAAAGAGGTTGCCTCAAATAATTCATTAGAAAAATTTATAATAGGTGTTCAACGTGTTGCCCATTTTGATTGACATACGTCTTTATGCAATTTTGAAATGAGGCCATTTAGTGGGACCATTTTTTCCAATCCATTGAAATGAGTAAATAGTATTAACTGGTCCTTTACTGTAATATTTTTATGTAAATTTTTTTGCTGTTCTCGTTATTCGACAAGCAATAAAACCTCAGTGTGGTATAAATTATCGTGTACAAAGGAGCATTTATCACACTTATCGGTCGTTACAATTTGTATTGAATTTAAAATATTTGGAATTTTACAATATGAATTTTAATAAAGTGGGCATTACTTTTGTTTTGGGCGAGTCAGACAGAATTTGTTTACTTGCGTTACTACGTTATCCTGAAAGAAGAATCAATGTTAGCAGCTTCCAAAACCTTCTCGATAGATTTCTAGAAACTGGAAATGTCGAATATTATAAAAGTGAAAGAATAAAACGTGGTGTGAACGAAGAAAAGTAGTTTTCCGTGGTTCTGGCAACGGTGGAAAATCTCCATGTTAGTCAAAGGGAAATGAGCTCATTAGTAAGAATAATTAGACGGTCTGTGGGTCGAATCTTAAAAACAAAAAAACAAATAAGTTGCATGTGTATCATATTCAAATGCACCAGGAATTATCTGATGATGATTTTCAAAAGCTCCTACAATTTTGTAATTGGGCCAGAGGTGAAATGCAACATGATGTCAACTTCTTCAATACAAGTTGATAACCAACACAGATGGTCTATAAACGTTTGGGGAGGGATTATTGGAGAACATGTAACAGAGCCACATTTCCTTGATGGTACATTGACTGGAGCTATTTGTCTTCATTTTTTGGAAAACTGTCTGCCACAATTATTGGTAAATCTCCCTGAAAGAATTCGAAATACGATGTGCTTTCAGCAAGATGGTACTTCACCATATTATTTAAATGCAATTAGAGACCACTTAAATAATACCTACCCTAATCAATGGATTGGAATAAATGAACCCACTAAATGTCCTTCTAGATTCCCAGATCTTACAAAAAATTATTTCTTTTTGTGGGGATACATGAAGGAAATTGTAGAGACACACCAACAACAGTACAAAATATGAAGGAAAGCATAATAACTGCCTTTACATCTATCACACCGGCAGTTTTAGGAATAGTGGGAACCTCATTTCAAAAGCGCATAGCGATGTGTGTCAATCAAAATGAGCAACATGTGGAACATTCATTATAATTTTTTGAAGAAACCTCTTTTTTTAAGTTTATTTTTGAATTTTGTAATTATTGCTCAATAAAACAAAATTGGTTGCAATTAGCCCTAGGGAAGTACTTACCAAAAATGTTCGTTTTTTATTTCTACATCACATCGTTCAAAAATATACAGGGCGTTCCATTTAAAGAAATTGAGAAAATTCAATTTAAAATGTTCTTAATTGAAAAACAATTTTTGACCACCCTGTACATTTTTAGGAAATGAAAAAGATTCAAAAACATTAATTAGATGTCTCGTAATTGGTATTCACGTAAGTTTTTCTTAAAACTCATAACTGTGACTGGTGATTTTTTTAATATCCATCTGCTGATTGCATTATTTCAACAAAAAATCCGTTACATCTAAGTGGTTCGGAGATATTCAATGCTAATATAGGAATGAATAGAGAGGCTTCAAAAAATGTACTGATATACATAGCATTCCATTTAAAAAATAAGGCACTTGGTCCTGTAATTTCGTCTTGGCTTGCCCTGTATGTTCGAAAATAATTTCCAGCTATAGACTTTTTATTTAGTTTACTTGCAATTTTTTAAAAATTTTCTAGCTATCGTAGATCTCGAGATATCGAGGTCCGACGCATTATTGCCCCACCCTGTATATTTATATTTATAGGAGAATCACAAAATAGTACAGATAAATTAATAACTAAAATTTTTAATTACCAAAGTTTCGAAAATATTCAAATTTTGGTAAGCTACAATTTTCCCCCTTTTTGTTTCTCTAATTAAAATTTCCACTAATATTTTTAACCAGGTATTTTTATAAAGTGAACGCAAGCAAGTAAATATCAGGTAAATGCAAAATGAAAAATGAAATCAAATGACAAGCAAAGTAAGACCAGCGGTTTGACACGTGTAACAGAATTAAAATTCGGACAACATTTATGACAGACAAATTATTATTAAAATTTTGAAATTTCTAGCACGAATAAAGTGACTTTTTTATATTATGAAACAGCTAAATTTGCGAACTTGACATGGTGAACCCGGTGATGGAATGTTTAACTATTAAATAAGATGGTACGTCTCAACTGGAGTGTTCCACTTAAAGGCATCGTCCAAGACTGAGAATTTTGCGGAAAATTCTCCGTGAATCTACTTTTAAAATATCAGATAACGGTACGTCACAGGTGGAGTGTCCCACTTAAAGGCAGTGTCCCCGACTGAGCATTTCGCCGAAAATAACCCGGTATAACTACTATTGTACAGCAAATGTTACTAACAAACAGGTTAAAATTTCAAGTTTTATTTCAGTAGATATTAATTTGTCTTGGCTCATTTTACGATCGTGATTGGTATGAATTTATGACAGTTCGACTCCGGTGGAGTGTCCCACTTAAAGGCAGCGTTCCTGACTGAGAATTTCACGAAAAAATAATAATTTATTTGCAAAATTAAACTTAGATCAAAATAAAATCAAATAAAAATTTCGGCGTACACCTCTGGAGTGTCCCACTTAAAAGCAGCGTCGCTTTTATTATTAACGGTAAAATATTTTCCCGGTACTAGACACGATAGGTTCATTGAAAATTACTACAAGTTGCTGAAGGCACAAGTTATCAAAATATGATATATAAATAAAGACAAATTAAAATTATTTACAGAAAATACGTTCAAAATTACCAAGAAAATAAATATTAATTCAGAGCCGTGAAATATTACCAAAAGTTGACTGATCAGGTCGGGAGTAGGAAATCAAAGATATCTTTAGCAGAGGACCTAGGCAGGATATCCCGTCCTAAGCTGGAGCTCATCCTGCCGGGCGCACATTGCGCAAGCATATGTGAGTCAGGCAGTCATCAATTAACGGCGTAGTAAAATGTTTATAGCCGATAGCGTCAATTGATATAAACAATAATTTCTGGGCAATTTAAATGACTGGGATGGGCTGTAATCAAATATTTACTTGATTTCAGAAAAAGAACGAATTTAATAGCCCCGGTATTACTAGTTATAATTCTAAATCAAATTATTATTTTTGAAAGTGGTGCATATTGAAAATTTTGGAGCGTTAATTCATTTCAACAATTGACTCACGGTTTAAACTACTTGCAATCAGTTTGCAATTAAAACTTTACCTGGTCCTTGAAATGAACTGAATTTTATCGTCCCTAGTTTACTATTTATCCATCTAAATAAAATTAGTGCGTTCCAATTGGTTCTCTCATGATTTTTTAAAATAATCTTTCCCTGAAATTAAATAGCTTGAAAGGGGTCTTCCCAATTTACTCTACATTATTAAAAAAATAATTATTACTTTTAATACAAATTAAAATGAATATTTTCCCAACAAAAATGACTTCATTACATTAAGATCTCTAATTAAGCAACAAATAAAAGCAACCTATGAGGTACATATACATAATATCGAAATAAATATTCACGCTGTTCCTTCCGAGTTTTGTACATTTGTACAAGCCAAAGAGAATAAATCTAGAATTCCAGGCTCTGTATATTATAACAACATTATCTACGAAACGCCTCAATCCGTGGTCGATGGCTTTGCCAGATTCTTCTCGGACGTATACTTTACACATGTGTACATTAAACCGATCACGGACCTGGACATAATTAACGCAGCAAAAAAATTGAAAAACAAATTAACCTCCGGCGTCGACAACGTACCTAATTTCATTGTTAAAGATTGTATCAATAATTTGTAGCACACCTGCGTTTTTTATTTAATATTATTTTAGTAACAGATACTTATCTATATATATGGAAAACTATGTCCCATCCCCAAAACAGGAGATCCCTTCCTAGTAACTAACTACAGACCTATGGCTATCCTTTGCAATTTTGGCGAAATCCTAGAAATTATCACTTACGAAAATATATATTGTGAAATCAAAGGTCATATCTCCGCATCAGCACGGTTTTATGGAAAAAAGATCGACCACCTTGAACCTGACCTGTATTACACAGTATATCTCGGATATTTGACACACAAGGTCAGTCAATGTTATTTATACTGACATTCAAAAAGCTTTCGACAAAATCGACCATTCCCTACTCGTTTCTAAACTTAATGCAATTGGAATGTCAGATATCTTGCTGTCTTTAATTGAATCCTATTTATTTAATAGCACACAGTTCATGGAATACGGTGGATATAATTCTCACAACTTATCCGGAGTCCCTCAAGGATCCAACATAGGGCCACTTTTATTCTTAGTATTTATTAATGACTTATCCCTCACTATGAGCTTTCCACATTTATTTTTCGCGGACGATTTGAACATCTATTCTAAAGTAGGCAAGCCAAACGACTGTTCTGCCTTGCAAATAGCGTTAGACTCAGCTAACGAATGGTGCGAAAATAACTACTTAAAACTAAATACATCTAAATGTAAGATGTAGAACGATGTACAAATTTTAAGGATCTTGGAGTAACATTAGATCTCAAGCTCAGTTTTTCTATTTATATAAGCACAGTTGTTACTTCGGCTTCTAAAGTACTCGGGCATTGTATAGGGAACTGGGACAGCTTTACGGATATTAACACTCTAAAATTAATATACATATCATTTATTCGAAGCAAACTTGAATATGATTCTCTCATCTGGTCATCTGTTTATCAAAACTTTAAAATGGGAGTTGAGTTTGTACAAAGACGATTTCTCAAATATATATTTTTCAAATCCAATGGGTCCTATCCTGTTAGGGACTTTGATCATAATACACTAAAAGACTCATTCAATTTTGACTCGCTTGAACTTAAATAAATTACACAGCAGTATAATTTTTATATAAAATACTGCATAGCCAACTAGATTGTATTCACATAGTAAATAGAATTAACGCAGAATGCTCGTCTTCACAATACATTTTACGTCAATACCAGCAGAACTAAAATTCAGGTTAAGTCTCCAATATTTAACATGTGCAAAATATTTAATGAAGTCGCTCATACGTGCGACCTCAACTATGATAGTCTAAACCATATTATTCATATGTATAAAGATTCATTTAACTGATTAAGTCTAATTGTAACAATCTATTCTAATTATAATATCATCTTGATTAAAAATTCTCAATATCACTATTTGTATCTCATTATTGTTATTTTGGTATATTTTATTCATTATTTTCTGTAATTGGATGTCAACCTGTTAAAAATAAACGTAATATTATTATTTTTGTTATTGTAGTTACAACTTTGAGCTACTATAGATACTAATATAATTCACAACTTATTACTGTTTTTTATTTTATCTGTTCACTTGTTCATCTAACATAAAACTCCTCCCTGCGCGGGATCCACTCCTTATCTTATATCCATGACGCTTTATTCTCGATCTTTCCAGTTAGTAACTCAAGATTGGAAATACTAGAAATAGTCCAGCAACCGTTTTCTTGTATCTGTGATAATGGTAGTTCGCCAGTTGGCCAAGGAATGGCGCCGCTTTACCGTTAGCCACTTAAGCAGGCCTTCTTTCACTCTGCTATCTGGGATTCATTCAACTCTCTCCGTTAGAGGGAGCCACATGAAACTAGGATATACGAGGTTGTCAGACGAACGCTATTCAATATTCAATATGAAAATAGGGTTCTTATTGCCTTAAATTGTTTTTATTAAACCCCTGAACGTTTTTAGGTCCTTGTTAAAAGTACAGAGATTACTAAGTTTAGTACAGGAGAAATAATTTTCTATTACGGGGTTTTAAACAACATGTTCGAAGAGAGTGAATATATTAAAAACATATGGTAAAAATTGCATCAAACAGCATATGACTTTACCAGAGTGCATCTCAAGCAATTCAGCAAAATACAGTGAAATTTTGAAAAAAAAAAAAAATGTGAATAATCAATTAATTGAAACTTGCCAGTTAACGATTTGAATAGTGCATATCAATAGTATACTAGTGATAAAAAGAAACCCAGCCAAGAACCGTAATAAAGGATCAGTTAATAGGAACGTCTGCTATTTAGGTACATTATTCAGATACATTAAATTAGTAGAAAGGATCACTATTATAATTATTTACTACTTAATGCTGCATCTGTTCACTTATCTGAAAAAATGGTTCCAATATGAGCAATGCTGAATTTTCTTTACAATTCATTTGACTTTTTTTAGTTGTGGATAATATCACCGAGATAATCTTTTCGATGTACTCAAACAAGCTGCCTCAAACGGAGTCGGCTGAATTGTCTTGCCAAGCATAGGACAGAATAAAAATATTGATCTTGATATAGTCCTTAAATAAATTTTTTTTGAAATTAATGTTTATTTCTCCTGATCCCGTAATTCTAATTCTCTGGTTTCTAAGATCCTTTGCAATTCATCATATCTCGTAATTTCTAGGTAGACGCTTTTTTTTTTTTTCGAAAACCATCGACTATGAAATTTTTTCAAGAGATACAAATGTTTCTAAATTAATCATAATATTATTCTGTTTTGTTATTGAAAAATAAAATAGGAAACTTACAGAATTTTCAGGAGGGTAGTTAATTTAACTTATTTGTATACACGCTTGGTGAATGAAACTATTTTGTCAAATGACTTTTCGGTCAACCAAATGTGCCAAATTTGGTCTTTTTCAAAATGCTCCACGGAACGGCAAATTGTTACCGGTCCTGATATTTTAGGCAAAATTATTTGAGTGAGACAATTGTAAGAAAATTAAAGGGTATAACACAATTTATAACTTTACAGCTCTCTTATGGTGTCAGATGCAATAGTAATATAAAGGTAATAAACATAGATTTACAATATTGTATTTTCTATACTCTTAACAAGAGATTAAAAAGCATAAACACGTGTAGGGTTTTAATAAAACATTTTGGCGCAGTAAAAAGTACATTATTTATATATTTAAGGAAACTTATGTGCAATACTAAATTGTCTATCTGCCGATTGAAGTATCTTGCATTATTTTAAAGATATAGCGACAAGAATATTAAAGAGCTAAATTTTCAAAAGTTTTTGGAATTTTTTATTATATACATTGACTGTTCAAATTTTCATGGTACTAATAAAAATTAGATTAGGGTGGTGCATATTATAACGAACAGTGTAGTATCTGAAACACAACTCAAACAATATTATCATTTCATACCATCAAAATACCTCCCCTTCCTTAGTCGCTTCAACAACTTGCTTGAACTTTGTAAAGCGACAAGTCACATAGGTATAATGTCTTAATGTGTTCTTCTCACTTCGAAACTTTACATTACATAACTTGTGAATTTCATAATAATTTATTTCCACAATAGGTAGAACTTTTAAGATATGATTACTTACTTATACAACATTGTTAATATTTAAGACAGTTTGATTATATTAGCAAAATTTTTAATATACTATAACTTTAAACGTAATGTAAAATAATATAAGAAGTTATTTCCTCAAAGGATTCCGTGCAGAAAATTGATATGGACATGCTTTAACTCTTTAGATTTGTTCTCACCCAAGTATAGTAATTTTTTAGTGAAATTTCCTCCTGCTTAGAAATCGCACAGGCTGATCCTATTTTTAATATTTCTTTCATTGAGTATATAAACAGTTTATTCCTTTATTTAGATTGAAATAATTCGTTAGTAAATTAATAACAATATATATTTTGTTAATATGACAAATACCAAAATACAATCGTCACTCTAGAAGCAGAAGTTGGGACATAATATCCTCTACTTGGCTTGTCAACGCCTGGTGATAACAATAATGTAAGATATATTTCAAATGTTTATCTTATACACCTTCAGATGAACTGATGTTGTTTTATTTAAACATTTTAAACCAATTTCTTCTTGATAATTTTAATTACTAACTTTGTTGGTAATGGAAAGCTAGTCGACTTCTATAAGGAAGAAATTGTAGCGGCCTCTTTGAACCGACCTGAATACAGCAGAAAACTGACTACCGGAAACTTTACGAGCTCGTCGTATATGGAAGAATCATACAATCAGGGATTCCCCATTGCCGACTCGTTTACTCTTTCAAACTTATTATAGGTTCAAACTTAAACCAGTGAATATAAGTGAATGTGGCGTTTCATGATCATGTTATTGATTTACTACTGTTTACAGAACCTGATATTCTTAACTAGTTACACAAATTTTGTGAAAATAATTTATTAATTTAAGTATATAGCTAGTGAAATGGCAACTGAATCAGCAAGATCATTTTTTCGATACCTTCTAGATACAAATACGGAACTTGTTAAATTAATTCTAAGAACCAATTAGTTTTAATCGTTTCCTGATGATGCCTAGCATGGCTGACGAAATACGCGTCGCGTATGTTTTAGGATTTGTGCGGTTGTAGAAATTTCAAGCGGACCATTATATGTTCTGCCATAAGTCTTGGTACTCATACCGAGTTTTGCAGGACATTGAATAACCTTATAGATCAATCTGTCATCATATATCATCATCTACGTCCTCAAATATCCAACACAATCAGCTGATGAACGTTACAGCTCTACAACCTATCAAGATGTCAATGGGCTCAGTACATACAGTAAAGTACATATTTTTCTATCCTAATATATTAGCCGAGGGGTGAACCACTGCCGGAAATACGTGTATAAATTTTCAGGAATACCACGGGAATACTCGAGAATACTCCTCAATGGCCTGGAATACTCGAGAATACTCCGCAATACACGGAAATACTCAGGAATACCTCGGAAGTACTCAGGAATGCTCCGGAAATAGTCGAGAATCGACTTGAGAAGGCAATAAGATATCCGTCGGCTCATAGTCTTGCTCATTGTTTTTGCTTGTCTCGGTGCTAAGTGTTATTGTGTTAAAATTTAAATATGGTAGGTTAGGTTCTCAGTCTAAAATCCTTTTAAAATAGTATTATTAAGTATGATTATAGTCACTTTAAGTTGTTAAAGCCGTCATTGAGAAAATCGATTTCTTTTTATTTTCTATGTGAACTACCCTTACTTTTAAGGGAGAGTGAAAATACAAAAACTGTATGTATGTGTAATGTAGATATTTGTAAGAGGACTATACATATTTGAACCGAGATCGGTCAATTGCTTTCGGCGCTAGGTTAAAAAAAATAAATAAAACCTATTTAAGCAGAAAATTTTACAAACTCTAGAACATGGAGATGAGGAAAGAATATTACAATTCTGTCTGTGGGTCCAGGGACAATAGCTTAACAACAGGAACTTTTAAAGTAAATTTTGTTCAGCGACGAAGCTACATTTACAACAAATGGAGTGGTGTCGTCTCAAGGTACTGCTCTGCCGAAAATGCTAAATGGATCATAAACGCAAAGAGGCAGTATTCAGAAAAGTAAAGGTGGGGTACAGTGTACTTGATTGTAGAATTATTGGTTCTTTTTTCCTGAGAGTTATTGTGTGTATTTCAACGTGTATTTCTGTATTTTCTAGAAAATGTGTTTTGGGATGCACTACATATCTTTAATATTAAGCAGTGGTAAGGGGTTGGCTGAATATAAATTTTGAAAATCGATGGAAAGGTCGAAACAGTCGTCTTATTGAGTGGCCACTAAGATCGCCATGTTTAACGCCACTCGACTTTTTCCTGTGGGATACACTAAAGCAAGTAGTCAGTTGATGAACTACGCGTTAGAATAATTAAACCATGTGCAGCTATTACCCAAGAAAAAGGTTTGATAAGTGTTGCGAAAAAATGGCGGATTGGTGAAAGAAGGAGAAATATAATTAGCGTTTATTTATTCCAGCATTCCAATAATCATGTTAAAAAAAAACACTTTTTTGAATTGTCTTCCAATTTTTATTATATGGATTACTTGATAAGACTAACTAAAATAATAAGAACAATGTGAATTTTACTTCATCACAGAATTATTAATATAAAATATTTCTTTATGAAATTTTGTACGGGCCCATTTCAAAGGGCGCTTAATCTAGTGTTGTGTACTCAAATTTTTTATAAGAAAATCGGTAATACGATTTCGTAAATTTTTACCCTCGAAAAATTACACAGTAGGTCTTCCTGTTACTTAAAAAAAAATGTAACATTTTATCCTAAAGTGCAGTTACCCACGCTCTACCTTTAAAAAAAAAAATGTCAAAACTGAATGGTAAATAAACATTTCGTGGGGTGTCCCGCTTTCAAATGGGTCAAACTGTACCTACATATTTTTCAAAATCCAGTTAAAAATAATAAATGTATTGGATGTGCACTTTGTAATTATTAATTGTCTAATTAACAGGTTTACAAAATTTGAGTCAATGTGAACTTGATAAGATTGAGAATATATCGAGGGGTCAACTACGACAGCAAATATGCATACAAATGTTAAGGAATACCACGGGTAGGGAATACTCTGGAATACTCGGGAATACTCAGTACTTTTGGAAATACTTCAGGAATACATATTCCTGGAATACGTGTACAAATTTCGGGTCAGTCTCGATATCAGCTTATAATTCTATATTATTTTATTTACTGAAACTGGTTTAAAATTTGGTACAAGTTCTAGTGAGTATTTCAGTGATAAATATAATGTGTATATATGTGATAGGGAAAATTTCCATTAGATCACCCCTATCTTAAGTATGAGAAGTGAGGTATGGTCATCGGTTTAAGTTTCGAGACCTCGATAGGGAAGCACACTGTCGTAGGTCTAATTTCAATACTTGATATAACTATACCGTTACCATACTGTTCAGTCAATAGATTTTTCACAGTTCGAACATCGGGACAGTAATCTACTTCGATCTGCTTCAACGGCTCATCTATTCCAAACTGACATTCCTTATTGCTTTGCTCAAGGAATATGAAGCACTGTCAACCTTATAATAATAATAATACGGTTATTTTCAACAGGTTGACACCCAATTACAGAAAATAATGAACAAAATATATGAAATAACGATAATGAGATAAAAATTTACAAAATTACATTAATTTACATTACATTACATAATACATACATACATGCATACATATATTACATTACATAACATAATTAAATTAATTTATTATTTATTAATTACAAAAAAATTAGATAGATATTACAATTAAATTAGATTGTTATAATTAGACTTAATCAGTTATAAGAATCTTTGTACACATGAATAATGTGTTTAGACTATCATAGTTGAGGTCGCACATATGAGTGACTTCATCTTGCACATGATCAAGAGGTCGACCACATTTTTGTCTCTGTGTAGTTTGCCGGTGATAAAGTTGTTTCATACATTTAATATGCTATTGGGCCTCTGCAGCAATCAGATCCGTACATAGTTTAATTTGACGAATTATAGAACGTCAGTAGCTATCATAACGCTCTCTAGCAAGTTCCAACAATTTTTCTCTCACATCCATTAGTCACAGGTGACAATCGATGTTGTGCCTCTACATACTGTTCAGTTACCTCAAATTCTCACAAACAATACTGCTTCTTGAATTCAAAATTTAGGCACAGATGATCGTCGTTGTTGATTTGAAGCATCATAGCTGAGGCTTGTCTTCATATAGGCTTTGATCAACTTCTAATTGTGTATTATTTACGACTACTATCGTGAACTCTGATACACGTCTTACCCTTCAAAACAAATCCGTTTCCGTCTTCCTTTTTCAAGCTGACCTCCCGAAATGATTCTATACCTTTCTCTTTCACTGTAGCCACTAATTATCCGTCCTCCAAAGTACCATCAAAAATAAAACACATATCCAGGACTCACGCCTTTTTTAAATGAAATCGAAGAAATCGTTAACGTATGCCGTGAGCATTCACATCAGGGCCGTGGCTTTCAGACTGCAATGTAAAAACCGGTTCCATTCGCTACCGAGCCAAACTGAAACCAAGTGGGAGGTAGGCGGCTAAGCGCGTAATAAGATAACATAGATTTGTGTTCAGCACTGTATACACTGTAGAATTCTTGTCAACTTTTTGCAAGATCGCTTGTGCTATGCGTCATCGTATGACTGGACTATTTCGCCAGGAGTCATAATAGCATGAAGAAATCAGTTTATGAACGATGTTTTTCATTATACCTTTCTGAAAACAACAACCGAGAAGAAGAGACTTACTTTAACTGTTTTTGCTTTACCGCTATTGACTTTCGTATCACTCTAGACTTTTTTGTCATTAATTTTGCACTTACTGTTGTTTAAAGTAGTATACCGTCAAGAAATTCGTCTAAATCGACTAAAATAAGTATCGGTTTGACTTTCGCAGCGTAAACATCTATTGATATTCAACTCGAAGCGCTACGAAATCAGAAGATAAATATAATTACTGCTAACAGTGTCGCAAAAAAAAAGACAACTACTGATAAGATGTATAAAACAATATTTAGAACGGAAATTGAAGTGAAAAAGTAAATACAAAAACACAAGTTGTAATGGAGCCACAACAAAATATGTACATGCAATCTTATCCTCCTGCCATGCCAGTGGCGTATCTGAATAATTTTCCACCATTAATACAAAATGCACAGCAAGGCATACAACCACAACAAATGAACTGTAGCGGAACTATACCTCATCAAACAACATTTGAAATTATTCCTCAGGTGCCTACACAGCAAACACAATTTCACTTAATGCCTTCTATGTCAACCAACCCACCACAGCTGGGTTATCACCCTCAACAAATTCTAAGAATGTCATCGACTAGCGAAGAAGAAATGGACGAAATACAGAAAACTAATAACATTCCATGGCAACAAGTAAAAAGTACAAAACGTAAGAAGACTACAAGAGCTGTAAATAATCATGAAACTAATAAAATAATAACCAATAACAAGTTCAGCCCATTAACAGAAGAAAACGACAATACTTCTAAAGAAAAAGTTTCCGCTGAAAAAAACAGCATCCCTCCGCCTATATATATATATATATATATATATATATATATGGAGTAACAGACTATCCGAAAATGGTAACGCAAATAAGAGACTGCCTAGAAGATGAACAGTATAATACCAAGAGTTTAGCTAATAACACCATCAAAATCAATTGTCATACTGCGGATGACTATCGGAAACTAATTAGATACTTGAAGGATGAAAATATTATTTATCACAGTTATCAACTGAAAGAGGAACGAGCCTACAGAGTGGTCATCAAACACTTACATCACACCATCTCAACCTCAGATATAGCAGCCGAATTAACCAAAGAAGGACACAAGGTGAGGAACATCATAAATGCTAAACACAAAATAACAAAAGAACCTTTAAATCTCTTCTTCATTGATCTTGAGCCAGCAAACAATAATAAGGAAGTATATAATATAGAAAAACTACAAAACGTAAATATCCAGATTGAGCCTCCGTATAAAACCAAAAACAGTATTGTTCAGTGTATGAGGTGTCAATTGTACGGACATTCCAAGTCGTATTGCAATAGACCATATGTGTGTGTGAAATGTGGAGGAACGCACAGTACCGAAAGTTGTAAAAAATCCAAGGAAACGCCAGCCACATGTGCATTGTGTGGGGGAGACCATCCCGCAAATTATAAAGGTTGCGAATATTATCAAAAACTAATCCATGGTAACCAGACAAAAAGAGTAAGTGCTATAAAACCAACCATTTCAAATAATGTTAATTCCAGCTCCAATTTATATTTAAGCAGTCACCAAAACCAAAATAGAACATACGCTAACGTAACCAGTAGTCACCCTAATAACACTGTTCCAGCAGAACCAGCCAACAACATACTGTCACAATTTCTCAATGAATTCAAAGCCATGTTCAATCAACTAATCCAACAAAACAGCATGGTATTAAACATGCTAACAACATTAATCAGTAAACTGGTTTGTAACGTTTCAATTTTGTTTAATTTAGTTAATTTTAATATAACCCCTTGTATATGCCGCTCCTTGGATTTATATGTTAATTTTATAGAGTTAGAGCGCCTAAAAGTATGCAACCAGCGGTGCGCTACGGAATCGTATATTTGGAAAATCAGGAAATAATCACCTTAAAATTTCGTATTGGTCATTTTAAATCCTTTCAATTTTATATATCAAGCTTGTCTTAATATAAGGAATATCCGTAAAAATAAGCATCATATTATATATAATTAATGGGTATTGCCATTATATTTCTGCCATTATCATGTATAGTTTTTCGTATTTTATCGCGAAGTTTTTGTGAGCGAAGGATAAAAACAGGCGTTCGAGTCAGTTACCACGTATTTCTGGTGTGTTAATGAGCGCAATCCACATTTTTCTATATGTTTAACACTTTGAGGTGTTCATTTTGGATATAATTAGATAGATTGTGTTTATATTGTGGCCGTGTGCTTATGTAAGTTTTTGGACGGCGCACAATATCGGCTGTATTGCTGGATTTGAGGGCATTTGTTACCCCTAATTAACACGTGGTAATCAACCAAGCTCTTGCCTATAGCTTTGGTTACTTCAAGCCACCCTCCATCTACGTAAGTTATTACATTTTTCTTCTTTTAAATGACTGGTTAATGGTAATTTCGTGAATCCTTGTTATAGGGCTTTTCTTCTTTTCCCTGGATTCTTTCACTTTTTGGTGCAGTAATTTTGGTTTCTAATTTGGGATATTTCTGATATCAAGCTACCGTTAGAAGACCTATTGAAGTTCCTGCGTTCCAGTTCGTTATTTTGGAATTTCTGAAATAGACGCAGTATACCGGCTGTCCTGGACGATCGACCATTGGAGCCGCCATTTGCAGTAATCTCGTGCGAGGACGACATTAAGCAGATAAGCTGTATTTCTTTGAATTTTCTGTATTTTCTATATACTATTTTAATATTTTGCATTTATTCATATTCATTTGTGTACCAAATAATCTATTACATATTAGCAGTGCATTTTTGTCTGCTACTAATTGAATGGCCGTCTTTTAGGCCCTTGCGCTAAATTTCAGTGATTAATTCATTTGTCTTGACAAAATCTTGACCTGTATTAATATATTTATTTAATTTTTTTTGGTATTTACTATCATTTTGCAGATATAATTATTACGTCATTTTTTTTTAAATAAATTATATTGTGCGCCAACCGTGATCACGTGCGGACATTTAATCATTGGTTTACCACTATATATTTTTTTTATATATCTATATATATTTCAACCTAAACATTCACGAGCGGGCATTCATTATTATTAGCTTACAACTTTATGTTTTTTTTTTTATATATATTTCAGAATGGTAGAAAATTAAAGTAGATTTTATATACTTTGGGAATCATTTATTTTTGTAGAATATGTGTTCAAAATATATTCAGTAGAGAAAATTAAGGCAATTGACACCTGATATCGATTTCGTGGTCCAATTATATATATTTCTATTTGGGGTGCTTGAAGTTTTGTAACCGAACTTTAAGCCACTACTTGGAAACGTAGGGCAATTTAGGTTACTGGCGCCCTGAGCTGCTCAGTTGTATATTGAGTAGTTCTAAATAACCGCACGGCCAGCTCCGGCTGTAAGCTAGCCAACGTTTCTCTCAAGAACTTGGACACACCACCATCGAGAGTTAGGTTAGGACCTAATATCTCTCTATAAAATTTTAGTAAGGTGACAGTAATGGCTAAGTTCTTAAGAGTAGCATTATGGAACGCCAATGGCCTAGAACAGCACAAAGAAGAAGTAAAAACATTCTTAACAAATAATCACATAGATGTTCTATTAGTCAGTGAAACACACTTTACGAATAGAACATACTTCAAAATACCAAACTACGTAACATATAGCACCAATCATCCTGATGGTACAGCGCATGGCGGCACAGCCGTTCTTATTAGAAGCACAATCCACCATTATGAATTACCAAAATATCACCAAAATCATCTGCAATCCACTGTAATAAAAGTATCAACTTTACCATATGAACTGACAATTACAGCAGTCTATTGTCCACCACGTCATAACATAAAAAAGAATGAGTTTGAGGCATACTTCCAAACATTAGGCAATAAATTCATAGCTGGTGGTGATTACAACAGTAAACACACCAATTGGGGTTCACGTTTAGTAACAACCAAAGGAAGAGAACTATTAAAAGTAATTGAAGATAATAGATATTCATTTCTATCAACAGGAACACCGACATATTGGCCGACCGACCCACGGAAAGTTCCCGATTTACTAGATTTTTATGTTACAAAAGGAATCAATTCTACATATACTGATGTTATACCCAGCTACGACCTGTCGTCGGACCACTCTCCAATAATATTAACAATCGGAACATCTGTAATACACAAGAAACCCGTCCCTAGACTACACAATAATCGAACAAATTGGGATACTTTTCGAAATATATTAGAAAACAGCATAGACCTGAAAGTCCGGCTCAAGGAAACTGAAGAAATAGAGACAGTTACACAAGCATTTATAAACAAAATGCAACAAGCCGCACAACAGTCTTCACCTCAACTTCACCCAAGGAAAGTAAATCAGGATGTACCATTACAAGTTAAAAAATTAATAGCAGAAAAACGAAGGGCCAGAGCAAAATGGCAACGCACTCATACCCCAGCTGATAGACAATTTTATAATAGAATGAACCATAGATTGAAAACAAAGCTCAAAGAAGTACGAAACGAAGAATTTCAGCAATACATATCAAAATTAACTAGAACTGATAACTCTATTTGGAAACCAATTAAAAATTCAAGAAAACCTAAAACTCCTGCACCTCCTATAAGAAAAAACTGCAATGAACCCTGGGCAAAAAGTGACTCCGAGAAAGCCAATCTTTTTGCAGAACATTTGGCCACCGTATTCCAACCGTTAGACGATGTAGTAGACCAAGAAATAGAACACAGTATTTCTATTCCACCTGTCATACAAACGACTATCAAAGCTTTAACACCTAAAGAAATTGCGGAAGAAATTAAGTTACTAAATCCAAAAAAGTCACCTGGAATCGATCTTGTAACGGCTAAAATGATGAAAGAATTGCCAAAGAAAGGGATTGTGTTGCTAACCTATATTTATAATGCTATTCTTCGACTTGGATACTGGCCGAAATGTCTCAAGAAGGCACAAATCATAATGTTTGGTAAACCAGGAAAAGAACCGACAGACGTCTGCTCTTACAGACCCATAAGTTTGTTATCGGTAATCTCAAAATTGCTTGAAAGATTAGTACTCCGTAGACTAAAAGTCGACGTACCATCAGAAAACTGGATACCAGATCATCAGTTTGGATTCCGCCAGAAGCATTCCACAGTGCAACAAGTTCACCGAATAACACAAACCATTAATAAAGCACTAGAAAATAAACAATACTGCAGTGGAGTCTTTCTTGATATTAGCCAGGCATTCGATAAAGTTTGGCATCCAGGATTAATTTACAAAATCAAACATACTCTTCCGTTAACTTACTTCAACCTACTAAAGTCATACTTAACTGAGAGAACCTTCCAAGCTAAGGTAAATGCAGAGAAATCCGACTACTTCCCAATTAATTCAGGAGTGCCGCAAGGCAGCGTCCTTGGACCACTACTATATGTTTTGTACACGTCAGACTTACCCATGGAGCAAACCACGACAACAGGGACATTAGCCGACGACACTGCTATTCTCTCCTGTCACGAAGATCCTCAAATAGCCTCAGATTTCATCCAAAACCATCTAAATAGTCTTCAACAGTGGATGAAGAAGTGGAAGATAAAAGTTAATGAGAGCAAATCTGCTCACGTTACGTTCACCCTTCGGAAAGAAATATGCCCTGCAGTCACAATAAACGATGTACAGATACCACAAACACAAACTGTAAAATACCTAGGCCTACACTTAGATAACAAACTCACTTGGAAGCAACATATCACAAAAAAGAGAAAACAAGTAGAAATCAAGACAAGAGAACTACAGTGGTTGATAGGTAGAAAATCACGAGTATCTTTAGAAAATAAAATTCTAATATATAAATCTGTCATCAAACCCATCTGGACATATGGATTAGAACTATGGGGATGCGCTTCCAAATCGAACATAGAAATTATTCAAAGATACCAATCAAAGATACTCCGTCAAATTGTAGATGCCCCCTGGTATGTAACAAACCATACGCTACATGTAGATCTTCATGTCCCAACAGTAAAAGAAGTTATCCAAGAAAAAGCCACCACACACCATGAAGTTATAGAAGTCCACCCAAACCCGTTAATGGAAGAACTCCTGGAACCAGTGATCAACAAGAGGCTTAAAAAGCTATGGCCAGTAGAACTAATTTAAGTTTATAGAGGTGATATCGCTGGATATCAACCTGATCAATGTTATGTAGTCATTAGTACATCTAGTGATCGTTAGCTCTTTAGCTTATAGAATAATGCAAATTCTGATTGCTAAATAAAGTATTAAAAAAAAAAAAAAAAAATCGACTAAAATTACAAAACAATGCCAGACGAGCGTTGTGGAGAACATTTCTATCGCATATTTTACTATGAATGACAAAGTAGGCAGCTTCAATAGCTGCCAGGTAATGCCATAAGAAAATAAACATTTACTTAATACTTATAATATTTATGCTAAAACTCAACAACACGGTGTATTTTCAGGGAGGTACTAACAATTATATATCAAGAATAAAGCTGTCATTTGAGCTTCTACCAATATAACAATTTTCTATTTTACAAGCAGCATAATTTACATGCAACATCAATGACTTGTAAGGAGAAGTTTTTTTTATCAACTATTTTTAATCCACGAAACAAGTTTTCTAAAAATTGCACTCTCTCTTTTAATTTTTATTTAGCAGAGATTTATTAAATGTAATATCTATAAAGTAGAGAGGTTCTGAACTGAGAGGATTAAATATTTCCACGAAGCGGAATTCCCATGTAAGATAAGACTTTAAAATAAAGTTGCAAACTACTCAAAGCACCCACTTACCGCAATATTATTTAAGAAGAACGTGAGTGTAGCTGTTGGTCTTGATGGCGACGAAGTGCAGTTTGCTCTCAATACATCACCAATATAGTAGAAACTTTTATCCGTGATGAGAGTTGGAGGATTGTTTGGGAATACTATAACGGGAAATACAAAATTTATTAGATAAAGTACCTTTACAAGTTCCTGCCCTAGTCAGGGCTATAACTATCACAAAATATTTCAGGGCGTTACATCGAAATTCAGCAAGTTTCCGATAGTTTATTACGAATTTATATTAGGTGTAGATATCTTAACTAAAACATAATAGATATACAGACAGCGATGCTGTTGAAATAATCTATATGCCTTAAATGGACAAAACATTACGCTTTTTTTTTCTAAATGAAAACATAAGAACTTAACTCCCGATTTGAAAACAAATTTATAAATAAAAAAGAAAAATTAGTAATACTTTATGTGATAAACCCGGAAAAAGTACCAACAATTGTAAACTGATACCGAATGTGTGGTCTTTGTATACAATTTGGCGTATTGGTATATTTTCTAAATTCTTGGATTATTAGAACTCGTCATAACTTTTTAACCATGGAGAATATGGCATGTTTTGTGTGTTGCGATAAAAAACAAGTAACTGGCTGGTTATTTGTTAATTAGGTTGTGCTTCACAGTACATTATTGAAACCAGAAAAATGAGGAAAATAAATATAAAAAAGTACACCAAATATTCTACAATGTGTCCCCGTATGTGGTACCGCACTCTTGTAAACTTTGTTATTTTTTAATTACTGAGAATACGTTTTTTTATGGATTTGGGTCATAGACCATGCAGCCCGCCACAAGAGTATTAATAGAAATATTTTAAAAACCAGTGGGGAAAACAGAGTAACACGCTTCTCGTTCAGGGGTCTTTCAGGGCATTAAGAAAATAGACAAACAAAAGGGGACCACGGAAAAGCTGGGAAAAACACAAGGTTAAACATAGGGATGCAAGCTAAGCTATAAACTAAGATTGGTCCGTCAAGAAAGTAATAATAGCTTCGTAATTCTGCAATGAGTTAAGAGATAGTAGGTTCAGCATATTGAACGGTGCCATGATATTGCAATTTAAAACTAAATTTTTGATTAAATTCTCGGTATCATTCTTATTTTTTGCACATCCAAAAAAAATGCGATCGTCACCGATGGTATCGCATTGTACGCATAATTGAGATGGTAGTACTCCGATTTTATATAAGTGGGCTGGGTAACATGCATGTTCAAATCTGATTCGATTAATAGATGTAGCATATTTTCTGGGTATATTAAGATTATGGTAAAATGCCTTGGGATAAAAGGTTGTATCTTGCATCTGCTTTAAATAAATGGTAATAGTCAGTGACACAGATGTTATGTTTTACTTCCATACCAGTAGTAGCCTCCTTAGCCAAATTATCGACATGATCATTGTGTTTAAGGCATATATGGGCTTTGACCCACACAAATGTTACCTCTCTGCCAGATTGCATAATGTTATAAACTATTTGTTTGATTTTAAAAATATATAGATTTATTTTATATAAAAATTTAGGGCTGTAAGGACTGAAAGTGAGTCGCATAAAATTACTATTTCTTTGACTTTTAATAATAATAATTTATTGTCCAAAAGACCATACAGAAAGGTATAGGACTAGTCACAAATAAAAGCCATGGCTTCAATAGCAATTGCTGCAGAAGCTTAATAATTACATACAAAAAACTTATAAAATACAAAAATTACACAATAAAATTAAAAACCATTTAGATTCTACACATTTAAATACTCTTCAACAGAATATAAACCCATATCACTTAAATAATTAACCATTTCTCTTTTGAATGAGTTCATATTATTTATGTTTTTAATACAGTTTGGAATTTTGTTGTAAAGTTTAATTCCCATATAATTCGGACTTTCCTCAAACTTAGATAGATTATGTAGTGGCGTGTTCAAATAATTCCTTTCACGAGTACTGTATGTATGGTTAAAATTGTTTGTTGGAAATGCATTTAAATTTTTCTTAATATAAAGAACTAGTTCTAAGATATAAATACATGCCAGAGTTAATATATGAAAATCTTTAAAAATATTTCGACAAGATGGGTATTTAGAAACACCAGCTATATAACGAACTGCTTTCTTTTGAAGCCTAAAAATTCTGTCAAACTGAGGAGAACATCCCCAAAATATAATCCCATATGATGCTTTAGATACAAAATGTGCATAATAATATGACATAACCGTAGACCTACCAGAGATCTGTGTTAATCTATATAATGCATAACAAACAGGAGAAAGTTTTTTTGCCGTTGAATCTATGTGAGGTTCCCAACTGAGTGCATTGTCTATGTATACGCCAAGAAATTTTGTCGATGGTACTTGTTCCACTGATTTTCCATTAACTTTTATGAGGTGACTTTCATTGTACGTAGAAGTTCTTGGTGAAAAGATTATAAAAACAGTTTTAGAGATATTCAGAAATAATTTATCTGCTTCAAAATAATTTGAAAATATTGTTATGTTATATTCTTTCCTATTATTTGGGTTTTCTACCACATGTACTATTATCCTCTTCAAAACAAATCACCGAATCTACAAAATAATAGAATTATTGGAAAAAAACCTCTGCGCCCGTGACGTTTACGCCAAAGGAAAAGTCAGAGGTTATGTTTTGCAAATAATATAAATCGGAATAAACACAAAAATAATGCATTTTGCTGACGTTTCGGAAAGTAATCTCTTTCCGTTTTCAAAGCTATTTTTTGAAGAACTCTTATTTTGCTGTGTATGTCAAATACACAGCTTTAAGATTCTGTTTATGTTATTTCCATAGATACTTACTACTTACACAGAACATAGAACTGATGATATTTTTTTTTTTTTTTAGATAATGTTGAGTTTGTTAAGTTCTTCTTTTAACATTGGTAGCCAGGTTGTACAAATATCTACAGAACAATTCGATACGCACTTATCTTCATTTAATAAGATTATTGCTGATTCTTTAATTTTTCTTTTTTTGGTATCTGTTTCTTTTGTTAAAATTTTTGCCGAGTCCCAGTTTATTCTATGTCCGTTTTCCCAAGCATGTTCACAAATCTTTGATTTCTGAATTTCATTCTTTCTAATGTAATTCTTGTGCTCATCCAACCTCACACTGAAAGGTCTGGATGACTCGCCCACATAACATTTATCACATTCGCACGGGATATTGTAAATACAGTTTTTTGAATTCTGCTCCCTGTTTATCGGTTTTGTTTTTGTTAAAATAGATCTTAAAGTGTTCCCCGTTTGAAATATCGTCCTAACATCAAATTTGTCATCTATACGGCGTAGCTTTTCCGATAGTCCGTATACATAAGGAATTATTGCTGTATAATGACGTTCAGGTTTTTGTCGTACCTGATTGTCCCTATTTTCAACATTTATGAAAACTCTATCAACAAAGGCTTCAGGATATTGATTTTGTACTAGAACCTCTTTGATAAATTTTTTCTCGTTATTTAATATTTCATTATTAGATGAAATTATTTTGGCCCTATCGTATAAACATTTTACAACACCCCTTTTAACATTTATTGACTGATTTGAGTTAAAATTTAGATATCTATTAGTATGTGTTGGTTTTCTATAAACGCTTGTTTCAATTGTATTATTTATCCTTCTAATTAAAATATCTAAAAATGGTAGTTCATTCCTACTTTCTACTTCTAATGTAAATTTAATAGACGGTTCCTTACTATTTATATTTTCTAAAAAACTATCTAGTAAATCAACACCATGAGGCCAAATTGCAAAGATGTCGTCAACATATCTCCACCAGACAACCGGTTTGTTTATACAATTTTGAACATGTGTGTTCTCAAAGTTCTCCATAAATATGTTGCTTAAAATTGGTGATAATGCAGACCCCATAGCCATACCAAAATCCTGCTGATAGAACTCATTGTCCAATTGAAAATAGGTTGTTTTTATACACAGTGTTAAGAGTCCCATTATGCTATTTACACTTAATTTAGTTCTAGTTTCCAAATTATTATCATTTAGCAACCTGTCTTTAACTATTTTTAATGTTTCATCTACCGGAACATTGGTAAAGAGGCTAACTACATCAAAACTAACCATCAGGTGTGATTCATGAATATCGGTTTCATAAATTTTTTCTATGAAATGTTTACTATTTTTAATATATGAATCGGTATTTCCAGATAATGGATCAATAATTTTAAGTAAAAATTTTGCCAAATTATGACATGGTGAATTAATAGAACTAACAATTGGTCTTAAAGGAATATTTTGTTTATGTGTCTTTGGTAAGCCATAAAAATGAGGGGGCTTATGATGTGGTGTAAGTTTCCTTCGTTCAAAATCATTAAATTCATGTTGGTATTTAAACAAAGTTCTGTAAATTTTGCTCTCTATTGATTTTGTTGGATCTTTGTTTAGTTTTGAGTAGGGTCCCTCATTTACAAGAGTCATGATTTTTGTGTTATATATATCTTTATCTATAATGACTGTGGCATTACCTTTGTCTGCTGGCAATATTTTTATACTTTCATCGCGTTCTAAAGAATTTATCGATAACTTTTCTTCTGGAGTTAAATTATCTTTAATTTTGTGTTGCTTCTCTAAAGCAATTTTTGCCCGTATGCGATATTCATTACCACCATCTGTTGGTAAATTTTGAGCCGTTTTTTCTATTGCCGCTACTATGTCAAATTTTGGAACAGTTTTCGGGTTTATTGCAAAATTTAAACCTCTTGATAGTACAAGCCTGTCTGAAATGGACAAAAGTCTTTTTGACATATTAATGACAGTCCTGTCAATTAAAGGATTATTATTTATATTTTGTAATTGCCTAATCTGTTTTTCCCTTATTAAGTTTCTAAATTTATGTAAATGCGTACCTTTTTGCAGATTAAAGTATTTTTCGTAACTCAACCTGACATTCTGGATTATAAACTGATAATCCTGTTCTATAATGTTTCTGCTTAATTCATTCTCCGTGTAAGTAATGTCCCCAATAGTTCGTTCTTTTTGGTATCTATGATATTGAATCCTTTCCCTAACCATGGACTTGCTTGCCTTGTCCAAAATTTTTCTGGTTTTCGCATTTTGGAAAGGTACTTTTTGTGGTATCACTGTGTACTGCTTGTTAATCTATAAAAGACTATGATCTATGGTTTACAGTTACAGTGTTTTTGACAGAACAATGAAATTGACCTTTCTTGTATACATATCACAAGTTGTTACTTTTTCTAGTATAAATAAACGTAGAGCATTATTCTTATAGTTGTCTTGAAAAATAGCCACCTCTTATACTACATTTTGGCGACGAGTAAGTGAATGGTTTTTGTTTGGTTGTGCAAAGACAGTATAAACACCATAATATGTAACAAACGCGTATGAACATCGTAGTTATTTTTATGTAAAACAAGGGAAAAGTGTGATTAACATCATTGTGTACAGAAGGGGATTAATAGCAAACTGTTTTACGGTAACAAAAAGGAACAATTAACAATAACAGCAACATAACATCGTAGAAAAATTAATGTGAGTGCATTTACTTTAACTGATTGTGATACATCAACAGCCTACACGGTAAAAAAAATGGAAGGGAACGATACAGAAACAACTGTTGTAGCAACTACCACCGATTATTTGAAGAATTTCCATTTCGAAAGATTTGATTCAGCTTGTGAACAGTGGGAATATTACATACAAAGGTTTGAGCTAGAATTGATGATGCATGGGTTTAATACACCAGAAACCGCTGACATAAGACGAAACTTAATCATGTCAAAGGTAGGTCCAAAAGCTTTTAAAATTTTGGTAGACCATTTTAAGCCAGACAAAGTGATAGATAAAAAGTATGAGGAAATTTTGGGAGTTTTGAACAGATATTATGGCAAAAAGGTGTATATCTTTGCTGAGCGAAATAATTTTGTAGCTTGTGTTCGAGCTGAGGAGGAACCTATCACAGAATATGTAAATAGATTACGAAACTTAGCCGGCGATTGCAGTTTTGGTGACGGTCTTAGTGAACGGTTACGTGATCAACTAATTTTTGGAATTAATAATCAGGAGTGGCAGGAACAATTAATTAGGGCGCACCCAACGAAAGAAACAACACTTGAGGAATTGGAGGCAACAGCTATGATATTTGAACAAGCCTCTATTCAAACAAAAAGGCTATCATTACCGTCGCATTCCCAAATAAATAAACATTATGTAAGCCGTGTGGATAAGCAACACAAGGGTAACAAAAATTATAAACCTTACATATACAACTCAAATAAAAACCATAAAAGTGACCCTCGCGATTTAAATCCTGAGAAAGACTGTATTTTTTGTGGGAATTTCAAACATAAGAACAAAAAGGACTGCCCAGCTTCTGGAAAAAAGTGTTCCAGTTGTGGAGAATTGAATCATTTTTCACGTGTCTGCATTTCTTCTGGTAACGCTCAAATAAAACAAACAATGTCTCACAGGAACACACGACATGTGAGAGAAAATAGTGACCATGGGAACGAAAACAGTGACAGTTCCGACAGCGATACAGATGGGTATAGCTCATCGAACACTACAAACATTCGAAATATAAACGCTTCTAGTAAAGTTATGATATTGACGCACATCAACAACTATGAAATTGAAATGCTTTATGATCCTGGAGCCGCTCACACAGTTATAAGTAAAAAAGTATGGAAAAAAATAGGTCGGCCAAAATTAACAAATACATCCAACTTAATTGCATACACGGATCATGAAATCAAAACTTTAGGCAAAACAGAAGTAAAAGTGCGTGCATTTGAGTCGGATTTGAAACTACCCATATATGTGATTGAAGCTAACGAAATACCACTTTTTGGATTAGATTGGTGTCTAGCATTTCAGCTACCCTTACCTCCTGGTTCTAGGTTATGTCATGTTAAAGTAGGTGCAAATGACAAAGCGAATAATCGTGCACAGAGAAGTGAAAATGTAGTGAGTAACCACCAGGAAAAGGATCGACGTATTGACTGTCCCGAACTACAGCAAATCTTAACGGAAAATAGTGAAATTTTTGATGGACAACTTGGCGAAATGAAAGGTCATCAAGCCAAAATTTACATTAGAAATGGCGTCATACCCAAGACGTTTCGACCCAGAAATGTACCAATAGCCTTAAAAGAACAAGTAACTGCAGAACTAGATAGACTTGTAAGGGAGGATGTATTAGAGCCAGTTGATACAACTACTACACCCATTGAATGGGCTTCACCGATTGTGATAGCAGCAAAATCGAATGGCAGTATCCGAATTTGTGGAGATTTTCGTGTCACGATTAATCCGCATGTGCAGATAGACAATTATCCTCTTCCTCGTTTTGAGGATATCACTGCAAAACTTAGTGGCGGAAAATACTTTACAAAAATAGATTTGAAAGACGCCTATCTACAGCTGAAAGTACATCCAGACTCGAGGAAGTATTTGGTTATTATTACACACCGTGGGTATTTCGCTTATAAAAGACTTCCATTTGGTGTCACTTTTGCACCTGCATTATTCCAAAGAACAATGGATCAGCTACTATCCGGAATCGAAGGAGTAGTGTGCTACCTTGATGATATTCTAATAACTGCCCCTAACATGACCTTACATATGCAACGGCTGAGAGAGGTATTACGCAAATTAAAGTTAGCAGGGTTGAAAACACAGGCATCTAAGTGTGATTGGCTACGAAGCAGTGTGACATACCTAGGTCATAAAATTGATTGCGAAGGACTTCACCCAACAGAAGAGCACATTAAGGCAATTAAAAATATGCCGACACCAAAGAATACTACCGAACTGAGATCATTCCTGGGTTCTATTACTTATTATGGCCGTTTTATAGAGAATCTTCATGTTAAATGTATTCCACTTTACCGATTCTTAAAAACAAATAACAAATGGAACTGGACTACTGAGGATGACAAAATTTTCAGTGAATTAAAACAGACTCTGACATCATCCGACACTCTTGTACACTATGACCCGAGTCTGCCATTGGTAGTATCGAGTGATGCCAGCGAAATAGGCGCAGGTGCAGTGCTTTTTCACCAGTTTGCGGATGGAAAATTGAAACCTATAGCATATGCCTCAAGGTCATTTAGTGACACTGAAAGAAGGTACTCTGTAATCGACAAAGAAGCATTGGGTTTGGTGTATTCAGTAACAAAATTCCATCAATTCTTGTATGGAAGACATTTCACCTTATTAACCGATCATAAACCCTTGGAACGAATTTTCGGTGAAAACAGGGAAACACCTAAAGTAGCAAGCAATCGACTTTTACGTTGGGCTATGATACTCAACAGCTACAATTATACAATTTCTTACCATCCTGGAAAAAAAACTGCCCCGCTGATGCATTATCCCGCCTGCCATTATCCGATACAAGTTCATCACCACATGAGGAGGCAGGACTTCCAAAACGTAGTCATTTATTACATCTACGTCTGCATCATCTTCCTATTAAAAAAAGAAAACTCAAAATTGAAACAGAGAAAGATAAAGTTTTCATGAAAGTGGTTCACTGTGTGAATACATACTGGCCAGATAAAGCAATGCTCTCGGAAGAGCTAATACCTTTTTATGAAAAACGAGATGAGCTGTCTTTTGAAGAAAGTATATTGCTGTGGAAGGGAAGGATTTGTATTCCAAAATCACTTAGACAAGATATACTCTCCATGTTGCATGACGGACACCCTGGAATTAATGCCATGCAGTCAATGGCAAGACTCCATGTATATTGGCCGAATATTGATGCCGATATTATTAATCATTCTAAATTGTGCCAATCATGTCAAGAATCCAAACAAAGTGATCATAATGTACCTCTCTATCCATGGGGTACACCGCCCGAGCCTTGGTCAAGGATACATATAGACTTTGCCGGCCCATATCTGGGAAAAATGTGGTTAATTATTGTGGATGCATACACTCGATGGTTGGAGATCATTCCAATGTCAAATATAACAACGGCAACTACTGTTAACTCATTACGCGAAATATTCGCTCGGTACGGACTTCCCAGGTTTATAGTATCTGACAACGGCCCACAGCTAACTTCTAGTGAATTTAAACAGTTTTGTGGGGATAATGGAATAATCCACATTAAAGTGACTCCGTACCATCCAAAGTCGAATGGGCTTGCAGAACGTGCGGTACGCACATTTAAAGATCGAATGTCCGCAAGTGATCAATCCCTAGATGTGATGGACAGACTTTATAAGTTCTTATTTTCCTACAGGAATTCCGTACAGAGATCTACAGAAAGGACACCTAGCCAGTTACTATTTGGCAGACATTTGAGGTCTTATTTTGATCAACTTAAACCTGATCTTCCCTGTAATATGGAAAAGGCAAAACTCAACCAGAAGAGATTACATGACAAAGGAATGAAAGAGAAAAATTTTGAGGAGAACCAGTTAGTTTGGGTAAATAACCCACTAAAAAAAGGATCTGTACCAGGACAAATTATTCAGCAAACGGGACTGTCATCATACATTGTTGATGTAAATGGAACTACAAGGCGTAAGCATGCTGACCAAATGCGACATCGTCATTCCAATTCAAAAGCAAATGACGGTCAAATAACTGATTCATTTCCGTCAATAACAGCAAAAGAAAGCCTTGCTGAAAGCACATCCGCTACTAATGTAGATATGGACATTCCTACCGAGATTATTCTAGAAGATCTGAATACTCATCCTGGTGTTCAAGATGGTGTAAAAGAAGCAAATGAAGAGAACGTACCGAAATTAATCCAAACTCCAGAACAGAAAAGCACACCGCAGCAACGAAGAAATCCATCCCGATCTCGAAAAAGGCCTGCGCGTTTTCAGGAATACCACCTTTAAATGGGTGAAGGGGGAATGTGGTATCACTGTGTACTGCTTGTTAATCTATAAAAGACTATGATCTATGGTTGACAGTTACAGTGTTTTTGACAGAACAATGAAATTGACCTTTCTTGTATACATATCACAAGTTGTTACTTTTTCTAGTATAAATAAACGTAGAGCATTATTCTTACAGTTGTCTTGAAAAATAGCCACCTCTTATACTACACTTTTAGCCGTAAAAACTTCGGAATTACGTCATGTTCCCGACATTTACACAAAAAGGTTATACTATTTTCTGATCTGGCTAGTTTCTTATAACATTTTTCTAAAAATCTGAAACATTGCTTTATATTAGGCCCATACCTGTTATCTAAATATTGTCTGAAAGTTATTTGTGGCATTCTATGAATATTCTTTCCTATTATTTGGGTTTTCTACCACATGTACTATTATCCTCTTCAAAACAAATCACCGAATCTACAAAATAATAGAATTATTGGAAAAAAACCTCTGCGCCCGTGACGTTTACGCCAAAGGAAAAGTCAGAGGTTATGTTTTGCAAATAATATAAATCGGAATAAACACAAAAATAATGTATTTTGCTGACGTTTCGGAAAGTAATCTCTTTCCGTTTTCAAAGCTATTTTTTGAAGAACTCTTATTTTGCTGTGTATGTCAAATACACAGCTTTAAGATTCTGTTTATGTTATTTCCATAGATACTTACTACTTACACAGAACATAGAACTGATGATATTTTTTGTTAAGTTCTTCTTTTAACATTGGTAGCCAGGTTGTACAAATATCTACAGAACAATTCGATACGCACTTATCTTCATTTAATAAGATTATTGCTGATTCTTTAATTTTTCTTTTTTTGGTATCTGTTTCTTTTGTTAAAATTTTTGCCGAGTCCCAGTTTATTCTATGTCCGTTTTCCCAAGCATGTTCACAAATCTTTGATTTCTGAATTTCATTCTTTCTAATGTAATTCTTGTGCTCATCCAACCTCACACTGAAAGGTCTGGATGACTCACCCACATAACATTTATCACATTCGCACGGGATATTGTAAATACAGTTTTTTGAATTCTGCTCCCTGTTTATCGGTTTTGTTTTTGTTAAAATAGATCTTAAAGTGTTCCCCGTTTGAAATATCGTCCTAACATCAAATTTGTCACCTATACGGCGTAGCTTTTCCGATAGTCCGTATACATAAGGAATTACTGCTGTATAATGACGTTTAGGTTTTTGTCGTACCTGATTGTCCCTATTTTCAACATTTATGAAAACTCTATCAACAAAGGCTTCAGGATATTGATTTTGTACTAGAACCTCTTTGATAAATTTTTTCTCGTTATTTAATATTTCATTATTAGATGAAATTATTTTGGCCCTATCGTATAAACATTTTACAACACCCCTTTTAACATTTATTGACTGATTTGAGTTAAAATTTAGATATCTATTAGTATGTGTTGGTTTTCTATAAACGCTTGTTTCAATTGTATTATTTATCCTTCTAATTAAAATATCTAAAAATGGTAGTACATTCCTACTTTCTACTTCTAATGTAAATTTAATAGACGGTTCCTTACTATTTATATTTTCTAAAAAACTATCTAGTAAATCAACACCATGAGGCCAAATTGCAAAGATGTCGTCAACATATCTCCACCAGACAACCGGTTTGTTTATACAATTTTGAACATGTGTGTTCTCAAAGTTCTCCATAAATATGTTGCTTAAAATTGGTGATAATGCAGACCCCATAGCCATACCAAAATCCTGCTGATAGAACTCATTGTCCAATTGAAAATAGGTTGTTTTTATACACAGTTTTAAGAGTTCCATTATGCTATTTACACTTAATTTAGTTCTAGTTTCCAAATTATTATCATTTAGCAACCTGTCTTTAACTATTTTTAATGTTTCATCTACCGGAACATTGGTAAAGAGGCTAACTACATCAAAACTAACCATCAGGTGTGATTCATGAATATCGGTTTCATAAATTTTTTCTATGAAATGTTTACTATTTTTAATATATGAATCGGTATTTCCAGATAATGGATCAATAATTTTAAGTAAAAATTTTGCCAAATTATGACATGGTGAATTAATAGAACTAACAATTGGTTTTAAAGGAATTTGGAAACTAGAACTAAATTAAGTGTAAATAGCATAATGGAACTCTTAACACTGTGTATAAAAACAACCTATTTTCAACTGGACAATGAGTTCTATCAGCAGGATTTTGGTATGGCTATGGGGTCTGCATTATCACCAATTTTAAGCAACATATTTATGGAGAACTTAAAAAAAAAAAAAATATCATCAGTTCTATGTTCTGTGTAAGTAGTAAGTATCTATGGAAATAACATAAACAGAATCTTAAAGCTGTGTATTTGACATACACAGCAAAATAAGAGTTCTTCAAAAAATAGCTTTGAAAACGGAAAGAGATTACTTTCCGAAACGTCAGCAAAATACATTATTTTTGTGTTTATTCCGATTTATATTATTTGCAAAACATAACCTCTGACTTTCCTTTGGCGTAAACGTCACGGGCGCAGAGGTTTTTTTCCAATAATTCTATTATTTTGTAGATTCGGTGATTTGTTTTGAAGAGGATAATAGTACATGTGGTAGAAAACCCAAATAATAGGAAAGAATATTCATAGAATGCCACAAATAACTTTCAGACAATATTGTTATGTTAGTACGCGCACTATTTATAACTTCAGAGAAAGTATTCTTACAGCATAGATACGAATTATCATCTGCGAACATAATTAGAAAATCTTCAAAAAAATTTGGTAAGTCATTCACATAAAATAAGAAAAGCAGTGGTCCGAGGACCGATCCTTGTGGAACTCCAAAATTTAATTCTAATTTGTCTGATTTCACCCCATTTACCTCAACCACTTGCATTCTACTCGATAGGTAAGACAATAACCAATCATTCACTTTTCCCCTTAATCCATACTTTGCAAGTTTTTCTATAAAGTATTTTATGATTTATTAACTCAAAAGCTTTGCTTAGATCCATGAATATACCAACACATCTATCGTTTTTATCCAGGTGGTTGTATAATTTATTCAAAAACAACATTATAGCAGTTTCGGTTGAACGGCCTTTTCTAAAACCATGTTGCGAATTTGAAAGAATTTTATGCTTTATTGCAAATGTGACAATTCTGTTAAAAACAATTCTTTCTATTATTTTAGAAATAGTTGATAAGATTGCAACTGGTCTATAGTTTTCAGGTAATGTGTTGTCCCCTTTTTTATACAAAGGAAAAACTTTTGCAGTTTTTAAGACGGAGGGAAAATGACCTTCAGCTAGAGAAAAATTAATTAAAAACGTAAGAGGAGCTACTATATACGCAACAGATTTTTTAATTAGATTTGAACTTAAATTATCTACACCGGAGGAATTGCTATTTTTCAAATTTGTTATTATGTTGAAAATCTCTGATTCAGTAACGGGTTCTAAAAACAAAGTAGGGGATTCTTGAAGTGGTATGAAATTATTTTTTAAATTGTCATCTAATTTTTTATTCAGTTTGGCAGGTAAATCGATGAAGTATTTATTTAAATGTTGTGCTATAATATAAGGGTCATTAATTAAATTCTTTTCAATTTTAATATTATCAATACTATTTTTTGTTTGCTTGTTACAGTATTATGTATTATTGACCAAACTGTTTTCGATTTATTGGTAGAATGAAAATAAGTTAAATCGTTGTGAAGTTTTTTAGCTGATACTATAACTTTTTTGTATATTTTCTTATAATTCTTATAAAAAGTAATATCATCTGGATCGTTTGTTTGGGACATGACTTGGTGTAAAATTTTTAGTTTTTGAGCTGACACTTTTATACCCGGTATTACCCACCCTTTGTTTCCATGCATTTTATGAATATTTACTTTAGTTAGAGAAAAACACAAGTTGTTGTAATAAATTAGGGTATTTACAAAATTAGTAAATCCTTCTTCTGGCGTTATTGCATTATATACTTCACTCCATGATTCATTGCTTATATGGTTAAAAAAGCTTGTATAGTTTATATCATTATAATAGTCGGGTGTATCTATACTTACATTTACTATTTATGGCAGTTGAAAAGTCTAATTCGAGAATTTGCGATGTATGATCTGATAAACCATCATTGAGAACTTTACATGTTACGTGGAAAGAATTACAGAAGTTAGTACACATGTAATCAATACAAGTAGAAGACTGACGTGTTATCCTTGTGGGCTCATTTATAGTCATATTAACATTGTAAACCTGTAACAAACCACACAAATCTTTTTTTGTAGGAGAATCCGAAAGGTAGCCGATATTTAGGTCTCCACATAAAATAACTTTATCATTGTTTTGACAAATTTTATTCAAAACATTACACTACATTACAATAAGAAATCATTTATACTACTTTGTGGTGATCTATATATCGATAATATTTTAAAAGTATTTTGATACAGTTTTAATTCAATACCAACTAGCTCAATAACTTTTTCAATTGAGGATTCTAGAACGTAAGATAATTCTTTAATTGTAAATCTTTCATCATCTCTACAAAAAATGACTACACCACCATTTTTATGTTCCTTCCTACAAAAAATTGACACACTCTTAAACCCGTTTATCTTTATAGCATCAAATTCTGTTCGCGTAAGCCAGTATTCTGTTAGGCAAACAATGTCAGTATCCTGCAAATTTAAGTAAATCTCTAATTCCTCAATTTTATTCTTAATACTTTGAATATTTTGATGTAGTATTTTAAGTTTTTGACATGTTGATTGTTTAGAATCATTATTAAACTTACAATTTACTGATTGCTATTCGCTATTTAACTGCTTAATTTTTTGTTTCTCCTTTTCTATCTTTTTGAGATAAACAGGGCATAATTTATCAAATATGAAATGGTTAATATTTAAATCAAGATTAAATTTTTGATTTGGTATAACTTAAATCTTTGTAAATAGCAATAGCCTCGGCAGTGAAAATAGAGCATTTTTTATCCAATGTAAATTGGCCTTCAATATGTACAATCGGGCTGAAATAAGCACAACCAGTTCCTTTTTTCGATTCAGAGGCCTCCGTGTAGATGGTAACTGGGTTTGTAAATTGGTTGCGGACATAAAGCAGTATATTGTTGCAGAAAATTGGGTTTTCATTATATACAGGAATTATAATACAAGGTTGAAATAAAATTGCTCAATAGTCGAGACCCCTGTATGTTATTATATCGACAATATTTACTGATTCGTAAGCACCTTTGAGGTCTAAGCAGAGCGCATTTAAATAATTGTTCCGGGAAAAACACATCTGGATATCTGTGGTTACAGCAAGAATAGCATCGAGAGTGCCTACACCTTTTTTTATAGCCGAACTGATTGAGAGGAAGTAAGTTTTGGTTGTATAACCACCATTCTAATATAACTCTTTGCTTTAGTATAGGAATTACAATTACTTTTTTAAGCTCCTTAATGTTTCTACTTGAAAGATACATATCATTAAAAATGTCTAATAATTTTTTTTCATTAACAGGTAGATATTAGAGTATTTGATGTTGTCATATCCGGCAGAGGAATTTCTAGTGTTTGTCAGAATCGCTTCTAATTCATGATATTGAAATGGTTGATATAAAAAGTGATTGTGAACAGTGTTAGATACCGAAATTGAGGTACTTTGTCAAGGAAATCATTAACCCAGTTGTAAAAAATGTGGAACGCTTCACGATTTGCGTGTCATCCTTGCGCTAATCTTCTCTGTATCATCGTTCCAATTTTAGTATAGGTTATGTACCGCCGAAGCGAGTACGAGAATAAGTTATTCTTTACAAAAAGTTTTGTATATATTAAGAAGCGATAAAGAGCTGTCAAACTTACGATAAATTATATAGGGGATTCTATATGCAATGGAATGGAATTGAAAAATAACTTTTTCATGGTAAATAAATTTTTTTACAGTTTACAAGAGTGGAAGTTTACAAACTTGAAGGGAATTAACTAACTTATTTTTCCGTTAACACCCTTCAATGGAACAATTCCGAACAACACTTATATTTAATTTTTTTCTTGCCATTAATGCTAACATAGACGGGGGTGACTACAAAAATCATTATATACAGGGTGCGTCAACCAGATAAAACCACGTATAGTACGGCAGCCCTTACCAACATTTTCGACTTATCGCTTTATGTCCGTTTAATATTTCTTGGTGATGATAAATATGCTTAGGTTAAGGAAAAACTAAAACGGACATTTCTAGTGCTGCGTCAAGATATAAAGGGTTAAATTACTGAAAACTGGGATAAGGTGAAAAATCCTGTCGTGGCCTAATATCCGTTCCGATAATTCTCGTCTATTCCTAAAGTTTTTCTTTAAAAAAATAAAACAGACGTTTTAATCATTGCATATCCCAGTACTTGTGTATTTTTACTTCCACGTCCAGTGGAAGTATAGTAACGCAAAGAAGGCTTAAAATGTCATGAAACGTCGAGATGTTAAATTTGAGCGAACAACAAATTTTCTGTCTGTCGGTCTGTCGTTCTATAACTTTTTGTGCGCAGGTTTACTCTGGAACCGTTTATGATATTGGCTTGAAATTTGGTACACTTATGTATTATAACAAGGTTTGGAACTAGATTATACTTTGATCTAATTCCGTTGAATGGTTCGGGGGTAAATAAAAATAAATAGGCAAAGCAAGCATGCGAGAGTCCATAAAATTGCAATTTAAGGCATGTACAAAAAGTCAAGGTTTCAAAAATTTTTTTTGGCATCACCCATCCCCCACTATCACCCCCACTACCACACTATTATGAAAGAGAGTAAAAGAAATAAAATGTGATTTAGTATGTATACAAGAACGAAACGTCTCAAAAAATTTTTTTGGCGTTAACTACCCCATCTATCACCCCCATTGCCACCCCCACCCTATTATTAAAGGGAGTAAAAAATTAAATTGGGATTTAGTGTGTGTACGAGAACCAAAGGCCTCTAAAATTAGTTAAGATTTAGTGTGTATACGAGAACCAAGGGCCTCTGCCGCCCCCACCCTATTATTAAAGGGAGTAAAATATTACATTGGGATTTAGTGTCTATAAGATTTGCATACAGTATCTGGATGTGAAAGTAGTGATTCTTTGGGCAGCGGTTTTTAAGCTAATTTTATTACTCCCTAATGTCCGTTCTCTAATGGAAATGATGTTTTACATCAAAAAACATGTATGAAAAATATGAACGGACAATTTTCAACTTGGTATGTTGAAAAAGTCATTTTCCGCCGCAATTCAGTAATAAGAGCGCAAAATTTCATATGACAATGCAGCCGAGTAAAATTTCTTTTCCTATGTTTATTGAAGCGCTTAATCGAATGCGAGTAGTCTCAGTACTCCCCACCCACCGGACGTACCCCTACGGACAAAAAAGCAGCCCTGAAACGAGAGTTTCATTAATGTCGAAGTACAAACTGATTTTTCGACGTTACTATACAAGTAGAACGCGGAATCATTTTTCCAACTAAAAAGAAACAGATGCGCGAAATCGTTTTACCGGCTACTGCAGCGTTATGGGAGTTTTTGTCACAAGAAAATCGATTTTGTATTGGGATAAACGATAGCCTGGTGATCGAAATTAGCATAAGGTGATAACAGTTGATCTTGGTTACGCGCTGCCGAACTAGTATTACATCGCACACTGATGGGAACTGCTAATAAAATTGGAGGCCCGTTACGCAGGAAGTTTAGGTATCGTTGGCTATTTAATTTGGCATGACGTAAATTATTATTATTAGCCTTTACTCGAGTCCGAGTATAAAAAATGTTACAGTCGATAGATTGTGTGTAATAAAAAACAAGTAAAAGGTGTAGTCTATTGTAATTCCCATTCATCTACGGTGCACACGACTATGGCTATAGAGGCCAATTCGGGAGAGCACATGTCGACCGCAGTCAGGACAAATATAGACCTGGTTAGGTCTTGGATTCGGCCTTCTTGCAGCAACATTTCCTTGATAGCTGGCCACAACCCCTCGCCATTCGGTTCTGCCGGCTGCAAGTTGTTCCCATTGCTCGTCTGGAATATCGCAGGATTTTAGATTTTCATGGAGAACGTCTTTGAACCTCTTTCGTTGACCGCCACGCCTTCTTCTACCGCTTAGCAATTCACCATAAAGTGTGCATTTAGGAAGGCGGTTATTATGCATACGATGAACGTGATCTGCCCATCTTAGGCGTGCTCTTGAAATAAGCACCTCAATTGGAAGGCTGTTTGCTCTCCTGAGTACTTCCACGTTTGATATGTGATGGAACCAACGGATTTTCATCATACTTCTGAGGTGTCTTTGCTGAAAACGTTCTAATTCTTTCACATGACGACGGTAAGTGACCCAGCTTTCACATCCATATAGCAATGTTGGAATGACAACTACTCTGTAGACAGCCATTTTCGTTGACAAAGCAAGGTCGTGGTTGTCAAATACTCTCTCTCTAAGTCCCCAGAGTGCTCTAGATGCAGCGTTAATTCTATTGCGAATCTCGCTGTCCATGTTTGCTTTGTCATTAACAACGTTGCCTAAGTAATTGAACTGATCCACCACATCAAGAGAATTTTCGTTAAGTGTAATGTCTATTTGGTTCACTTGATGAGGAGTTGACATAATCTTAGTCTTTCCAATGTTGATTTTAAGTCCCAAGGAATCATAGCTCTGGGCATACACATCTAAAAGTTCTTGAAGCTCTTCCGGCGTAGAGGCTAAAAGTGCACAGTCATCCGCATACTGGAGATCACAAATGAATCGTGTGCGTGTCTTCGTGAAAGCTCTAAAGCGCCCTATGTTAAAGAGATCGCCATCAGAACGGTATCTGAGACCTATTCCTCTGACTGTCAGTTTGTTGTCAACAATAATTGTTAGAGCAGTGGTAAACAAATTAAAAAGTAGGGGTGCCAGGACACATCCCTGCCTAACTCCAGTGAGGGTTTGGAAAGGTTCGGTTGCCTCATTATTATACATAACTTGGGCGTTGTTGTTTGTATGTAGACTGCGACATACTTCCACAAATTTTCTAGGGATACCTAAGCGGAGCATAATTTTCTAGAGCACTTCCCTGTCCACTGAGTCAAACGCCTTGGTTAAATCAATGAAGGCCATATGAATTTCTCCTTGATGTTCGAGTGCTTTTTCTTGAAGCTGTCTAAGTGTGAAGATTAGATCCGATGTGCCTCGGTTTGGTCTAAAGCCACTCTGTGTTTCAGGAAGTAACTTTTCCATAACAGGCGTTAGCCTATTTGCCATCGCTTTAGTGAGTATCTTCCCTCCAACAGCCAGGAGAGCTATACCCCTATAATTTCCACAGTCCGCAGCGCTCCATTTGTTTTTGAAGAGGTTGATTAAAAATGTATCACGAAACTCCTGCGGAGCTTGACCACTTTCCGTAGACGTAAATATGGTCATATTAGATGCCCATTTAGAATATCACATCACACATTGATATCAAAGATAGCTTGATTGTTGCTTTTTGTCCATTTTTGATTATTATTTGGCCAATAATGACAATTATGTCAATTTACCTTGCCATTAGTATAATTCCTTAAAATATTCCATGATAATATGTTATTTTTCTTACATACTACTGATAAATGTAGAGAAAATCAATTCTTTTTTGTGTACGCAAGTGGCGAACAAGATATACTTTACAAAGATGTAATTTGTTATCGGATAGCATCCTTTGACAAGAAGAAGACGAGACGACAATGGCGTTCAATACTTGTTAAAATATGCTGATTATTTTCAACACAATGTAAATCTTCCGCCATATTATGGCCATTTCTAATTCCTAGCATACGTTGGCGTTTGTTTTTCTCGAAGCTTGTGCGTTGTAACATGTTTTTATTTAAATTTAAAAACGCTTCTTTTTTAACATTTATTTAATGTGGTTCTATTTCCGAGCTACCCCCCACCGAACCTCTTAAGAAGTGTAGAGATCTTTTACTTGGGAACATTTAATAGACATGGGACCGACGGCTTTACGTCCCCTGCGAAGGATGGTATATCCCCTATACAATCCTCGCCTAAGATTGTATAGCTTCCGCGCATACACTGATATACAAGCCGCTGGAAGATGTGAGGCGAGGATGCGGCCTTCCTTGTGAACACCTTGGAGCCTCTGAATTTATGATTTATTCCCCGCATCGGGAGCTAGGAACACCTACACGTCTCTTGAATTGGTGCTATGAATATTTTCGATTTGATTATAGAGCTGGCTGAGACCCTGGAGGCCGAAGATACGCTTAATTTGTGGAATACGAAAGTGGGGGGAGGGAGGATTGCACTTGAAGATGTTAGACAGGGCCATATTTTCCTGTAGTTTAATTTGCACTGACTCTAATTTTTAAAAAGTTCTGATTAATCAATGTATTGTTAAATGTGCCAGGGTGGAAACCAACACCCTGTAAATTAAGCGTTCTGTGCTTTAGTTACTTTAAAGTTCAGTTAGAAAGTCAAAAGTCACTTTGGTTTAAATTTTGAATTTTTGTCAGGTGAAATTACAACACCCTGTATATGAATTTATGAAGCAAAACTGTCTTCGAATGTCAGGATTGGTTTCTGATTTACTCTTATTAGATTATTTTAAAATTTGCACTTTACTTTACTTTACTTTTTGATCACCTTCTTGTATACGGTGACTTGATGTATAGCATTTGGTTTTAACGTACTGACTGATTTGATTTAGAAAAATGAAACAATGTTCGACGGATTAGTTTTAACAAATTTATTTTGATTTTCGTTACTGTTACTAAAAGGGTAACTCTTCGACAGTAAGAATTCTGGCTTAGAAAAGATGATTCGGGTTCGTATTTTAGTTTAAAAAATCACTTGTAGTTAATGCGCGCAGGCAGGTTGAGTTTACAAAGTCTGAAAAATTCACTTGGTTTATTGCGCGAGGGCAGAATAGATTAATTTGTTGAAATTCTTAAAACTATGGCACTAGGTGCGAATTGATTTGATGCGCGAATGCATAGATTTGAATTATTGAAATATACTTAAAAACTAGTTCACTAGGTGCGAAAAAGACAAATAAAAACGTTTTTGATTAGTGACGCCGAGGAAGTTGTTTTTTCGGGTAATAAAATAACGCACGAAAAATAGGAAGTTAACTAGCCGCCGAAAACCGAAAAATTATTTCCGAAATATCCGGAGATCACTTATTACAATTTTTAAACACTAATTTGTTCAAAAAGAAACTATTTCACTCGCGATACTTTACTACATTTGAATCATTTCCGGAACAGAACTTGCATTCGCTTGCTACGAGGGGACTTTTATATGTTTAGGAACGGTTGCGTTTTTCGCGCCTCGCGAGTCTTGCATCCCGTTTTAATATCTGGAAAAGGCTGGATATCACTCCGTGCGGGCGAGGATGACTCATAGATTGCGTAATATTGCGCAATATTGTAAAAAGTTGAAATTTTGAAAAGAAACCTATATGACTATATGGCATAAAAATACGAATTTCTTGATATAAGGTTTATGCCTGAATCGATTTGGATTAAAAAGTTATTGAAGTTTTTTACATCGAGAAATTGTGAACATATCGGATTACTCCGTAATGTAGCGTTAAAGTCACGCACATACTATTAAAGTGGATACAATTTGCATACCCGTGCCGGCAGGCTGAATGAAGCGAACGGAAACTATGTTTTAAGAATTAAGAAGGTTACAGATGTTGTATACGGGGGCGATGAAAAGTTAATTAAGAATTTGAAAGGCTGCGAATGTTACATACGAGGGGTGACGAGAAAGTACGGCTGAGAAAAATTAAGGAAGAATTGAGAAAGGCGGCGAATGTCGTATACAGGGGGTGATGAGAAAATAGGGCTCAATAAAATAAGGTAGCGAATGTTATATACAGGGGACGACGAGGAAGTAAAATATTTATGAAGGGAACAAAAAAATTTTTAATCGGTGGTTTGAAGAGTATATTGAAGGCGATCTTAGAGTATACGGGGGCGGTATTTTTAAGGTGATTATTTTATAATGTTGGAGCTGTAAAATTTATGTTTGAAGCGTTTTTGTGAATTTACGGACGGATTATGATTATTTGAGAATTAGCGAGGAAGTGTGATTTTTTTCAGAATTTGTTTTAAAGAATTGTGGTTTTTTGATAAATCAAAACTGATCATTACTTTTTTTTCATAGTTTGTGTGGGATGAAAGATTAGATCGGAAAGTAATTTTTAGCATTTTTTTCAATTAATTTCTTTGTAGTACATGAGATGTACTTAAAACGGTCACTCATCTAATTACTAACCGCGCCTAACGTTGCTTTACATCGCACATCGAAATATGTACGTAGTAAAGACGCACCTTTAAGATCTGAACGTCTTCAGTTTCTGTTATTGAATCTGTATAATTTCTTAGGCATTCTTGAATTTCTACCCCAAATAATAATTACATCTAGTTTTTTTAGAATTAGTGTATTTGACCATATTTTTTATTATAAAGGGAATTTTATATTAAAAATGTTTCGATGTGTGTACTACAGTGACAGGTTCCGTATATCAATTTGAAAACATCAATTTGAAAACTATGATCGTTACGATATGTGCAATTATCAAAACGGAGGAAACTGGGAAAATTTACATTAGTTTTATTTCTCTTAAAAGCATATTTTGTAATGTTCAATTAACTAGGTCTTTTATTTTCGTTCTCATAACTAAAGATTGCTAAAAATACTTTCTGTATAGTTTTTATTTGCCATTAACATCATCAATGGTAACAATAACAATGTTATAATAAATTATAATTTTTTTAATCTCTGTATTTGATACATATTTCATTTCAATGTAATTATAACAATTAGTGGTACTTGATAATAAATACTGTTATAATTTAAAACGTACTTGTTTAAATGAAAACGAGTATAGCACAAGAAAGTGTATTCCTAGAATAATTTTCAAACCTGCTGTCATCTATAAGAATTTTTTCAAGGCGTTGCGACGCTTATACCACAATCGTCAACAATGCAGATTGAACTTCAAAATGTAGTACTTATAAGTATGTAATCACTGGTGTTTACAAGGGGTAATTTTAGCTGAATCACCCTGTATATGGCTATCCAAAAGTAATTACTTAATTGATTAATTAAAGTTCTGGAGTTCTTGACCACGAGCATTCAGTTAAAACAAAAGAGAAAAGAAGATACTCACCAACTACGGACATATTCTTGGACTCTGTGACCGTTGAGAAATTGGGCGCATCTGCGGTCACTTCGCAGCTGAACTTTCCAGAGAGATTGAAACCAACATCCCGCAGGACCACCTGGTGCTCGTTGGATTGCTTTAACTAAAATTTAATTCATGTTAACATGGACCAATTTCAGTTGGGAATTATCTATAAATGACTGCTCGTGGTTTAACTAATAAGTACCATGCGGCCTCTATCTCCAACTTTGTTACAAGAAAGTCCGACACTAATCCCAAAATACCGATCGCTGCTATTATTATTTGAGCATTATTTTGTCTGTTACTCTGACATTGCTGTAAAATGTCGTTTACCTTAATTGCTCAGTAAATGAAGTCTAGTGCCGTGATGACGTTATTACCGTACGTGTGCACATAACTACGATAATGATACATTACTTCACGTGATGCATGCAAGAATTGAACAGCAAATTTTTTTAAAATTTTTATGTGGGTTATTCTACACACCTGTATTTAGCGTAATCTAAATGCGTAATCAAAGTAGCGACGTAGCTACCAATATTTTCAGTAGTGAATTATTGGGGGTTCTGGACCACCAACATAACTCCTAACCTTGCATACCCGCTCCAAACCTTGACAACCCTTATTCTGATGTATTAGGATGCATCGAAAACCTTCATTGTTAAGGTAAAAATGTCGGTGTCTAAATCACTAGTATTAATTACTTTGATCACAACCTTTATTTTAAATAGTTGAATTAATCATAAATAAATTTTCATAGTTTGATTTGATATAACTCAGCAGCGTACAGTAGGAATTGCTGCTACTACCGGAAAACACACCGGCTACACCGGAATTGGACTGTGTTTACGCTTGTAAAAGCCAGTTGTTAAATATTCTTGGTGATTTTATTTTGTCTTTCAAATGTTGTCAAGGGCAGTGGCCAATATTCCTATGACAGGAAATTTGGAAGTATAATATTATTAAAGTATGTTTAAGCCTAAGTACTGTCTGTAGTTAGTATACAATTTTCCATTAAAACCAGTGGTTTTCGAGATATAGCAAAAAAATCCCCAGTTGAATATTTAGTAACTAGCAAGGAAAAAATTTAATCGCTAGATACAATATAACCCGGGGAGGGTAAGAGAATCCACCTTGCATTTATGATCAAGGGTTGAAATTTCGTACACTTGTTCGCTAGATCCTACCCTTCGAGAGGCAGGAGAAATATTGCTACGGCCGGGGCTCCCTAGCAAGGGCCTCGTTATAGCATGGTTGCCTACCTTCAAGGGCAAATCCGCATTTTCGCTTGTTTTGAAGCTCAGAAGTGCCGTGAAGTGCTGAAATTTGGTACACATACGGCATTTTGGATGTTTATGGTCACAAGTAAGTGTCCCAGGGTCCACGGCCCTTTTCTCCAAAATGGCGGTAGGAAAATGCACAAAATAACGTTATTTTTCGAATCAGTTTACTCTATCGCATTTTTTCGAGTGAGGTTTCATATGTTTTTGGGATCACTGATTTCGAAAAATCATGTTTTTGTACGTGAAGTAGAAAACAATGACAGGGCGAATAAATTAATATACCGGTTTTTTTATAATAATGGTGGAATAACACTTTTAGTTCATACCAATGCCCATAAATCGTACCTGTGCATTGGGCATTAATCCGAGTGGCACATATAGTACTACTATACACTTTCAGATGTGGCACAACTACATTTACATAGATCATAGCATTTCAGATTATTTTTGAGACATTTACAGCGATTTGCAACACAGCCCTATTTATAGCTATACTTAACTAGGGCTTCGCACGTTTTTGAGGCTACAGGCTTTGTGTGCCACACGGGTTCCCAAATACTGTCTAATTTTTTCCATCCAAAATCTGATGAATCTGGAAGGTGCTGTACTCGCTGAAGCGACTGCCTCCATATTTGCCTTTGAACGGAAGCGCGCCTGCCATGCTGTTCTAGAGCATTCTGGAAAAATAAAACAGTTTTTCATTCGATGTGATTTATAATATGTAGTTTTTAAAATTGCTCGTTATTGGACATTTCAATTACTTGTACGTTAAAACGACAAATTTTTCAAGAGTTTCCATTGCATCTCCAGTCTGCAGGGGTGTGAATGCTTCTGTAGCTCCAGAATGCTGTAGCTAGGTATTAATAGCCGTGAGCTTTGCAATTCCACGGAAAAAAGATACAGTGTCGCATCCGGTAACCGCGTGAAATCCTATTATGGACTGAGATTTTTCAGGACCTGGGAACAAAATGATAAAATAGACTATATGTGGTGACTTATATGCACCCTTGGAAGTTTATGGGCAGCTAAAAATTTGACGTGCTTTCCCATGGCAAAATACACCCAAAGCTCCTTGAGGTTAGGCAAGTATTGCATACAAAAAACCGCAAGCACCAGTACATCCATATCGCATGTATTTATCATAATTATTTCACAGCCAATAGTCACAGTGTCTGCTAGATGAACAAATAAGCGTGTATCCGCCTCCTCGTGGTTGCACGGCGCCAGAGAGGAACAATCAGCATCATATGGGATGTTGACATCGGCAATGCTGGTGGCGAGCAACTGAAACAGTGAGGTCTTATTGTCAGCATGCCGGAGAAAATTTGCTTTCTTGTAAGTTAGGAAATGCATTTGGACTGCCTTACTTGAATTGTGATAGTTGTTGCATTGGTCTAGTTTCTCATTAAATAAAGCTTCCTCAAATTTGACAACCATGTTTGTCATAGCAGGCACAGTTTCCAATTGATCTCCTTGGAATTATCATCCTTCATCAACCTAACGCTAAACAGTTTAGAATTTTTCAACCCATAAAAAATGCAGAAAAACTTACCGTAAAGTCGATGCAAACTGCACCAGACGACACTAAACTTCATTTCAAACACAAACCACACAACACTTAGCACGATATTCGCTAGAAATGCTTTCACAGAATTAACTTGTCGCAACTGGTTGCAACCTGCTTCTACAAGGGAAGCGTCAGGTGAGCCAGCACCTGCTAGGAAGGGGTACAACAGTCGCGTTGTGATACCCATTGTTGCACTCGATCTCAGACCCGCGGAAAGATGATTCGCGCTCGTGGAAATCCGAATCGCGCTTATGATTACATGACAAGACAGCCACAGCACAGTATTCATCGACCGCACGTACTCGTACTCAAAATATGATTTTTCGAAATCAGTGACACCGAAAACATATGAAACGAGACCTCACTCCTCCCCCTGCGAGGGCCCCGACCGTGGCGATATTCCTTATATCAAAGAGTAGAGTCTAACAAACAAGTGTACGAAATTTCAACGCTTGAGCATTTTTTTTTAAATTTATTTAACGTCGGTCTATTTCCGCTACTGAGGCCTATCACCGACGGCTGTAGACGAGCTACACCCAACCAGGAATTTTGCAGAACCTCTTCCCTTAAGAAGAGTAGGGATCTTTTACTTGCCTAACATTTAATAGACAAGGGACCGACGACTTTACATCCTCTCCGAAGGATAGTATATCACCTACACAACCCTCGCCTAAGGTTGCATACATAGCTTCCGCGCATACACTGATATACCAACCGCTGGAAGATATGTGAAGCGCAGACACGGTCTTCTCTGTGAACACCTACATGCCTTCTACTTCGTGGAAAATCATAATTTTTCTCGTGGAAATTCAAAGCTGAGACAGCTGAGACTCCTGAGGCCGTAGATGAACTTGATTTGTATCGAACCTGAAGTTCGGGGGGTGGTTGTCTTAAAACTGTCGGACAGGGTTAAGAGCTACACCCTGTGTATAACCAGAATGGTTGGATCACTTTGAATAGAGTTTCGAATGTAATTTATTTATTTTTACAATAGATTATTTTTAGGTAATTTTTCGACAATGAACTTTCGACTGGAGAAGTTTCGTTTAATTATTTTTTAATTTATTTAAGCGTTTATTAATTTTGGAAAAATTTATTTTTAATTTTATTTAAGCGTGAAGGCAGATTATTTTTATTTAAAAATTAATACTCTTTTTACAAGGTTTCGACATTGGAAGTAGCGTGGGCACTGTATTAGATCACGAGTAACACTGAAGGAACTAACTTAACTTGGGCTCGTGGAGTTCGGTTATTTATACTATACCACCGTTGCGTTTTTCGTGCCCCGTGAGTCAGGCATGAACGCTTTTACCCCCTATTTCGAGTTAGGTTTGGAACCATGTAGTCTGGGTCGGTACGATTGCGTAATATTGCACAGCATTGCGCAACATTTTTGCAAAAGTTTGAAATTTCGAAATAAAATTATATGGGAAAATCGGCATTGAAAACGAGAATTTTTGTGTTACAAAAATGATATTTGGACCCATTCAGGTTTAGGAGTTATTAAAGTTGTATTGTCTGGAAATTAAATGATTCCGGAATGACCCCGTAAATTCGAAACGAAGGTCCGACGTTTCACAGTTGCAAGATATGAATAAGATATGAGAATGTTCCCGATAGGTGCGTGGTGAATAATAAGATATATGAAAATGTTCCCGATAAACGTGGAACGAGAATAAGATGAGATATTGGTTGCAAAGAGAATGCCGATATGGTATGAGGTATACGAGGGGCGATCGAAAAGTGGAAAAAATTGAAATAAGAAGCGGGTGGTATAATTTGATGAATCGAGTTGGAATGTGGTTGTTAGATTTAAGGAGAGTAGTTTGATGTATACGAGGGATGGTTGAAAAGTAATGAAATTATGCAAAATCTGTTTATGGAAAATTAACGAATCCAGTTAGAATGTTGGGACTATAGGTATGAATAGTGTTTTTTTACGAATTTTAAGATTATTTGGGTCTGATATTTTTAAGATGAATTTTTGAATGGGTTCGAGTCCTGAAATGGTGAATTTGGTGGTAGGCTACCAAATGGATATAGTTGTGTAAGAATGTATTTTATTAATCATTACTTTTCAAATTATCTGATATTTTCTATTTCTAAATTTTTCAAAGTATAATTTAGATTAACCACTGTACATTTTTACTTAATTATTTATACTAATGACCCCAAGCCTAATTTAATAATGTAAAGTCAAGTAGGCTGTGTAGTAATTTATTTTGACTTTTAAATAAAATGTGTACAGTTTATTTTTAAAGTAAATTCAAAATTGCTCCCTCGTTCGTAGATACACATGCTTTCTAGATCTCCCTATAAGAAGAAATCTAATAGAGTTATGTAAGGTAATAGTACTGTCCACCTAATTACTTCATTACCCTTCTTCCAGAATATGTTGGTCGCACGTGTGTAACTACTGTCCTTGAATTATGTGCCGGTGCTCCTCCTTGACGAAACAAGATTATGTAGTATGTACCTATCATGAGAAACGTTTCTTAATACATTCGGCAGCTTCTCCTCAGATATCTAACACCATCTGAATATGTATCTGTTTAATATACCATACCGGACATTTACTTTAAAAACTATTTGATTACTGGTTTTGTGTACCCAACTAGGATTATCTTGAGACCAATAACGAGCGTATTTTGTGGTCACAACCAGCCCTCATCGTTCCGCAACATATTTTTCAAATAATTCGGATTTTAAGTTAAGTCAAAATCAAAGCTACTTGTATCTAGTGGCCACCTTTTAGCGAATTTTAATTTCTTTACTAGTTACCCAATATTCGACAAGGGAATATATTTTTTGCTTTTTCTGCTTAATGGAAAATTGTGTTATGAAAGGTACGTTGATTTAAACAAACTTCAATAATATTACACTTCCAAAGTTCCTGTCATCGAAAAATTGCTTTTTCGTAACGCCGCGGATGCCACTATGTTTAACAAGTCACCAAGGATATCTAACGACTTACTTTTGCAGAATTTGAATAAGATTTTCGTTACCGTAGAAACTACTTGGAGAGTTTTATGTGAATCACCCTGTATAAGTACCTAGTCAAAGAATTTCCGTCTGAGCCTTTCTAGGGTAAATATGTTAAAGTTTAATTATTTTAAAATTTTGTTAGGTACTATTGAAATTAATATGTCAATATTAAGGCAAAAGATATTACACTCATTCCAAAATATGTACACAATATAATGTAAATAAAGGATTAAAAACTAAATCTTACCAGTTCACCGCCATGCTTTCGCTCCACTCTAGTCGCCTCCTTCTTTCACTGTGCTATTGTATGTCTATCTTAGCTTATACACATTACATTATATTTCACCTCTCGACAAAATTGTACAGCGTAATGTCTCCAGGCATTTTAACTGTAAAATTGACCTCTGTGCTAAATTCGTGCTCTACGATTTTTTTTATTGTGTTTATTTGGACGTCTTGAATAGCATTTGGTAGTTACGCTACGATATATCTGGAGGAATTCGTGAAAATCACTTCGGAAAGTCGCGGAAATCGCGGATTCGTGATTAACTCAGTTTTTATGGCCCAAACGGGAACAACATCTATTATAAATGTTGTACACCTATAAATTCTCTACCTTAAAAGTTCTATACATTTTTTTCGTACGCCTAAACGTTTTGGAGGTACGACGCGGAGTAAGTGAAAAATGCATTTAGTTCCGCCAAACCTCTTTTGCACCACATATTTCGCAATTCTCCATATTTTAGAATGAATATTAAATATTGCTGTTATAGAGCTCGGTGATCTTTATTCTCCACTAGAATATTTTATACAGTTTATTTACAGTGAATAAAGCAAAAAATATATTCATTTCCGCACCACCTTAGAGATAGAATGCTCGGCACGCTTTTTTTATATGGTTTCTCCAGGAGCCCTAATCCATGCTGGATCTTAAATTAGTCAATATTTGAAACGTTATTGTCCAATGATAAATCGTTGTCATTACTTTCATTCTGATGAGATTATATGTCGTCCATTTCCTCATTCATAGCAACTATAGGTGCGGTATTCAAGCAGGAGTGACCGTGAAAACGTCCACAAGCTGTTGAACAATTCTATCCTACTTTCCTACGGCTACATTTTCCTGCACAACCCTTCGTCCAGTTGCAAAAAATTTAATTCAACAATATGTCTGGTCCTGGTAGTAACTGCGTTGGTACTGACTGTAAAATATTATTCTTCCTAATCCAGCCCCACTACTCAGGATCAGTGTCTTTTCCCAACTGTGTTTAAATGGCTCAATAATTCTGTGCTGTCCAATATAACAAAAATATTTAAAAAATATAAAAAAAGGAACTAAATGCACTGTTCACCTATTTCGCGTCATATCTCTAAAACGTTTAGGCGTACGAAAAAAATGTATAGAACCTTTAAGGTAGACAATTTACAGGTGTACAATTTTTATAACTGATGTTGTTCCCGTTTTGGGCCATAAAAACTGAGTTAATCGCGAATCCGCGATTTCTGCGACCTTCCGAAGCGATTTTCACGAATTCCTCCAGGGTATCGTGGCGTAACTACCAAGTGTTATTAAGGACGTCCAAATAAACACTATAAAAAAAAATTCGTAGAGCACGAATTTGGCAGCAAAAGTATAAAACGCCTGGATAAATGAAATTTGCATCTTTATACATATGACTATGGCGCTAAGAGGGCATACTTAACGTATATTTGTCACGCACTGGACGTTAAGGTCACCCTCATATGTCAAGGATACATCTTAATTAAGGTTACTATCAAGATTTGAAGAGAGAGTTACAAGGTCAGGAGTGAGGATAGTTGTCCAGAGTCCCAATTTATTAACTACTATCTTCAACATGCTGTCAACCATCTCAGGTAAATAAATATCTTGTCAAAATACATCTTTAACATGTTCTCGGCAATACTTTGTTTAATTCATCTCTAGCTGAGAGTAGTTTTATGTACTATGTGTATTATATAAATATCAAACGCTTAAAAGAATACGTTATCATTGAATTTTGAAACCAAAAACTTTACCTAAACAAACGAGAAATTATGCAATATTAGTGTCAATGAAATCTAAATGACGCGACTATTTTACTTTTTAGAATTAAAGTTACAACATTATATGGTATACTAAAACTAGTCAGCTGACAAAATAACCGAAATCAAATATTTCCAAGCAATTATGCAGCTGCTATGATGCAACAGCATTGTGTTCATTAAATTTATTTAAATGCTTATACAGTTAAACCACTCGCAGTTTATTTTAAGTGTATGAAGTAGCAACTTAAATTGCAAAGTTATATGAAGTCTAATCGAGTATGCCTCTTAAAATGAGATTACATATAAAACAACATTTTGACTAAAACGTAATTGTTTACGACTGGAAATACTCACATCCACATTCGCACCATCAAACTCGAATACTTTCGTGCTGGGATGTTCTTTTGGTGTGTATCTGTAGAACTCATGATGTCCCCGATACCACTTGACGGTGTACAGTGGCGCACCCTCCAAATCGTAGCTGCATTTCAATGTGCTTTCTCCGCCTTTCTTTACGACGTGTGGCTCGATGTCTAAGACTACGTTCTTCAAACATAAGATCTCTGGAACAAAATGCACATCTTTACTCAAATGCCTCTTGTTTATAAATATAGATAATTGTTGATACAGTACCAACTGAATGCACTTTTCTAAGTGCAGTTCTTTATTTCTATAAATAATGTCGAAAATTTTGAGGACATGTGGATTATGTTTGAATTAAAAAGTCAGTCATTACTAGTAGGGGCTATTTATCGACTGCCTCAAACTAATATGTTAAGAATTGAGATGTCGCATCGTCGAAATTTAGCATAGGTATTTGATTTCATTTCGCTTTTTATGAAAAGGAAAGTTATGTGGTACCAAGAACAGCAAAACAATGATCTAGGTTTCTGTGGAATTATATTTCTTTTTCTATTTTTTATATAAGTTATAAGTATTAAAATTGTTAGAGTAGTTCCATAGAAACATCTATTAATGAGCTTTATTAACAAACGTTCTTGCAGAAAATTGATTGCTTGGAAATTGGAGTTTTCCCAAACCGATTTCCCGAATTGTCGTGATACAAAATTTATCATAAAAGTCTGTCTAGAAATAGGCGCCCTCTACAGATTTAACACGTTAACTGCTGACGTCTCCGTATGGACACGCAGTAGTTTATTGAGAACTGCTGGTGTCGCCATAAGGCGATTTGGCCTTATGTATATTATATTGCTCAGTCTGTATTCTACATCAGTTGTGGATACATGTAATCGAATCAGCGTGCAGTTAAAGTGTTGTGAAGGTTATTTTCATACCCAGTGCGACTTAGTTAACCTCTAGCGATGAGTGACAGCCTGGCACCTTCACCTCCTAAAAAGCGTAAGAGGACTCCCAAAACTGCCAATAAGAATTTTCTTACTAATGAACAGACTCGGAGAAAGATTTGGATGCCCCAAATTGAGTGGAATATTTTGCACCCCTTCATTTCTAATATTTTGTAATTCATTATTTTATGCATTTTAAGTTGTTTTTATAAAGTTTGAATACAGAAAGGAGCATTGTTATTTGTAGATTGACAAAACCTACCATTTATATGCGTGACTCCATATGGCGACATTAGTACTGCGGAGAAAACTTTATCAACAATGTTGGTGTCGCCATATGGCGTTTTTGTTTTTTTCTTTAGTTTTAGTACAAAATTTATATTTCCTATATCTAATTCAATTCATAAATGGAGGAAGATCCATAGCTCCGTAGCCATAGAGTCTTTGACTCGCTTTTTTCATATTTTTACTTGCTTTTCTTTAACTTACGCGTGCACAATGTTTATGTTCAAATCTGCACATAGGGGGCGCGGAGGTGAAATGGTACACTTGGATCTGAGCATTTTCCAATTATTCTTGAATTTTCTATTCAATATAAAATAAACAACATTACTATTCCCAAATCTAAATGGAATTTAAACAAAGCTAACTGGGTGGCATATACAAGCTTGATAGAATAAGAATTTGACAATATTTACCTCATCTTACCAATACTAATGAAAAATATAACTTTTTGCTAGAAGTTATTAATAAAGCTGCTTCTCTTTATATACCTTTCTATAGACCATTTAAAACAAGGTTTCGCCCACCTTCACTATGGTGGTGTAAAACTTTTGATGATGCCATTCTTGAGAGGAAACTTGCTATCGAAAATTATAAAAACTATCCCACCGAAGAAAATTTTCTTCATTGCAAGAACATATGTGCCAATACCAAGAAAATTCTAAAAAATATTGCCAAACAGAGCTGGATAGATTAGGTATTCTAACCTTAATAAAAATACTCCTTCCTCAGCACTTTGGAAACAAGCCAAAAAAATGCAACGTGTTCCTTTCAAATCAAACTTATGCAGATAATGACAACTGGGTTAATGATTTCTTTGTTAAAGTAGCCCCAACTTCGGTATCTAACACAGTTGGATCTCAGAACGTTAATGTCCCAACCAACAGTCACTTTTTATGTCAACTATTTCAATATCACGAATTAGAGGCGATTCTGACAAAAACTAGAAATTCCTCTGCCGGATATGACAACATCAAATACGCTATGCTCAAATATTTACCTGTTAATGCAAAAAAATTTTTATTAGACATTTTTAATGATATGTATCTTTCAGGTAGCAACATTAATTGGCTTAAAAAAGTAATTGTCATTCCTATACTACAGCAAGGAAAAAACCCAGACAATTCTGAGTCTTACCGACCCATTTCGCTTATGTCATGCATTTTAAATACCTTGGAGCGCATGATAAAAGTTAGATTAGAATGGTTGCTATACAACCAAAACTTACTGCCCCTCAATCAGTTCGGCTATAAAAAAGGTGTAGGCACTCGCGATGCTGTTCTTGCTGTAACCACAGATATCCAGATGTGTTTTTCCCGGAACAATTATTTAAATGCATTCTTTTTAGACCTCAAATGTGCCTACAAATCAGTTAACCTGAATATTCCACAAGAAAAACTATGCAATTTTTATTACATTCCCAATATTGTTGCTAGAAATATTGTCAACTTTTACTCGGATCCAGTAATGTGCATCAGGAATAGTAAAAATGAATTACTAGGCCCTAGAATAAACAATTCCGGTATTCCACAGGGATCTGTCCTCAGCCCTCTCCTTTTTAATTTATACACCGCAGACATCCACAAAATAAATATCCCGAATCTTAATATCGTACAATACGCTGACGATCTTTGCATGTAGGCAGAAAATAGAAAATGGGATGAATCACTAGTAACATTAGAAAGTGGGATTGAATATTTGAAACAATGGATCTTCGAAAATGGTTTTGATCTCTCACAGGAAAAATCAAACTTCACTGTATTTACCAGACGTAACCCATTGCAGCCAAGAAGCGTTCAGCTAGGTGGTTTTAATTTTTTGTTTGATTCTAAAATAAAGTATTTAGGAGTAGTTCTTGATAATAATCTCACGTGGAAACCTTTTATAGAATAAATTACAAACAAATGCATTAAATGTATAATTTTTTTAAAATTTATTACTAAAGCCTGGTGGGGAGCAGACGTCAAATCTGCTGTAAATTTTTATAAAGCATATATCAGGTATATAATAGATTATGGGTGCATATTGTTAGTAAAAACCTATTAAATAGTATGGCTGTTATACAACACAAAGCTATTAGAATTTGCCTGGGAGCGATGAAATCTACTATGAATGAGGCCCTCCATGTTGAATCTCTGTGTGAAATTTCTTGTCTTAACACCTTGGACTTAACCAACACATACTGGATAAAAAAGCCTTCTCCACCCATGTGCAGGTCATTTCGAAATTGTAATATACATGTAAATAATGTCGATATAATAACAGACAGGGATTTCGACTATTGGGCAATTTTATTTCAACCTCGTGTTATAATTCCTGTATATAATGAAAACCCAATTTTCTGAAACAATATACTGCATTATGTCCTCAATCAATTTACAAACCCAGTTATCATCTTCTCGGATGTCTCTAAATCGAAAGAAGAAACTGGTTGTGCTTATTTCAGTCCGATTGTACATATTGAAGACAAATTTACATTGGATATAAAATGCTCTATTTTCACTGCCGAGGCTATTGCTATTTATAAAGCTTTAAATTATACCAAATCATTAAAAGTCAAGGAGATAGTAATTTTATCCGACTCACTTTCAGTCCTTACAACAACAAAATAAATCCATATATCTTTAGAATCAAATAAATAGTTTATAACATTATGCAATCTGGCAGAGGGGTGGGTCAAAGCCCATAAAGGCTTAAAACACAATGAGCATGTCGATACCTTGGCTAAGGAGGCTGCTACTGCTATGGAAGTAAAACATATCATCTGTCGCACTGACTTTTGCCATTTATTTAAAGCAGATGCAAGAAATAATTGGGAAGCCTACTGGCAAAGATATGTAGTAAACAGTCGCTCCAAATATTGAAAGATACAACCTTTTATCCCAAGGCATTCTTGGCGCCATAATCTTAATATACCCAGAAAATATGTTACATCTATTAATCGAATCAGATTTGGACATGCATGCTACCCAGCCCACTTATATACAATCGGAGTACTACCATCTCAATTATGCGAACAGTGCGATACCATCGGTGACCTTAATCAAATTTTTTTATGGATGTGCAAAAAATTAGAATGCTATCGATAATTTAATCAGGAATTTAATCTTAAATTGCAATATCATGGCACCTTTAAATATGCTGAACCTACTATCTCTCAACTCACAGCAAATTTACGAAGCTATTATTACCTTCTTGATAAAAACAAATCTTAGTCTATAGCTTAGCTTACATCCCTATGTTTAACTTTGTGTTTTTCCCAGCTTCTCCGTGGTCCCTTCTTGTTTGTCTATTTTCTTAATGCCCTGAAAGACCCCTGGGCGGGAAGCGTGTTACCCTGTTTTTCCCAGTGGTTTTTTAAATATTTTTATTAATACTCTTGTGACTGGCTGCATGGTCTATGACCCCAAAGCCATAAAAAAAAACTCCCTAGCAGTTTTCTCTCCTTATGCTTGTCACAGCTTAAATCTCTGTAGTGTGCATACTGCAGAATGTTGCCCTGAGGTAATTACATTTTTTGGAGTGGTGTAAAAAAAGCTCTACAACATAATTAGTGCAATTCCTCAAAGATGGGAAATATTGAAATAAAATGTTAGTGTTTCACTACACTCTAAGTCAACTACTTGTTGGTCGGCGAGAGAAGAAAGTGAAAACCATTTCTTGAAAAACTTTCAGGGATCAAAAAGCAATTTAATTGGTGTTAGAGTAAAATTCAAGTCGAGAAACGCGAACAGATCTAAACGGTATTTTGACTTACGTGAAGTCGTTGGAATGTCTGTTGAGGGGATCAATTTGGCTAAAGGTCCTTACCTTAATAAACAAGAGAAGCCTGCTGGATGACTTAAATTTTGTTAGAAATAACTAGCAGTCGATACTCAATGAATGCAACCTAGTTGCTGAAAACTTAGGTCTAACGAGGGATTAGTCTTTTAGAATTAAATCCAGAGAAAAAATTTAGAATTAATGTGTTTAATATTCTTTCGGATTGCGTGATTGTAAATATTTCTGCCCAATTTGAATCTGCAAAAAATATATATGATCTTTTTAGTAATATGTGGAAATTTCTTGCTGATAACGATAAGCAAATCAAAAATAAAACAGAAAAACTCCAGAACACTTACGAACTTGATATTGATCCAGAAGTATTCGACGAAATAAAGCACATAACCTTACAAATTTTGTAGAAAAAATATTATCCCCCATTAATTTGTTAAACAAAATTAGTTATTTTAAATTGGATACTTATTTCCTAACATTATAACTGCGTTAAGAATATTTTGCACTATACCCATTACTGTAGCTCAAGCAGGACTATCTTTTAGTTTGTTAGCGCGTATTAAGAATGTATTAAGATCGACAATGACTCAAGATCGTTGTCAGATTTATGTTTATTAGCTGTTGAGTCAGATTTAGCTAGAAATTGTGACTTTAGTGCAATAATAGAATCATTTGCAAGTCGCATGGCATGCACAGTCCCGTTATATTAAGTAGGTACATTGATATATACTTTGCCAAAAACTGTTTAGATGCAATTTTCATTCGATGTTTTTTCAATTCTTGTAATTTTTTGATATTTGATAATTTAATGCAATAATAATAGCAGTACCCTGATGTATTATGTATTAAAGAATTATAGCTTTATGTTTTATCTGTTTACTTCTTAAAAACATGTTGTATTAAATATACGCATTTTCTTTGTATCGTGACCATATTAGTTAGATATTTAATGTGGTAGAAACACTAATAAATTATTTTTTTTACTTCAGATTATAATGATGTTAAATTTAGTATATTTATACAGTAAACCGACATTGGCATACATCTTTTTTAAGGGTGTGGGCCCGGGACGCTTCCTGGCCCAACGTGGCTCTCGATGGCCCTGTTAAACGGAGTTGTGTGGGAGGAAGCACGGCTAGTAGCTGTATCACTGCTGAGTTAGAATCTCAGCCACGGCAGATGGCAATATGGTAGGAAATGGTCGTTGTGTAATAGTTTGTATATATGTGTTCCAGTTGAATGGTGAAATAGCCTATGAATGTTAAACTCCGCCAGGAGGGTAGTCTAAAGACAATTAAAATAATTTTAAAAATTGAATGAAATATAACAGATACAATATTCTCATAGTAGACGTTTAAGATGAAGTTTAGAACTATAATTGAATCAGTATATTTTATTCAAATAAAGGAACTGCCTCTTGTTAATAAATTTCACATCGCTTTATAACATCAGTAACAGCATAATAATAAATTATTTGTGTGATTGAAAACTCCCAAGTATTATATCAAATATCCTGAAAGCACTGGCAGATATAAATAAAATACATTATCCTATTGACACAATTTGGAACTGCAGATAGAAATTCCTACACATGCACGTTTGCACAGAAGTTATGTACCTATTTACCAGTTTAAAAGTTTGTTCCATAATGATATATACGAAATTCCCGACTGCAAAATTTAATACAAATAGACCGAAATACCGACGATTGTTCCTTGTTCGGAAACTTGTCTCGAGGAAGATAAAATGTATAGAGATTCAGTTTATGTCGCGTACGTTTGCAGGTAGAAAGAGAATTGTTAAAAATGTGCTCCTTGATCTATCTACAAAGGTAGATTTTCAAATGAAAAATGATAAGGTACTTCTGAATTGTGCAGATTTTTCTTAAACCGTTTAAAATTTTGTTTGATACAAAGTTATTTTTTAAGTGGAAATTATGTACGTCTCAATGATATATTTCTTAACAAACTTGAACTGACGAAACAGAAGCCAGACGGAATTTAATGGGTTTTCAACAGCTGAATGGCTACTTAAGCCGATGGACACAACGAAATAACAACATTGGAGACGACAAATGCCTCGATCTGCTTTCGACTAAAGCAGTTTGTGAGTATTCGATTTTTATTAGATAAATTCATCTAGTGTTTCAGTATACAAGACTTTTGTAACTATTGTAATTTAATTTTTAGAATAGAAGTTCGAGCATTCCATCTTATATCAATTTAATTCAATTCAGTTCAAAACAAACTTATTTAAGTTGAATAATATATCCGTGTCTTACTCGGTCCGGTGTCGGCTAGACATTCACGAGATGAAGGACGGAGGACAAATAAAGTATAGTGCAATTAAAATTTCCAAAGGGAAAGAGGAACTAAGCAAAAACCGATTTAACAAATTAACATGATGATACCAGGTTGCCTAATTTATGGTGTTAAATATTTGGTTTCTCTAAGTCTATGACCTCAGGCATTGAATGGTTCGGGAGAAACAATTTAAAACGATAAACAACGATGAGGAATAAGATGTTTTTATAGACAAAGAGGGAAATTGTGATTGGAGAAAGTTACTAGAGTTCCTGCTGGAAAATGGGCAATGCTTAGCATATCATTTTGAATACGGCACTCTATGTAGAAACCTATGTTCTTATAGAGTGCATTCAGTGCAGTTCATGCCAATATGTACCAGATGGGTACCACTTCTACATTGTTAAAGCGATATTGTCATTTTCGAATTCTCAGATACAAATGTTGTTTAATAACTTTCTTTTATATACTGGCACTCTCATTGGTTGAATACTATTATTATTAAACACGTTTTTTTTTTCGATACAATTTAATTGTTTTTATTGTCACCTATAAAATTTTTATTAAATCCCTCCTGCATCTCAAAAGGATGAATTTAATGAATCGCCATAAATAAAAAAGTTTTTCAGTGAACATATAATCTATTATAATATTTTCATTGGCATTTTCGTTAAAATAATATGGTGCATTCAGCTAAATGTAACATTCTCTTCCTTCATTGCCACCCCTAGTTTTTATAATCCTTTATCTTTTCTCATAAATAATATTAAAATTTACTTGGATGGGTGACCATTCCAACGGAAACCGCGTCCTCGCCTCTCACGTCTTCCAGCGGCTTGTATATCAGTGTATGCGCGGAAGCTATACAACCTTAGGCGAGGGTTGTATAGGAGATATACCATCCTTCGGAGGGGATGTAAAGCCGTCGGTCCCTTGTCTATTAAATGTTAGGTAAGTAAAAGATCCCTACTCTTCTTAAGGGAAGAGGTTCGGCAAAATTCCTGGTTGGGGGTAGCTCGTCTACAGGCGTCGGTGTTAGGCCTCAGTAGCGGAAAATAGGCCGACGTTAAATAAATGTATAAAAAAAAACATCTAAATTCAATGAAGTTTCTAGCATGAATAGATACTTCATTATTCTAACTTTTAAAAAGTGCTCGGTTATAGTGTTAAGAGAATAGTATATACTTTATTATGTAGACTAAGAACCTCAAGAGAATACTAATATGAAATATTAATTCCAATATTAGAAAGTAATTATAAAAATTAACTTTTAAAAGTATGTTTTATTCCCTTACGACAAAACAAGGTACGGGTGAATTTATACAAGATTTTGCAAATAAATTACGACAATTAAGTTGTTAAGTGAAACCTTGTTTGTTACATTTTACTTACTAATGTTCCCCGTTGAAGGTACCCCGATGTTTGTTTACCGCTTTATTGTAATCTTTGTTATTGAAATGTACGCAAATTTGTATTTCGGTAAATAAACTTTATTATTATTATACTTTTATTAAGTACAAATTGTAGTTTCTCAGAAATACTACTAGATGTTTCAACTGCAACATTCACTATAGAGCTACAAGATGATATTAGGATACACATCTTGCAAGAAAATCAAACTGAATTGATCAAAATAGTCGAAGAAGCGAAGGTTCTCACAGAACTTTACAGTACAAAACAAAATTATTCATACTAACCACAAAATGTTAAATACACTGTTCATAATAGTCTAAGAGTTGGTAGCCACCTCGACTAACGTGTGAGGTACAAGGCTAAAATTTTGCGTATACTTAATTTAATACTAGTAAACTAAGAAAATCCATAGTCTGCCAGAATTGGCGCGGTTGCAATAGTACTAAATAATAATAATAATAGTAATAGTACCCCCGAAATTTTTTATAGTGCAAAATAATTATAAAAACTAATATACTCGTACAAGTCTGGCGTTCAAATATATCTTATTTTATATGTTCTTAAATATAGTAAAAAAAAATTGCCAGATGATTTCCTTGGCTACAAATACCTGTCAGGTGAGCCTAAAGTTGTTAAGAAAGGTAGTATTCCATAATGTATCTTTACAACAAATGTTCTTCGAGATACCTTAAGAGTATATTGCTAACCAGACGATTTGGGCATTGTTCACCATATTCAATGGGAGTACAGGTGAGATAGACGAATGTGAATGCCTACGCGAAAAATATAAATTATGACTATAGTAAGAAAGAAGTATTTAGTTATAGAAACTAAAACAAATCACAGGACATTTAAGAATAACATAATTTTTATAAACTGGCAAGAGAATTTTTTAAATATTTTTAATTAATTACTCGTTCGTCTCATCTTCTGAATTTAAATGATCTCCATCGATTCGTTTCTTCACTCTCTGAAAAAGAAAAACTTTTTTTACAGACGCGTGTGTATATATAAATGACAATAAAATACATCACGTTAATTTTTATAATTCTTTACCTCATCCGGAGTTATCTGATTTTGATTTTAACAAAACGTCATGTAGACGATGGTACCACATTTCTCTTTTGCCACTTAAAGCTATATTGATCATTTTCTATTACCCATCCATGATCTTCTGGTTTTGGGATTGTAGGGTATTATAAATTCGCGTTACGCCATATGCTAGTGATATATTGTGTCCGTAAAAGTTACTGTTTCAATTCCAATTCACAGGGCGGTAAGGATGCATCATAATTCAATTAATTCTTATTAAGAGGTTCATTTTCATTCTTTGAACTATACGTTGATATATATTTATAATATCTGACTTCATTGATATTATCTGCTTTGATTCTACAAAATTGACAAATTAATTATTCTATAATTTTGAATATTTCGGTACTGCGTCCAGTTATATGAGCATTTCCAATGTCTGTTAAGACTTTTTGATATTCTGGTGTTTTTTTCAATATTTCGAAAGGCTTTTTCATGGCTCTTTTAAAAAATGAAGGATTACAATCGCAACCTGTGAGTGCATGAATTCCTGGTAAACTTGAAAATAATAATGGTCCAAATTGAGAATACAATTCTGATATATTAATGCGTCTTTTCTTGTTTCCGGTGCCGTACTCCATAATAATATTCAATGACAAGCTTGACAAATGATCCATGTTGCATTATCGTTAAAATATCAGTAAATTTCATTATAGTTTATTCGTAACACTAATTTTGGTTGCCGCCAGCTGCGAGTGGAGATGGGCATGGGTCAAAGATACAGTTAACAAAAAATTATAGTGCGCCGTTAGTCTAGTTAATCTTTTTTTTTTTTCATTTATTTAACGTCGGCCTATTTCCGCTACTGAGGCCTAACACCGACGCCTGTAGACGAGCTACCCCCAACCAGGAATTTTGCCGAACCTCTTCCCTTAAGAAGAGTAGGGATCTTTTACTTGACTAACATTTAATAGACAAGGGACCGACGGCTTTACATCCCCTCCGAAGGATGGTATATCTCCTATACAACCCTCGCCTAAGGTTGTATAGCTTCCGCGCATACACTGATATACAAGCCGCTGGAAGATGTGTGAGGCGAGGACGCGGTTTCCGTTGGAACGGTCACCCATCCAAGTACTAACTGCGCCTGTCGTTGCTTTACATCGCATACCGAAGTATGTACATAGTAAAGACGCACCTACGCTCGCCCCTCATAAAAATCTTGAAAGTATGATAATGTAAAATATCTAGAACGGTTGTGATGTGAAAAAAAAAAATATATGCAAATCGTTGAGATTACATAAACACATTTATTGACAAAAGACAGAGGTAAATATGTACAAATTTTATATATAGAAAAAAGAAACCGTTTGTAAAAAAAAAGACAAATAGATACCGTGTACTGATCAATGTCCGGTTTGTCCCGGGATATAGCTATATCGTGAGGCTCACATTGTATCATAAAAGTATATCATAAAATAAGTAATCAATTAAATAATAAACAAGCATTTTTGTTGTTCATCTTGTATGTTATAAATTTTTGATATTGTTCTAAAAAGTGTTTATATCTTGCTAACTATAAAATAAAATACCTCTCTTGTAGTAATTGCAAATGTTTACGTTACTTTGGCCTCTGGGGTCCTTATCCAGCTCTCCATATAACTACCACATACCTCATATCCCAGTATCTACTATGAACGTTATCTCCAGTAACCAAAACCTTAAGCCAAGTCCCAGGGAAGTTACATCCCTCCAAACGAAATATATCTTCTTAAAAAAATTACGTCCTCCACAGAAAGGTTTCACAAAAATATCGCCCACCAAAGATATTGTCTACAGAAATGAACCATCCACAAAAAATAGATCCTCCAGAAAAAAATATAGTATCCAGAGAAAAATATAGTCTCCAGAAAAACCCTTAAATAATTCATATTAATTAGTTATTTGTACTAAAAAGTAACTCAAAGTGAACAGCACGACACTTAAACAAATTATTCAAATAATAGACTCTATACCAAAGACTTACTAACAAGAAATATATACAAAATAATGCCAGAATAATAACTATCTTTCTCCAAAGGGTTTCCCACGTCAAAAGCTCTATCAAATATGGGCGTCATCCCAACGAAATCTGCTTTCACCCAGTGTATCGTTATAATTTGCAAAACGACGCCACGCTGTCAGGGCATCTTCTAGACAAAATCATCTTTCACACAGTGTATCGTAATATTTTGCAGATCGACGCCACGCTGTCAGATACGTTTGACGAAACGATAGTCGTATCCAATTCAGGCCTGGAGATTTATTCCAATAAAGGAGTAATTTTCATACAATATGCACATCCGTGCATTCCTTAACAAAAGCCAAGTGGAAAATCACTTATAAAGTCGTCAAAATGACTATCCCCAAATGGATGTTTAACAATTAAACATTTTGTATTTTGAGCGAACAAAACTCCATGCACGAGGTTGACGATCACCTGACAGTCCAGTTCCACTAACTACCGTCCTCTTTCCTGTCTACTACTCCACCTCCTATCCGATAGATGTCGCTCCCAAGAAAAACGTACAAAAATTATTGATTTACCTCAAATTCAGCAATAATACCCCAAAATGTTCTCGAGATGACATAATCTACCACTACAAATCTATCACATAACTGTTCATTGTCTATAACAATCAAGAATGAACAGAATCATAAACAACGGTAGAGCCAATTAGATCGATTTAAATATCGACCGCCAGGCGTGCTGCTAATTAGTCAGTGTAGGAGACTATTTACTAACACTGCAACCTACGATTAATTGCGTTCAAGCTTAACGCATAGCCTACCAGACGACTCAAGCATGTCCCTTTGATTTAAACTCGATGTAAATTCTACGCAAATATTAACAGATATTAGCTATTATAACCTTTGGAAAATATATAGACGGAAAAAGGTAATTTATTTATTCCAATCTACAGTTTTGCAACAGTTCAGAAAGGGTACTAAATAATATTCATTATCATTAAATAATATTCATTCACATGAGATCCAACAATACAAAACTTTGTTACTTATTATTTTCCACGATGTTAAAAGAATTACAGGGTGGAATGACCAAAGTCGCGTTGAAAAATTACGGAAATAATAATTTAATATTTACAAACTATTTATTTTAACACTTAAACCCAAGTATAATCTTAACGTTAAAAATGGGGCGTGACATTGTCTGTTTAAGATGCTCACCAATGTTCAGTTGCTAATTCCCAATTAATTTTCGATAATGCGTTTTTTCATTTATGATTATTTCTATATTTTTGTTGAAAATTTTGATATCAGTATAAATTTTGTAAATCGATTTAACATAAGATAAGTGTTATTCTGATTTTATACTATATCCTAAATATATATAAATTCAGATACACTTTTCAGTACAATTTTAATTAAACATAACCAACTTAAATTTTACTTTAAATGCAAATCCCTATTGTGTTCAATTAAGTGTACTAATGGAAAAAATATTTCTTGAATTATTTAGACTTCATTAAAAAAAGTAATTTTATGGCTTTTTCCTCCAATATGACTATTAAAAATTAATTGGAGGTCTGTTTGGCGGCACCGAACTGCTCACTTAAAGCAATATCAGCTTTTTCATAACTTTCCAGATAAAACTGATTTAGTAAATAGTCGAGTGCAATCTGCTAATTAGTGAAGTAGAAGCCAACGTTCATTTAGAAGACCGGTATCTAAATTAATGACTAGGAAACTGGGAACAAAGTTTAATAAATGATTTTTATCTAGTTTAATAAAGATCGTTCTTATGCCTCATTATTAAAATTTTAATAGTGTGAAACGGAAAACCCAAAGCGATGAATTGTGAAATTGGTAAAGTACACATTAATTAATTGGTCGAGGATAAAAAGTAGATTGTTGTAATATCGTGCATATATGAATCGGTTAAAGCAAATTAGATTATTAACCAAACTATTCACTTTAGCTCTCAATTTGTTAAGATTTCATACACTGAGGAAAGTATCGCCTAAAAAATGAACTCTGGACATTATCCATTTACTGCTATTGAATAAAAAATACATCGCCATTACTTCAAATTTAAGAAAAACAAACAGAATTTCTCGTTGTGCAATTAAGCTTATTTAAACACAGGTTCAAAGTACAAGTAAAAAGAAAATTGATTATTCAGTTTACCACGGGAGGCCAGAAAGATGAACTTTGACGTTATCTGGAATAAATTATTTAAAATTAAAAGTTCAAAAGTATTTACCTTCTTTGATTAAAGTCTTCGTATTCGAAAAAGACTAGTTACTCTGAAATGTTTTGCCAGTGACCATTTGTTTCTTTTGCACTGGCACCCTTTTACAAAAAAATATCTTATAGCCATTTAACTGTCTAACATCAAGCATACTTAACTGACAAATCAGTGGTGAAATTAAACAGGTGATCAATCCTAAATGGATGCTTATTTATGAAACTCGAAGAATAGTTATATGCTATGTGAAATACATGTACAGAATCTGTTTATGACAAACATTTATATCGGAAAAGATCAATTTTAAAATTCCTGCTGTTTATAATAACAATAGTAATAATAATTTATTTATTCACACGGTCTCAATACAGTAAACTCCGATATATCATAAAATAGCGTGTAATACAGAACATGAAAATAAATACGCTATATGCACATAAATATACAGCAGTACCGGTAATATACAGGGTGATTTTTTTTGCGTCTATTAGAAGTATATCGAGAAAGAAAAATGATATCGATCTGAAAATTTGGCTATAGGCCTAACGGAGTAGGATATATTTAACGAAAATATTTTCAAAATAGTGACATTTCCGGTTATACCGGAAGTTGACCCCAACTTTGTTATTTTAAATGGAATGCCCCATTTTTTTTTTAGATTGTGCAATTAAATTAAAGAGCATTTCGTTAAAGGTTTCCTAAAGCTAAAATTTATATTTCCGGAGAAATTTTTTTCCTAAAATTTTGACAGAAAAGTTGTATAATATAAATATTGATATATCAGTAACAATAATTGATAACATGTTGATTTTTCTATGAAAAGAAGAAAGAAAATTATCGAAATATCCACTAAAAAGTTTATAAAACTATTGACATACGTCGACCACACAAAAACAGCAAGAACTCATTTTTTTTAAATGGCACCATACCTAACTAAATGCACCATTCGATAGAGAAAAAAATGCGCATCTAACCATCATGTTTCTATACCCAAAATGTATGGTTCTTTAGATATTTGCGATTTTCGGTGTTATTAATGAAAATTGAAGAGTATCTCGAAGAGTGCCGTCTTCTAAAGAGTAGGCTTTGACTGTTGACAAAACAAAATACAAAAAATGTGACAGACAGGTAATTTATGTTATTGTATTTCATTACACGTAGTTTGTGTTGTGCTTATTTACTGTGTGGAAAATGGCAAACAATTACTCACACTCGGATATTTTGAATTTATTTAACATTCATGGACAGCGTGACAAAATAATTAGCAGAACATGCAGACAATTTAATGAAACATATCCTGATTTACCGTCAATGAATCCACAAAAGTTTAGAAGATTGCAAAGCAATTTTGTTAGATTTGGCAGTCGACACGCAGAAAGAACACTAGCCAGACCTATAACATCAAATGAAAACAATGAAATTAACGTCTTGGCCTATTTCTATGCAAATCCCAATCATTCGATTCGTTCAGGGGCAGCGGATTTGGACATTTCCTACAGTTCCATTCGGAAGATTTTAGTGAATCATAAATTCCATAATTTTAAATTTACTACTGTGCAAGAACTTTATCCTGAAGATCCACTGCGAAGAACAGCATTTTGCGAAATGATATTAATCCGAACACAAGAAGACCCTCAATTTTTAGAAAAAATTATTTGGACTGATGAGGCAAAATTTTCAAAAGAAGGTATTTTCAATCGCAGAAATTCGCATTTTTGGGGTAATCAAAATCCTCACTAATGGGCAATAAATTGCGTTACCACATTTACTACGAAAATTTGAATGGACCAAGATATTTAGAAATTTTAAGAACTGTCGTAACGAACTTTTTAGACAATTTACCTGTTAATCAATACTTTTCATGCTGGTGCCAACTCGATAGAGCTCCAAGTCATTGTTCCAGACCAGTTAGTAACGAATTGGATCAAATGTTCGATGACAGGTGGATAAGGCGTTTGAGTCCATGGATTTGGCCTGCCAGGTCTCCTAACTTGACCTCAAAGAGTGAGGTCTATCGAACCCCGGTAACTAACCGGGAGGAACTGCTGGATAGAGTTCAAAGAGCATTTGAAGGTTTGGACCCAAATGAAATTCGGAGTGCTACTACACACTTAGTAAATAATAGGATTCTAAAATGTTTACAGGTTAATGGGCAACATATTGAACAGTATAATTAATGTTTTGTTATAAAATTTTTATTATTAATAAATTATACAATTTTCATTTTTTCATTTCATTGATAAAATTAGAAAATCGCAAATATCTAAAGAACTGTACATTTTGGGTATAGGAACGTGATACATCGTTAGATGTGTATTTTTTTTCTCTATCGAAAGGTGCATTTTATTAGGTATGGTGTCATTTAAAAAAATGAGTTTTTGCTGTTTTTGTGTGGTCGACATATGTCAATAATTTTAGAAACTTTTTAGTGGATATTTCGATAATTTTCTCCAATACTTTGTCTTACCCTCATAGAAAAATCAACATGTTATCAACTATTGTCACTGATATAATAACTTTTATGTTATATAACTTTTCTGTCAAAATTTTAGGAAAAAAATTAATATCTCCGGAAATATTAATTTTAGCTATAGGAAACCTTTAACAAAAAGTTCTTTAAATTAACTGCACAATCTAAAAGAAATTGAAAATGGGGGCATTCCATTTAAAATAACAAAGTTGGGGTCAACCTCCGGTATAACTGGAAATCCCACCAAATATTTTCGATAAATAGATCCTACTCCATTAGGCCCATAGCCAAATTTTCAGATCGATATTATTTTTCTTTCTCGATATACTTCTAATAGATGCCCAAATAAAATCACCCTGTATATGTATGTATTTATAATAAATTATCATGCCTGGTACTACGTAATTGCGAGTTTGTTTAAAATTTGTTTATATGGTGCTCGAGTTAAACCGCATCTGAGATTATTAAATCTTAAATGAAATTAAATTAAATCTTTCCTGTCCCTTTCTTCCTTTCATTTTGTCCATTTTGTTTCGTGTTCTTGATCTCTTTTTGTGTGTTTTTTTGTCTCTGTTCTTGTTATCGTTCTCTTTTTGTGCATGGTTCCCCGTTTTAGATTTTGGTACCTGTGTCAGCAGTAAAATTAGTTCAGTGCAGTGTGACAACTTCGAGTTTGTGTTTAGTTTTAAGCTTTGTTAAATTTTATTTTTAAAATGTGTTTTAACTATATTGTCCTTTTTAATTTGTTTTTAGCAAAAGGAGTCAGGACTTCTCTCCCCATTTTCTTTTAGCCGAACCGGAGCCACCCCGCCCGGCTATGCAACCAGCCACCGCGAACAGCGCGGTGGTTGCACGGTCGGTCGCAAGGTAGTCTCCGGGGAGGCAATATTATGTATTAATTTTAATAAAGTCGGCTCACGCTTTGGAGCTATAATCCAACAACATTTTTAGTAGCTTGAACACTCATAATAATAATGACTTAATTTCATTACCAAGCTATAGAACATCTCTTTATGAAAAACACTACTATTTTAAAGGAGCCGTACTTTGTAGTATAGTACCAAAAGATATTAAAACATCCATTAAAATCCTTTGATAAATTATTTTTAAAAAACCGCTGTCCATGGAATGACTACTTCCACTTCCAAATTCTGTATCCAAGTCTTATACATACTAAAGCCAAAAATTTTTTTTGAGACGTTTCGTTCTTGAAAATCATATTTTATTTTTTTTTACTCCCTTTCATAATAGTGTGGTACATGCCCTAAACTGCAATTTTGTGGACTTTTACCTGCTTGCTTTGCCTATTTACCCCCGAACCTTTCAACGGAATAAGATCAAAATATAATCTGGCTGCAGATTTCGTTATAATACATAAGTGTACCAAATTTCAAGTCAGACACACATACAGAAACATTTTTTTGCTCAAATTTAAAATCTCGACGTTTCATGACATTTTAAGCCTATTTCAAAAAAAAACTTTTTTGCGTTACTATACTTCTACTGAACCTGAACGAGGTCTCTTGCATTTTATTTTATTTGACATGTTTTCTGAGGAAACTAAACTTTGTTTAAATTTTACTTATAATTTTTTCATATACATTTTTATTAGTTTTAATTCAACATAACTTACTCTTAAAACATTTTTACTTAATTTAAATAGTTTTTACTTTTTATTCTTTATAAAAACATTTTTATACAGTTACATAATATTACTAACCCTTTCAATTAAAATTTTATAATTCTTACTTTTACTTCTAATTTGTTGTTTTATAAAAAATAAATATGTTGTCATCGTTACAATCTTGTGACCTGATGATATAAAGAAAATTGTAGTTCACGAAACTGGTCGCCTTTTTACAAATTTAAGAGAATTTAGTGAGATAATACTTTTTGTTTTTTTACTCGGTTAATAAAGCGTATTATTCCGTTAATTGTTTTTTGGAAGACTACTTATTTTACCAATAAATAGTAATTAAATATTTTGGTGGGAAAAAAGAATCATATCTCACAAAATTCTTTTTATTGTGTTACCGGTTTCGTGAACAAAAACTTACTTCACATCTTCAGACACAAGACTACAAGGAAACAATTTAAAAAAGGAATTAGTGACTGCATGTTGTCAATATATAGTTAAAATAAGTTAATAGAACCTTAATAGAAAATCTAAGGTAACAGTACTAAAATCTTATGTATAAAAATTAATATATCTAAAAAAGGAGAAAGTTATAACAAAAACTAATATCTAAATAAAAAGTAAAGAGTAATTGGTATTGGAATTTTGAAAACTGTATATAAATCAAATTAATAGGTATCGAAAATTATTGGTAGCGTACTAAAAATCTGACTAGGTATAATAAAATGATATGATAAAATAGGATATTTACATTTTTTTTAAATAAACAAGGATTGTTAAGGTATTCAATGTTTTTCAACATAGTCATGTAATTTGTAACAAAAGGAAAAATTTTGTAAAATAGTCTAATAAATAAAAATTATTATAAAAATTTTTGTAACGTTAAAATTAATTTACACAACCGACTATCTTGCAACCAATAAATAGAAGTTTTTGTTCACGAAACCGATAACACAATAAAAATAATTTTGTGAGATATGATTCTTTTTTCCCACCAAAAATGAATTACTACTCACATGGGATCAATCTACCTCCGCTAGTAATTAAATATTTGCGTATATATTCTTGTACAAAAGATAAAGGTAAAACTTCGACACTAAAATATGTGTAATATGTAAGTAATATTAGGTATCTTTCTCTATTTTAGATAGAGCTTCTACTCAATAATTTGGTATAAACTTTATTACTACATAATTGGTATATTTTATTTTTACCTAGGTAATCATATTTTTTGCAATATTGTCGTATAGTGACTGTTTTTTACTCTAATAAAGTGAACTAAAATATTTATCAGCAGATAAAAAAAGCTTCCCAACTATTCATTAACACATTAATTAAATATGCTATAAACCTAATTTAATAAATAAATTAGTTCTAGAACATTTCTAAATTAATTTTCATTATTCATTAACACTTCCTATAATTTATTATTTAATACATGTATAGTACCTAATGTTTTATATTTCATACAATGCCTTTCTCTGGCAATTGCATTATCTGACACAGATATTTTCGATGGTTTGATATACAATCAGTGCTGAACAAAACTTTTTAATTACACTCTTGATGTCAGTCAGTATTAGCCTAATTTAATATTTCCTAATTTTTCAACTTTACCTGCAAAACAAATGTTCCAGAATATTCTTGACGTTTATAAAGGAAACCTATCAGTTCTTACAGATGGTACAAAAAGTGAATTAGGCACATTATGTGCTTATTACATCCCTGAATTTGAAATAGGACACAAATTTAAACTACCTACGGTGGCCTCTATGAGGCTGAATTTAGCTAAGTCTCTTAATTTTTTAAATGTCACTATTTACTTTTATTCCAAGAGTGTTTTGATTAGTATTGGTAAATGTAAAGAGCAATCATCACCCATTATTGTGGGTATTATCTCCAAACTAGCTTCTTTGTCGCAACGAGGGTTATCTTTCAACATTGTTTGGGTTAAGACGCATTATAGTCTATCAACAACAAGCTCCTTAAGAAATGGCAAAACTATACCATAGAATCAAAAGTATTTGGAGCGGGGCACAGATTATTATTACTTATACTCCCTGATCACTAAATCTAGGTGGGATGATGATTATACTATGTCTAAATCATTTTATTCTACCATCATAGCTTGCAGCTAAATCATGGCAGATTCCCTGATCACATATTTAAGTGGAGTACAAGACAATAATTTATGTCGTTGTGGTCAAAAAGGTGATATTAACCACATAATATGTAACTGTGCTTTACACGCAGCTCAATCAAGGATCTTAGTAAGTGAACTGAAAAATATAGGTTTTCAGCTACAACTTAATATAAACTATGTCCTTTAGTGTAAAACGATAGAAGCATACCGATTAATGTATACTTTTATAGTTCAATGTGGCACAGTTATTTAACTGTTGTTTGTATTCGAGTTATTGATTTGTTATTACTCCTAATATACATTTGTTTCTGCATCCTTTGTGGGTTAACCTAGTAGCCGTGGTCCAGTCTATATGTTACTTTAAGTCTTCCTGATGGACCCCTGACGTGAAATGCATTCATCCTTATTTTAAAAATGCACATAATCCATAACCACGTTAAATATAAACTTTACTCAACTCACATATGCAAAATGCTGGCTAAATATTTACTGATGATATAAACAGTGATAAATCAATACAGTTCAGTCAGTCCATCAGCAGTCTGCAAACAAACACATTCATCCGTATGATGGATTGGTAACTTGGTTTTATTTACATTACTCTTTGAGCCCTTAAGTTTTCAGTGTTGAAAATACTTATAGGATGTTTTATATGGGGACAGTGAATGCGAAACAGAGCAACATGCGACAAATTTTTGTGAATGCCTGATACCAGTGCAGCAGTCGAGAATAAGATAAGATGAGAGGATAAACTTTGCTTCCACGTAATTGGTGGCGGCGTGTCGATTTATTATGTTTGTACAATTTATTGTTAGTTATGGATTGTATACGGCATTTGGAAAGCTATATGGTAATGCTAAGTGTTGAAGAGATTTAGCTCGAAACATGAAATATGAAAATAAACAAAGTTAGAAAAAGTTTAGATGTAATAAAAACAATGTTAAAATGACTAGAGTAAAATATATAATAGCGGCTATAAAATTTTCCAAACAAAATGTATTCAGGTATCCTTCATTTCAACAAAAGCGATTACAGAGACAGCACGTTTTATGCCTAAACTTTGCTAATTATTATCACTTCAACTAAGGCACGTGGATTAGTATTAGAGTCCCGCTGCATTATTTCTTCTTCATTCAGATGCTATCCTGTCGCGGTTTTCTCTCTTCGGTCTGTCTCTCATTTATTCCGCTTAAACTACCAATTAATATCCACTTCCTGGCTTTTGAGCAAAATGTTCAGTCCATTGCCATCGTGTACTCTTTTGCAGAGGTAAGATCTAGACTCTGTCCATTTGTCATTTTCAATTAGATAATCCGATTTAGCTCTCTGCAGCGCGATATAGTAGTAGTTTTCTCCAGCCCCCATCAACTCAGTTCAAAGTATTTATAGCCAACTGACCCACGTTTGCTCTCTTGGATCGTCAAGTTCACCTGCGTAAACATTCTTTATAATAATAAATCATAGTGTACTGGTCTTTTTAATAAATACGCAATCTCCGTCTTATATACCATTTGTAACTTGTGGTAACATATGTAATCTACATATCAATTGATAGGCCTGAAAAGCGAATTCCACTCAATCACCATTGATATCATGAATTTTTAGAGGCCTGTTAGCCCAGGCGGTATTTCTTTTGGGTTGGGTGAAACGGGTAGCATGGTAGATTTTCGGTTTAATCGCTCCTAAAAATTATAAGAAATAATAATTTCACTATGCGCTAGTTTGAAAACGTTCATTAAACAAACTGTGAAAAAATTCCTAAAAATTCGGTTTTTCTCTTCCTATTTTTTCATATATCTCAGTAACTATTGATTTTAGAGAAAAGTTATAAAGACGAAAAAGATTTGTTATTAAACTATAAAGATGCAGTTGGTTGCGGATCCAAAAATTTATTTTTACTATTGCAAAAGTAGTAAAAATAGAAAAAAAAAATTTGAAACAGCAAGTTATTTCTGGATTTTTTTTCAAATACTTATATTTATTTATTTATTTATTTAAAATACAGTACCCAACGGGACTAAAGCCCAGTTACTGGATAAGGACAAAAAGTAGATACACATAAATATATATAAAAATTGTAATATTTAAAATACAAACAAAAATTATTAAAGACAAAAATATATAAACCCAAAATCACAAATAAATTGAACCATTAAAAACTTATAATAGTATATAACATTACATAAGTTCACAAATCAGACAAACAGTGTTTTAATTAAGTGAATAGAGCAAGCAAATATATCAAGTCTTTCTTCGTACATATGGTAATTTTGAATCATTTGATAAAAAGGTGAAGCAGTGAGTAAATTAGTAGCTGTAGGTAAGTAAAATGCCGAGTTGGATCTTAAATTTGCTCTAGGCGTGCGGTATAAAATTCTTGACGTAATTGATTCTGAACTTACTGCATTATTTATGATTTTTTGAACAAAAATAATCGAATGCCTAGTACGCCTCTGATATAAGCTAATAAGCATATCCTGAGGTATTCCACGTGGAGGATAAATTCCATCAACAAAAAAGTATAAAGATTTGATATATCTACGCTGAAATTTCTCTAATTAGGTCGTATACGTTATATATAGATGATTCCCAACCACTGAAGAGTATTTCAGTTTACAGCGGACAAAAGTAGTGTAATGAGTATTTAAACCTTCTGTGTTGTTAAATTCTTTACCGTTACGCAAAACAAATCCCAAACTTTTATACGCTGACTCAGTGGTTAGACGAATGTGTTCATCGAATGACAACTTGCTGTCAAAAGTGACACCAATGTCTTTAAACTGAGGTACTCTGTTCAGAATTTCATTGCCAAGCTGATAGTCAAATAACTCAATGGTTTTAGGGCGAGAATATGACATAATGTTGCATTTACTGATATTTAATGGTAGATGATTTTTTATACACCAATCATTTAAGTTGACTAAATTGTCCTGTAACTTTGAACAGTCTGAAATAGATTTAATTTCAATGTAAATTTTTAGATCGTCCGTGTATAGTAAATAGTTGATATTAAAAAGCTGTGTTATGTCATTGATAAATATAACGAGAAGTAACGGCCCCAGAATCGAACCTTGTGGAACAGAAATACCGAATGTATCCAGTGATATCAACCGCTCATGGTCGAGACAGTCAAAAGCTTTAGAGAAATTAGTATAGATAACATCTACCTGATTTCCCTCATTAAGTATCTCATAAGTATGCTGAGTTATCTTAACAAGGTTCGACGCAGTAGAGCGTCCAGACATTAATTCATACTGATGTGGGGATATTAAGTTTTTTGTGTGGAAATATACGTGGAATGTATAATAATTACAAAAAATTTGCAAAAATTACAAATAATAGAAATTGGTCAGTAGTTGGTAATTTCATTTTTAGAGCCTGTCTTGTATACAGGGCATATTCTGCTTTCTTTCCAGAATTGGAGAAACTCACAGGATATTATTATAAAATTAAATATAATGTAGAGCGTTTTGGCGAAGATCATTGCAAAATCTCTTATTATAAATGCAGGTATTAAATCTGGACCCATAGTAATTCGTTTTTGCAAATTTCGGTTTAATAGTAAGCGCCGGATGATGAGATCTTCAATAACGAAAGTTTTATCAGCACGAGATACATAGCAGCAACTATAATTACTTTATGCTACATCTAAAATCCTACTATTTTCGTTTAAATTATTATTTTTTTGCTCCAGATTTAGAAATTAGGCAAAATTATTCAGTGATTTACTCAAGGGGTAGCCAGCATTAGCACTATAATCAGGGATATTAAAATCGCCAGTAATTAATTTATGCAATACAGTTACTCAATAGCATCAAATATAAGATCGAAATATTCTTTCCTATTATTTGGGTTTTCTACCACATGTATTATTATCCTCTTCAAAAACAAATCACCGAATCTACAAATTAATAGAATTATTGGAAGAAAGCATTTGCGCCCGTGACGTTTACGCCAAAGGAAAAGTCAGATGTTATATTTTGCATATAATATAAATTGGTATAAACACAGAAATTGTATTTTGCTGACGTTTCGGAAGGTAGTCTCTTTCCGTTTTCAAAGCTTTTTTTGGAAGAACTCTCATTTTGCTGTGTATGTCAAATACACAGCTTTAAGATTCTGTTTATGATATTTCCATATAGACTTACACACTTATCTCCATTTAATAAGATTATTGCTGATTCTTTAATTTTTCTTTTTTTGGTTCTGCTTCTTTTGTTAACACTTTTCTAAAAAAAAGCTTTGAGAACGGAAAGAGACTACTTTCCGAAACGTCAGCAAAATACATTATTTTTGTGTTTATTCCGATTTATATTATTTGCAAAACATAACCTGTGACTATTCCTTTGACGTAAACGTCACGGGCGCAGAGGCTTTTTTACAATAATTCTATAAATTTGTAAATTCGGTGATTTGTTTTTGAAGAGGATAATAATACTTGTGGTAGAAAACCCAAATAATAGGAAAGAATTGTGACGCTCTTTTCCTCGTACAGTGCGAGAACCAAGGCTGTCACTTTGACACTCGAGCTTTCTTACTTGTTACTCGGGCGCCAGTTCAAGTTTCAAGTGGTTGAACAACACTACTCAAAAGTCGATAAGCGAGACTGAGCAGCTCAATGAAGACACAGTCAATTCCAGTGGGTCAATAAGGGAACTTAGACTTTCACAAACACAACAGTAAAACGCAGAAATTCAATATTTAAGTATATTACAGTAATCCTATGGTTAACAGTCCTAAATAAAACATAAAATCAAAATTAACACAAATGTACATATCTATGTAGGTTTAAGCAGCAGAGGGAGAGTAGCAAGCAATAAAGCAATATTAGCGGCAAAAGCGGATAAGCGGTGAATTTAGCGAGTTTTAAAAAAAACGATTATTAAGCAGACAGTGTACGGATACCAGAAAATGCGAAGCAAACAGAATTATTTACAGTATTACAACAGATTATAAAACAGACCGGAAATTTGGCTAGTGCTTGGTATCGGAAAATAAACAGTGAAATTTATAAGCTAAGTATAAAAATTTCAGTCATTATGTATAAAATAAAATAAATACTAATAATATTCAAACAGTGTAAAAAAAATAATATGAGACAGACCTGAAACTTGGCTAGTATTTCTAGATGTTAAACGCGACAGTAAGCTAAGTATTAAGTAATTGACAGTTATTGAGAATTTAATCTAGATAGTTTTAAACCCGGGCTTAATAAAATTACCAGCCCTTAACGAACAGTGTTGTGACTAAAGGTAACTTGGGTTCAGAAGGGGTACACCAGCTGAACTATCAAAGTAAATGATCAGGTGTAAAGGAGCGACACCAGTCGACTTTTAAAGTACCTGATCAGGTGTCTGCGGAGAAGGCACCAGCCGACTTTTAAAGTGCTTGATCAGGTGTCAGGAGCGAAGGAAGCCACAAAATAAACAAGTTATTATCAGTATCCAATTTAAGCTAAATATCAGAAAATTGTCAATCAGTTTAAGACAAAATAAAATTTAATAAAAGTAATCTATGATTGTACTAGCCAATTAACAAAGTCTCAATTCAAACGGTTAAGTATAAAAATTTCAATCAGAAAATATGAAATAATAGAAACAATTACCAAGAATATTCAAACAGTGTCAAATTTTCAATCAGAATAAATACAGAATAATAAATGCACTAGCCAAATATATATCAAAGTTTTCTTACTCTTTACTGGTTCGCTCTGGGCAGAAGGTAGACGTCTGGTAGCTTCGAGAATTGGAACAAATTCTGATTTTACAGGTCTTTACGGTCAGTTTTATAGCCACATTCCCACTCAGGGTATCGCGAGGAACCCCACGTGCTTTAGAATCGCGCATGGCCCAATGTATTGAACGAGAACAGCTGCATTAACTTATTAAAAGTATGGTGAATTATTATTACGTGCGTTGGTTAGTATAAATAAAGTATTCTGACTTTTGTAAAATACGGAATCGGTTTCAAATAATCATTCTAACCAACTACGAAAAAGAAATGAATTTAATCGGCCACAGATATCTAATTATTGAATTAATTACTTCAAATAATAAACAATAATTCTGTTTACAAATTATCCCGGTGTATAAATAGTAAGTATTGCCTGCTAATATACTATCGTGTGCTTAAGGCGGTAGAATATGGTTTTTAATTGAACAGAAAATATTATACTGAGTTCAGTTAAACATAAATCTTATGCAGATTTCCGTAACGAAAAATGCTTCGTTACAGAATATTCGTAAAATGCCACAAATAACTTTCAGACAATATATAAGATCGTATATATAAGATCGTAATTGTCACAACTTGTATGTGGATGCATGTATAAGACCATAACATACAAAATATTCCCTAAAATATTTATTTTTACACATAGAATGTCTAAAAATATCAAAGCATTAAATACGTATTACATATATAACAAATATCAATTTGATATGGCTTTAATGCCGAGGTTGTCGCTAAAAGGACGCCACCACCTCTGTTATTATTCACAGCAGTATAATTTCGATCACTACGAAAGACTTCAAAGCGCATTAAATCAAACAGTTCAGAGCTATTAATACTATCATTTAACCCATATTCAGTAAATGCAACAGGGTCATATTTAGTAGTAGCCATAGAACTAACAATATTTGTTAGTTCTATGGCTACGTCTTGGTGCGCAGTCTGCGAACATTTTGGTAGTAACAAGTAAGGTGAGAGTAATCGGAATTTTTACACACAAGTGTTGATAAAAAGGCAGTACTATCAACTTCGACTGATTGCTATTGGGTATATTAAACGTAAAACATTCATACTTGGCTAAAGAAATTTATTTTAATATAATAAATCTTCCCACCAAATTTCATCAAGATTGGACGTTTAGTTTTTGCATAATAGTTTTGCAATCTAAACTTCGTAAAAAAATTTGAAAATTTGCCTTTAGAAAGTTGAATATTTTTTGACATATAAAAGAGCACTCAAATTTTCAAATCGATTTTGAGATATTAAAATCCCTTAATTAGAAAAGCTTTGATGAAATTTGGCGGGAAGATTTATTATATTAAGGTAAGCGGAACCCCCGTTCTGTGTCTAGACTAATTTATAACTATCCCAACAAATTTAAATCAAATGTCTTATTTTACCGGAGTTTATTTAGAGCAGTCGGAAAAAATTCAATGTATTGAAAAACATCTTTGTTTATATTTGTCGGTCAGATTTTGTTATATTTTCATTATTAGTTATACCGGGTGTAACAGGATCATGGTATACCCCCCTTTTCTCCTTTAGTTTTAAAGATAATTGATTGATACAGTTGATTTTTTTCACTTCCGGTTTCGCCGGAAGTGACACTAACTTTCTATTTTTAAATGGAGCACCCTGTATATTATTGTATTGTTGAATTCTGCATAATTTTCTAAATCCAACGATGCCAAATAAGTGACATTTCAAATATAATTTTTTTTTATAATATAAGTTTTAGTTTTCCATTTAAGTGTGCCATGACGGTTCCGATTTATTCTAAATGAACCGTGTAATGCTACAAAATTGAAATCCCGTTAAAAACACTAAATTACGTGGTTGAGAGCAAATAAAATTCACCAAAATTGTTTTTGGGGCAAAACTCAATTTTTCAAATGGAACCATATCGGTACCGTGGTACCATTTATTAGTACTATTAATAAGGAATTCATTCATATGTCGTATTAAACTGTGCGATGAATACAAACAAAATGACAGCTAACAGAAAATAAGGAAACACAATTCTGTTCTAATTAAATGTTTAGAAGTAACTCCATTCATTTTTTTTCTTCATTAGCCGTTACCCGAGTCCGAGTATAAAAATGTTACAGTCGATAAATTGTGTACAATAAAAAACAAGTAAAAGGTGTAGTCTATTGTAATTCCCATTCATCTACGGTGCACACGACTATGGCTATAGAGGCCAATTCGGGAGAGCACATGTCGACCGCAGTCAGGACAAACATAGACCTGGTTAGGTCTTGGATTCGGCCTTCTTGCAGCAACATTTCCTTGATAGCTGGCCACAACCCCTCGCCATTCGGTTCTGTCCGCTGCAAGTTGTTCCCATTGCTCGTCTGCAATACCGCAGGATTTTAGATTTTCATGGAGAGCGTCTTTGAACCTCTTTCGTTGACCGCCACGCCTTCTTCTACCGCTTAGTAATTCATCATAAAGTGTACATTTAGGAAGGCGGTTATCATGCATACGATGAACGTGACCTGCCCATCTTAGGCGTGCTCTTGAAATAAGCACCTCAATTGGAAGGCTGTTTGCTCTCCTGAGTACTTCCACGTTTGATATGTGATGGAACCAACGGATTTTCATCATACTTCTGAGGTGTCTTTGCTGAAAACGTTCTAATTCTTTCACATGACGACGGTAAGTGACCCAGCTTTCACATCCATATAGCAGTGTTGGATTGACAACTGCTCTGTAGACAGCCATTTTCGTTGACAAAGCAAGGTCGTGGTTGTCAAATACTCTCTCTCTAAGTCCCCAGAGTGCTCTAGATGCAGCGTTAATTCTATTGCGAATCTCGCTGTCCATGTTTGCTTTGTCATTAACAACGTTGCCTAAGTAATTGATCTGATCCACCACTTCTAGAGAATTTCCGTTAAGTGTAATGTCTATTTGGTTCACTTGATGAGGAGTTGAGATAATCTTAGTCTTTCCAATGTTGATTTTAAGTCCCAAGGAATCATAGCTCTGGGCATACACATCTAAAAGTTCTTGAAGCTCTTCCGGCGTAGAGGCTAAAAGTGCACAGTAATCCGCATACTGGAGATCACAAATGAATCGTGTGCGTGTCTTCGTGAAAGCTCTAAAGCGCCCTATGTTAAAGAGACCGCCATCAAAAAACGGTATTTGAGACCTATTCCTCTGACTGTCAGTTTGTTGTCAACAATAATTGTTAGAGCAGTGGTAAACAAATTAAAGAGTAGGGGTGCCAGGACACATCCCTGCGTAACTCCAGTGAGGGTTTGGAAAGGTTCGGTTGCCTCATTATTATACATAACCTGGGCGTTGTTGTTTGTATGTAGACTGCGACATACTTCCACAAATTTTCTAAGTATACCTAAGCGGAACATAATTTTCCAGAGCACTTCCTTGTCCACCGAGTCAAACGCCTTGGTTAAATCAATGAAGGCCATGTGAATTTCTCCTTGATGTTCGAGTGCTTTTTCTTGAAGCTGTTTAAGTGTGAAGATTAAATCCGATGTGCCTCGGTTTGGTCTAAAGCCACTCTGTGTTTCAGGAAGTAGCTTTTCCATAATAGGTGTTAGATTAGACTATTTGCCATCGCTTTAGTGAGTATCTTCCCTCCAACAGCCACGAGAGCTATACCCCTGTAATTTCCACAGTCCGCAGCGTTCCCTTTGTTTTTGAAGAGGTTGATTAAAAGTGTATCACGAAACTCTTGCGGAGCTTGACCACTTTCCCACACGACATCAAACAGTTTTTTGAGGTAGGGTATGAGCTCTGACGACACAGCTTTAAAGATCTCAGCTGGGAGTGAGTCGGCGCCGGGAGATTTGTTATTTTTTAGCTGCCCAATGGCCGTTAAGATCTCTTCCGTTGTTAGTGGTTTATCTAAGTCTTCGAAGGTGTCATATTGAGGGATAAGATTTATAATATCGTGATCGGCTTGACTTTGCTGGTTAAGAATGTTAGAGTAGTGTTCTTTCCATAGGGCTCTTATTTCCAGGTCTTCTTTGAGGAGATTTCCATTTAAATCTTTAATAGGGCACATATTTTTCCGACTGGGGCCGTACACTGCTTTTACTCCTTGAAAGAAATTCCTGTAGTCGTGTGAATCGGCGTACCTTTGAATTTCTTTGGCCTTGCTTGCCCACCACTCGTTCTTTATTCTTCTGATTTCGCGTTGCGTTTCATACTTAGATTGGGTAAAAGCTGCTGCTTTTGATGAGTCGTTGGGGTGGTTGATAGCGTTTTGGAAGGCAATATGTTTGCGGTCAAGAAGTTCTTGTATAAAAGATTCATTATCACTGAACCAGTCCTCCTGTTTTTTACTTGTTGCAGTGCCAAGAATTTCCTCACTCGCACTTTTTAAACCGTCTTTAATTTGTGTCCAGGTAGCAGCGACATCTACAGAATTGGTTTCTTCTAGTGCACTCAAATCCTCTTGAACTTTTTGCTTTAGCTGTTCGACGGTTTGTTGGTCACGCAATTTACTAATACAGAGACGGAGTCTACGTTTTACTTGAGTTCTTCGGTGTTTGGGTCTCATAACAGAAGTAACTAAGGTGGCTTTGAAAACAATGAAATATTTAGCTTGTTAAACATTTGTTGGTTTAACGGTGTTTTTATTGTGTCCTTAAAAATTGTTTAAAAATCTTGTTAATTGCGTTCCAAATGCCGCAAATTTATACAAGAGAAGAAAAAGTGGACATGTTTTACATGTAAAAGAAATGCGGTTGCAGCTAACGACCTTTATGCTCAACGATATCCTGATAGACGATGTTTAGCGAAAAATTATTTTAAACGTGTTGAAAACGAATTCCGAAGAGAGCCCAACAATGATCCCGAAGAAAACTTCATTATTGAGGAAGGAACGGATTTTAATGTTTTGGCTCGAATAGAAGTTGATAAGACTGTTTCTTTAAGGCAAGTTGGGTTTGAATTGGACATCAGTCACCAAACAGAAATTTTTTTGCACAAATACCACTATAAATCTTTTAAATATCAATTGCACCAGCATTTGTACGAAAGTGATTACGAACGTAGGATGGAATATTGCAATTGGATTTTGTATAATAACGTGCAGCCAACCAATGATTTTTTGGGACTGATTTTGTTTTCGGATGAGTCTAGGTTTACAAATTTAGGATTATTTAACAGACAAAATAAAAAATATTTGTCACAATAAAATCAAAATTTATTATCGTAATTTTTTAACAACGTTAAACCAACAAATGTTTGACAAGCTAAATATTTCATTGCTTTCAAAGCCACCTTAGTTACTTCTTAACATTTAATTAAACAAAATTGTATTTTCTTATTTTCTTTTAGCTGCAATTTTATTTGTATTTATCGTACATTTTAATACGACATATGAATAAATTCCTTCTTAATAGTACTAATAAAAGGTACCCGGTACCGATATGATTCCATTTGAAAAAATTGAGTTTTGCCCCAAAAACAATTTTGATGAATTTCATTTGCTCATAAATCACACAATTTAGTGTTTTTAACTTGATTTCGATTTTTGTAGCATTACACGGGTCATTTAGAATAAATCGGAAACGTCATGGCACACTTAAATGAAAAAATAAAAATTATATTATAAAAAAATGGATGTTTGAAATGTCACTTATTTGGCATCGTTGGATTCAGAAAATTATGCAGAATTCAAAAATGCAATAATACACAGGGTATCCCATTTAAAAATCGAATGTGAAAAGAAAGTTTTATGTCAAAAAGTGCCGCTTATTATGTGTGTAGCATATCCTAAATTTCAATCAATTATTTTCAAAACTAAAGAAGAAAAGGTGGGTATACCATGATCCTGTTAAACCAGGTATATCTTGAAATTTCTAAAACTATGGTTTGTTTGATAATTTTGCTTACACCTTGTTAAGCTGCCAACATTTTAATACATTTCATCAATTTTAATAGAGTTATGAGAGTAGCCGTGAATGAAAGACCCTAAATATTTATTACAGTACATTTAAGTTGTTGCAATAATTGTGCGCTGTATATTAACACTTAATGACGCATTTACCTTGCACCAAGTTTCTTGGGCACTAAAACGAAGTCACACTGCAACTGAGTATATACTGACCAATTAACATCTCCACAGTCCCTTGGCTATTAAGTTAATTCAACCAAGATGGACAACTTATAGCAACCCACTTTAAATTTTCATATGCAAATGATGTACTCGGTAAAAGGCTTTAGGTATTTGGGAATTACGGTTTTATCCAGGGAACGTTAAATAATCTACCACTGATTAACCATGAAGATTTGAGACTTAGGTCACATCCATAAATTAGAAAGAACCCGGATTAGGTGACTTCTATAGGGGTTGCGGCCTTCTGCAACTAAGTCGTTGCGAATTTTGTAATAATATAATGCCACGGTGTTCACTATGGGATTTAGCACTCAGTGTGAATGAACGTTAGTCACAGCGTTAATGGGAAATAAGTATTTAGTATTATAGCTAAAATTAGTTAAATGTCTTCAGCTTTAAATTAAAGAGAGGTGTTTATAAGACAAATGTTAACTGAAAAATTGAACTCGTTTGAATTTACGAATACATTATAATTTTATTTAACTGATTTAAGAGAATTATATACTGGTTGGCAACGAAGTTAGGCAAGCCAGAATTTTCTACGCACAGGATTAAAACCTGTAAGGGTTAATATATACAAGAAATGTCCAAGTTTCCAACATTTTCACTTTTCCATAATTTCCGGTTATCCCAGGAAAGAAATGGAACACCTTGTATACCCTCTAATTGTGTACCAATTTAAATTTATATGGATGTTATTGTGACCTTCAGAATTCGATGAACACTGCTTCGTGATACACCGGAAGCCTCAGCTACTTTCCTGATCGTTTGAGTATTATCTGCAAATGACCCAGAACTGCTACTTCGACTGCTCATTCCTAATCGGTCGCTGAGGATCAAGCTTTTTGTTTCCTACAGAACCTGTTTCCATAATTTTTTTCAATATTTGGAAAACATATTGAGAATCAACCTTTCTATCTGGGTGATTTCTATTGAATATGCGCCCCGTATCTCTATAGCTACGGAGCGCATATTCAATAAAAAATAATTAATAATAATAAATTGTACTAGTACAATTATCTTTTTTAAAATAAATGCTGACAATTTCTATTCTCTCCTGAAGAGTATAAACTATTTTGAGAACTCACTCTGGTAAAATGTATCTCGATTTAAAATTGGCTGTGAACAAATTAATGTTCAAGGACTATCAAATACTTATGAGTTTTTTATTCCCCCTTGGAAATAAGGTCGACGTGTTTCACAAATTTTTCAAAAAAAATTTATATCCAAAGTTATTCAGGGTGCCTACTTTTGGTTGGGACACCCTGTATATCAGTATCATATAACATGTGTTTTGCAGTCTCAACATATCAAGCCTTTCTAACATAATGCATTGTGAGTAACCAACTGTAGGATAACTGCTCCAGTAAAACACTCCATTAAAACACAAATATTTAACAGTACGACGCAGAATATTCTCAACATTATTTATTATTATTCTGGGGACTATACCATAATGAGCAATACTTTAATTTTGATCTCACAAAGGAAAGTTGTAGTAATTTCATAATGTACAACCCTTACAGTGCATAATTACGAATACTAAGCTCTTTTATTCTGTGATAAAGTTAAATTTATGTGATCATTAAAACTTAAAGTTTTGTTAAAGATAACATCAGGATCCTTAACTATATCAGATTTTTGTAACTGTTGGTCATTTAAACGGCAATTGTAACTGACGTGACTGAGAGCTATACAAAATGTAAATGAGCTGCATTAGATATATTAACGTTAAAGGGTTAGTGATTTATCATACACCAATGATTTATCTTATTCAAATTATTCTGCATCTTTCTCAATTTCAATTACACGATTAAGTCATCATATAATAGGCTTAGAATACCTATATCTGCGACAATATCATTAGCGAATATGTTAAAGAGTAACGGCCCCAGTACAAATCCCTGGGGAGCAGCTGAATTATCTAAGATATCGAATGACCTGAAACTACCGTATTCTACATACTACCACCTATTTTCTAAATATGAAGCAATCAAATCTAATAATGCTAACGATAATCCAAATTTACTCAGCTAGAATAGTATGATCCAAGCGATCGAACGTCTTGGAAAAATTAGCATAATGTCAACTTGTTTGTTATCGTCCAGTTTTTCAGAAACGTATTATGTAACACAGGTAACGCTAGTTGCCAGTCCAAATCCAAGTTAGTTGTTGAAATGTGTTCTACGCGGCTGATAAAAACTAATCGATTGATTTCCCCGTAGTAAATATGGTTCTATTCAATGGCGGCGTATCAATCACAATATTATACATGTTTACCTCACATTACTGATCTGGATCCAAAGGCAAAAGAGAGACTAAATATAATTCGTTATTTATCAAACATCAACTGGGGTTCAGACAGGGAAACAGTCCTCAAATCATATGTCATTAGTGGGGATAACTATTATAAAGTAAATTTTTACTATTAAGGCATTATTAAAACATTAATTATTGACACTATCATTTAAAATTTTTGTAACATGTCTTATATCGTTGGAAAGAGAGAAAATAAACGGAATTAATGGTGTCATGGCCTACTTTGACATTTTTGTCCTTTTCATTTTTGCACAAGAGCGTATGTCAAAGACAACTGCGTTTTTCAAATTTTTTGATATACATTATTATTCTTATTGTCCTTACCGTCAACTTTCATATGTTTAATTTTTTCGTATCTCCTCAAATATGGAAGCTATAACCGTTTGTGGTTTTCCTATTTTTCAGGTTTTTGTAATTGTCTCACAAAGTAGGCTATGGATTTCAAATTTCTTTTTACTGAAATATAGCTCACAAAAATGGGATAACTGTTTATAAAACTTTATTCTTCTACAAAGATATTAAGCGAGATATTTGGTGTGGCCCTCATAAAATAAACAGACGGTATATGGACCTCGGGTGCTCCTCTACTCACTCCCGCACAAATCTTCGAAGGATTGTATTAGCGATAATAAATTTAACGTTTAGTATTAGCGATCAAATATTCAGTGGAATATTATCTACCTGATAAATAAGCGGCCAGCCTCGGAAAATGTGCCCGGTACAACACTAACAAACTATTTAAATAATTGAAGTCTATTGAAGGTAGAAACTCTAGGCTTAGCCATTCAGAAATATATTTAATCCAACGAAATGTAGGCAACGTTGAATCTCCTATGTCAATAGAGCAGCATTGGATGCGGTAGTATATTTTATTCTGATGGGGGCCATTATTCGTATTCATTTGATCTAGATGCTCTGTCAATTCTAGATTTCATTGTAAAACCGGTTGTATTTCTTCGTTTATCTCTGTCAGCCGGGGTTCATAATTCTTTAGTAGTTCTCCAGAGGTCTCTTTTTTGTAACGTATTTTGAATTATTTTATTTTTATTTGTACTAAACGCGTTTTGCCGGCTTAATTTGCAGATGTTTGCATGATAAATAAAAAAAAGTTGCAACTCAGTGTAAGTGTATAACTGCAAAAGTATAAAATGTCTTCTATGTAATTCAACATTTTATTTCTGGATATACCGAAGTCAACTCGAGTTGATTAGAACAGATCAGTGGTTCTCTTTAAGGGGCTGAGTTGTATAGTACTTGGAGAATATCTGATTGTGGAATAATTTCTACAGTGTGACCGCGGATGGGGTACCGCAGTCATTTTTTATACATAGTTTTGCTTGTCTTTTGAACTCATAAACAGTTGCCAAAGTTAAGACAAGTTATACAGGGTACTTTAAAAATGAGATAATAATAAAAATAATGATAATACTAATAATAATTGCAGAAGCTGTTGCAATCATAAATGAAGATGTGATCTCATCTGCGCATGAATAAATCAGAAACGGATCAGAAAATGTGTAAGTATTAGTTGAACAAAATGTTCGTTTTTTTGAAAAGAGGGTTCTTTCCTTATTTTGCAACTGAACGCCATATTACAGCTATTCTTTATCATTGACAAATCTTTGTTAAATACAATTGAAAATGCAAAAAAGTAGTATGCCTAAAGGTAAATTTGACAACTGCTTATGACTTCCTAAGATTTGTACTTTGAGAAATCTACAATTTAAAAAAAAATAGAAAATGTTCATTTGGAATGAAAATATGGAATTTCTTACATATGAATTGAATATAACAAATAAATTGGTATTTTCGCCCAAAATTGCATTAATTCACTTTGTAGGTCTTGTGTTGATATAAAAATCGTAAAGAAACAAAATATTGGTCTTTTAATTTCCGCTTGTACATGCGGAAAAGAAAACTTGGACACTCGAGCACTTATGTAATTAATTGAAGGGTGGAAAATGTAATTTATATATAATCACTTCCGCGTCCAGTGAAAGTATAGTAACGCAAAAAAATATTATTATTTTTTTGAAATAGGCTTAAAATGTCATAAAACGTCGAGATTTTAAATTTCAGAGAAAAAAAGTATGTCTGTCAGTCGGTCTGTAACTTTTTTGTGCGCACGTTTACTCTGGAACCGTTTATGACATTGACTTGAAATTTGGTACACTTATGTATTATAAAGAAATCTGGAACTATATTATATTTTGATCTAATTCCACTCAACGAGGGTTTGGGTGTTAATGGGGTAAATAAGGGTAAATAGGCAAAGCAATCAAGTAAGAGTCCATAAAATTGAAATTTATTTTTTATGTACGAAAGTCAAGGTCTCAACATTTTGTTGGCATCAGCCACCCCCCAATACCACTCCTACAATATTGTGAAAGGGGGTAAAAAAATTAAAATGTGATTTAGTGTGTATACAAGAACGAAACGCCTCAAAAAAATTTTTGGCGTTAGCTACCCCCACCCTATTATTAAAGGGAGTAAAAAATTAAATTGGGATTTAGTGTGTATATGAGAACCAAGGGACTATAAATTTTTTTGGTATTAGCCACCTTCTCTACCACCCCATTGCCACCCCCACTTCCACATCCAGTGGAAGTATAGTAAGGCAAAAATTAAAGTTTAAAAAAAACTAAAAAACACGCTTTAATAACAAACCTAACTAAAAAGTAAAAAATAATTTTTAAATATTATTGACAAAAAATTCATTTTATTGTAAAGCGAGGGATGCTTGATATCAATTGTTATAAATATTTTATTGGTTGCTATTGATAAAAGTAGAATTATAAAATATAGTAAAAAGCACCCTACGCTTTTTACAATAAAATGAATTTTTTGTCAATAATATTTAAATATTATTTTTAGTTAGGTTTACTATTCAAGCGTGTTTTTTTAGTTTTTTTAAACTATAATTTTTTATTTTTTACTTTTTAGTTCGGTTTGCTATTTTTAAAAAATTTAAACTATAATTTATAAAATATATATTATTGACAGCGGCGCCTCCACCACAATAAGTTGGTCGCTTTTTTAAATTTTATCCTGATGATCCTGGTAAGGACATTACGACAAGGTTGTCAAATTATTGTATTGTCATCGGTCCTTGAAAGTGTGCAAAGTTTCAGTTTAATCTGATGTTTTGAAGTTGGTGAAAATCACCTTCAAAGATTCCATTACAAGCAAACAAACTAACAAACAAACATACAGGTGGAGCTAATAAAAGCGTGTAAAAATTTTTTTTTTGTTGAAATGTCATGACACGTCGAGTTTTTAAATTTGAATGAAAAAAAATTTCTGCCTGTCGGTCGATCTGTCGGTATGTAACTTTTTTGTGCGCACATTTATACTGGAACCGTTTATGGTATTGACTTGAAATTTGGTACACTTATGTATTATAATGGGATCTGGAACTAGATTATCTTCAGCTAATTCTGTTGAAGGGCTCGGGGGTAAATAGGGTAAATAAGGTAAATAGGCTAAGCAAGCAGGTAAGAGTCCATAAAATTGCAATTTAGGGCATGTACGAAAAATCAAGATCTCAATTTTTTTTTGGTATCAGCCACCACCCACTATCACCCCCAATACCACGCTCCCACTATTATGAAAGGGAGTAAAAAAATTAAAATGTGATTTAGTGTGTATACAAGAACGAAACGTCTTAAAAATTTTTTTTGGAACCCACTGCCATTGCAACCCCCACCCTATTATTAAAGAGAGTAAAAATTAAATTGGGATTTAGTGTGTATACGAGAACCAAGGAACTCTAAAATTTTTTTTGACATTAGCCACCCCTCTACCATCGCCATTGCTACTCCACCCTATTATTAAAGGGAGTAAAATATTACATTTGGATTTAGTGTGTAAGACTGCATTAGAAAATCTGGATGTGGTAGTAGTGATTCCTTGGGCAGCAGTTTTTTTATATCAATATAAGGTCTATGAAGTAAATTACTGCAATTTTCGATTAAAATATTAACTCGTTTATTTGTAAATAATAATTAAAAATTCAATTTTTCCGTTCCAAAATGACATTTTGCAACTGATATGCTTTATCATTATTTAAGCTTTATAACAATTAGTAACTACTTAAATCCACTAAAAATTGTTTTGTAGCAAAGAAAGACGAATTGTGCGATTTATTTCGCGAGACTTGCGAGTTAGGTAATATAACTCAAAGTATCACGCATTTACGAAGCAGTGGATGTGTCTAGTATTAAATCACGATTACTGTTGTTGTGTAAAGGCGTTAACTTTCCTAATTTCCAAACTTGGTTAATTTATTGTATTCCCGGTAAGCTCCGTGTTAAATCGATTATGGGTCTCTTCCTTAATAATTATTTGAAAACTTTACTCTGCTTGTACGGCTCAAGAATCATTAAAGATCAATAAGCTCAAACTTTTCACTTGAAATTAACCATTTATTAAATGCTTGTTCACAAGACGTCCTGAGCAATCTTTTATAACTGCTGGATTTTTCATTAACGCTATTCTTTGAAGCTGTTTCGTCGGCGGCCTCTTAAATAAGGGAAGTAATTAAGTAATTAATCCTTAGTTGTTTAAAATTATCTTGCTGTCGTATTATGCCAATAAAAGGAGACCTAATTTGTATCAGAGTTTCTAATGTTATATATAAAAGGTGGTTCGTAATAACCGAGTCCAACTAGACAAAATCATAGATGAAGTAAAATTTAAGTAAAGAAATTTATGTCTGATGACTATTTGAAAATTTGCAATGCTTTATGTACTTGGAACTAAAATAGATATTGAGAAGTTCTTAAATGTTTTCAACGACATGGAGGGGAATCAGTATGACTCATGAAGTGACTTTCTCCATACAACCCCTTAAGCTCTAGCCACCTCATCACAATTTTTTAAAATAGTAATAATCACAATCTGATACCTCAGTGGAAAACTCCTAAAATACTATTCAACAGTTCTAAATAAAATGTCGCACTATAAGAACATTCAATATGTGCAGTCTCACTGATTTTTATCTTTTGATAATAATATGTTAGTAACGTCAAGAGTTCTACAAAGTTCCGATTTAGGTTGTTTGTTATTTATAATATGTACCTATATATAATAATATTTGTATAGGTATTCAGGGCAATACTTGTCTACATACCAATTAACTTAAGTCATTGGCATCTATTAATTTCGAGAAAGATGGTGTCGCCTACATTTGATCTCTCTTTGAAGAGAATAATATTTAATTCTTTATTCACATTCCCCGCCATATCCCTTCCTGAATTTTCTCAAAGCAACTAGTCTCGCCATCTTATGCTGATACTAAGGAAGTACCCATGTGTCAAACTTAACTAATATCTTTAAAACTGTTTTAGTGAAAAAAGATAATTTAATTATTTCAATCTTACCCCTACAGCCTCCGTTCCTTAATTTTTTAGGGGTAACGGGTTATATCATCTTATACTAGTACCGAGATAGAATTAATATATTAAATTTTATCAAAGTCGTTACAGCCATTTTTGAGAAAGAAATATTCCACAATGCCCTATCGGTTTTTAGGTGTTAACTCCCTCCATATTTCAGCTAGTGTTGATTTTGCTATTTCTATCCTAGGTGTGATCGTCTTGAATACGCATCCCAGATTTGAGCAAAATTGATCGAGTAGTTTGGGCTCAAGGTGCGACCACAGATGGTAGACAGAATGTCTAAATTCAGAAATAACTCAAAATAGATTGCACATACATAATACTTTTCTATATACAATGTATATGGTAATAAACTTTGTTGAAACCGATACATTTATTTAAAATTTGATAGCTGATTACCATAATATACTTTTAATAACTTGGTTTTGTTAATAAAATTGAAGCGGTGTGCATTTTCAAGCGAATATGAATAAACAAATATTAATTGGAATTCAGTTTGTGCTAATCAATAAATCTATGTCCATTAAATTAAATATAACCACAGTCATTTGCTACCCTTTTGTGTCGCTTATAAAAAGTCGAAATGTATGTAATATAAATTATAATTAAATAATATTTGTAGGATAATGCACACAAATCAATTGTTTTGATGGACTAATTGGCAACATTCGATTACAACATTTGGCATATAATTCATTGAATTTAATACATAATGATCATAACTGTGGCATTTCTATAAAGATTGGGTACATGTTAGATTTGCTTGCAATGGCAAATACTAAATTTAGTCATATGTCGAATAATGGAAAATAATTAGTACAGGTATACCAGAATTTAACAAACTTACTGCTAATAACTTGTGGGGAATGTTGGAAAAAATGCGATTAATGCTTGTGCTCTGTATGTTGTGCGTTTTCCTGAAAGACGTTATTCATATAGGATATATTTCAAAAGAGCAGAAATAAAATACAGATGAGAACTAGACAACGTTGAAAATTAATTTTTTGTGAGTGAAGAAACCGAAATCAATGTATTGGCGTAAGTACAATTTGAGAAATCGGAATAGAATGCACAATAATGCTATAGAAAGCAATAGAAAGTGTTAGACAATTTTTAAAAGAACCTAAATACCATTCCTAGAAGTAACTATAACCTACACTCCCATTATTATGAAAACTATTCAAATTGAAGGTTACAATAAGTTATTACGTAGATAAGTTGACGATAATAATTTTGTTTTCAAAATTTACTAATAAGAGTATGTTAAAGCAAAACAACATGTGGTACTGGACTCAAAAAAATCCGACATTATTAAGACAAGGAGGTTTCCAAGGCAAGTTTGATTTTAACGAGTGGGCTGCGATAATTGGATAATTCCGATATTTTTTTATGATTCTTTAACTGGCGAAAGATAATTTGGATTCCTCCAAAATGAAACTCAAGATGAAATTAACAACCTACCTCAGAATTTAAAAATGTAATGTACTTTCATCAAGATGTGACAGAACCTCACACAGTTCATGTCGTTCGCATTTATCTAAATGAAACTTATGGGGAACGAGGGATTGATACTAACGGTCCACTAAGGTGACCACCTAGCTCACTTGATCTGACTCCCGTCGAATTTTAGATGTGAGGATATCTTAAAGATAAAGTTTATTCCAAACAACAAATAACAGAGGACTTGCGAAATAAAATAACATAAGCACGAATGAAATAAGAAATATTGCTCGGTGTGTTTTAAATAAGACTGAACTTTGCGTTTAGGGGACTGGGCGACAGTTTTAACAAATAAGTGGACGTTGATTAAGAAATGAAAAGCTACTTTACAGTAGAACTTTAGTTTTAGCTCTTTAATAGCAATGCTGCTGAAGTCTTCGTGAATTAAGCCGGGACTCCAGGTCACAAGGAAACGGAAAAAGGAAAAGAGAAGACAGGAAAAAAGAAAATACAACAGAACCAAATTCTAAAACTACAACCCCCTCTTCATGTGGCTTAACTAACGTGCTAAATAAAAGAAATAATATCATCGAGGAAAGAGAGTACGATACACGTTCTAACAAAAACCAAAAATATAAATAATTATGTTATGTCTTTCTATTTGCTTTTATTAATTAGTTTTCATATTTTATTCATTTTATTCTTGGAAAATACTTAGGTACATTTTGTTCTATTTTAAATTTGTCCTTAAAAATAATAATTTAGTGGCGAACTATGGATCCATATAGAAAGGAATATAATAATAAATCTATCGAGACCTCATTAATTAGTAATATAAATGATTTCAATAAAATTCAATACATTCCACAATTTGATTTCAAAATATTTCACAGCAATATCCGTAGTGTTCATAAAAAATATGATGAACTATCTGTATTTTTAAGTCAGTTTACTGAAAACTTCGAGGTAATAGTCCTTACAGAAACATTTCAAATACAAGATACTAATATTTTTAATATAAATGGGTACAATTTATTATATAACGAAGGTAACGTTAACAAAAACGACGGTGTGATAGTTTATTTGAAGTCAAATATAGAATATAGCTACGAAATAATAAACATTTATGAAATAGAAATACTCAAATTAAAGATTTTAAAAAACAATAAAACAATTATTATTACTGCAGTATATAGGTTACCCAGTACATGTCCTAAATTCTTTAATATTGGTCTACTAAACTATTTAAATGCAATAGAGAAAAATGACATGCATATTATAGTCGGAGATATAAACATAAATACTTTGTCAGATGCCGACTACGTAGAGGAATATAAGAACGTCTTAAATTCATACGGATCTATTTCATACATTAATGAGTGTACTCGAATTCAAAGTAAGACATGCCTAGATCATTTTTCTGTAAATAGCACGCTGCACAGAGATGAAAATGATATAAAGTCAATAATTCTAAGACAAAGTTCCAACTATTATTTTATTTAAGCTAGGGACTGATAAATCAAAAATAAATAATAAATATCAATTATAAAAATCTGAAAAAAAATTTACTAGAAGACAACTGGAATGATGTGTCTACAAAATAATGTAGACTTAATTACAGAAACATTTATTAAAAAGCTTATATTATACACATAAAAAACACTTATCAGGTAAAAATAAAAAACAAACATAAAAATAGAAAATAATGGATAATTTTAGGTCTGATTAAATCTATAAACACAAAAACAAAATGTATCAACAATTATTAAGTGAACCAAATTACAAAGAGCTTGAAAAAGAGTACAAATTATATAGAAAAAAATTAACTACACTAATAAAAAATACTTAGGTAAATTATTATAAAACACTTATCAACAAAAACAAAAATTCATCAAAAAATTTATGGGCAACTGTAAACAATATTTGCAATAAAACAAAGCCTAAATCTACAATAAATAAGATAAAATTAGAAAACGGTTGTATAATTACAGATAAAACACGTATTGCTAACAAAGTGAACGAACATTACAGCTCTTTAGGTGAAAGATACGCAAATAAAATTGTAGCGCCAAATAACTTTAGCGACGACACTGAAATTTTGGATCTATTAGTAAAAAAGTCTGCAACGGCAAGCTATTACATATGGTCATTAGTAATATAAGTTGTAAGATGCATAGAAAATAAGGGCCGGTTTATCAATACAGGGTTAACGCTTAACTATAGGATAAATGTCAAACGAAACAATGGGTATCTATTATTTTGTTTGACAGTTATCCTTTGATTACGAACCTTGCATTGATAAACCGGCCCTTAGCCACACTTGTTAAGAGCGCTCCGGATATAAGCGGGAAAGATGGTGCAATTTACTTTCATATAAATCATTATTTTAAAAAACGGCTTTCAGTAAAAGACATTAAAAACATGTTACAATGTGGGACGATGAGAGAAAAAAAAGTATATATATATAAAAAAAAAAATTTTCTTCTTCTATTTTCGATTTGCAAAAATAATTCTTATCATCCCACATAGGTATTATTAAAACAAACATTTTCCCTTTTGTAGAACTAAAATAAAATTAGCCCTAATGTCCTCAAATGCGCCGAGAAATTTAAAGATTAGGTACAATAAATTTGTCCAATGTCATATTCTATTACATCTCTATCACTCTCTTTTCAAGCACACCGTACATTAGGCTGCGTCATTTTATTGACGTGAAGTCATTTACAATTCAAATTGGAAGCATGGATGACTAATACACTCCGAACAACTCTTAACGAAAATCCACATCACCATTCAATATATTTGAACACGATTACCGAAAACCAATGTATTAATTTAGATGAGAATAATAATTTTATTAAAAGATTTAATTTTCGTAGGGAAAATTATTCAATCCTGATAGATGTTATTAGGGAAAGCTCAAAATAAATCATATTTCATATTCCAAGCTATATGTGTAAGTCAATAAATTTTACTGAAAATATTTTACGAAATATGTATTTAATACAGTAAATAAACAATAAACCTAGCACTGTTAAAAAAAAAGGAACGAAATAAAATAAAACTACATGAATAGAACTAAATACTCAAGTTACGCGGTGAGAAAAATAATTTCAGTTTAAAACAGTTGTTAAGTATAACATTTTTAAGGATAGATCGACTGACGAATAAATGACTAAATTACAGACGAAGGTTAATTTGTCTTTTACCAGGTAAATTAATAATGGTATATTATTCAACAAGCGGTAATGTAGATAATAACTCACGCAAATGAAGTTTACATATAAATAATATAAATAATTAAACACCACAGAAATTAGACAACCCCCAATTCCAGAAGCCAAGGCTTGTGCGGAAGGGGGTTACACATTGAAAAAACGCGGACATACAACCATTTCCTACGATAATTCTAGAGCCGGAGCCAGGATTCCAACCCGGTGGTGCGATGTCCGTGTGATTTATCGTGATTGCCACCTCGCGCCTTAACTCACTCGGCTATCGACATCAAGTGAATTATTACCATTATCGTAATTTGAATATTATACTTTATCTACGATTATAACAATAAATATTAAATTGCAAGTATACAGAAACAACACTTTATTAAAAAATCTCAACAATATTTTGCCTTTTTAGCTATATGCTTCTCGAATTTACGTTTAAGAAACGCGCTTAATTGTAAATAATTCTCAATAGTAAGCCCATTGTCATATTGAGTGTACTTCTGAGCATAAAGTAGAAAGTCAACAGAGAAGATGATTTATATTTATTGCACCTTCCTCCCCTCAATAACAATGGACCACTCTATTTCACCGTATCGGAAAAGAATTTCTCTCGGGCAGAGCCAGAGTCACCTTCGCGTCGCGCGTTACATCGATTGGACAAGGGTATGCATGAAGTTAAGGAGATTGGTACTGTACCTGGTGACTTATAATAACTCTCAAGTGAATTATTATAACTCACGGTATTTGTTTATAGATACTATTAATTGTTGAAAACAGTTCATTAATTAACATATAATCTAATAAGAGTAGATAAATAAAGAATTTTGTAATTAATTATGCTGCGAATCTACTGAGTGGCCCATATAATGACAACGTTTCCGATGGCAAAATTTCGAAGAAAACAGTTTGGTTTAAAATAATGATGAAAATTTTAGTTCGCTTCTATTGGAGTGGCCCACGCAAAGTCAGCGCCCCCCCATGAGCAGTTTTTCGGAAAAGTAATCCGGTTTAAAATAAATACATAAAGAAAACAAATTAAAATACGATTTTCCATTCCGAGTAGTCCATTCAAACACTACGTCACCATCACATCGTTATCCAAGTTCGAGTAAAAATAAAAAGAAAAGTTTACGAATGGAAATTGCGGTTCACCTCTATCGAAGAGGCCTCTAAAGACGTTGTCTTCAGGAGTTGTTTTCCCGAAATAGGTCAATTTTATGTAAAAAGAAATACCAAATGAAAATTGTGGTACGTCTCTATTGGCAGCGACTCCAGTGAATAGTTTAATAAAACTAGTAGCATTTGGAGCGATTTTAAAGATTTAAAGGCGTTTAAAAAAGATACCTAAGTCGCGTATAAACTATGCCTTGAAAGAGTTGGAAGTAGCATGGAAGGTAATTCCATTCACTCAAAAAAATATCAAAGTAGAATACCAGGTAAAGCCGTTAGTAATGATGCAATTTTTTTATGTCCCCAGTCTATTGTGAATCAAGTGATTACTTCAATAGTGTCATATTATATATAATTTGGTCTGATGTAATATAATTTAATTTAGATAACTTAATTTAATTTATATGTTAAATACGACCTAGGTAAATTTAAAATTAATGGTCCAATAATTATTTTTTAAATATTGCGCTGTAATTGAATTCTTTTTGTAATCTGTTGGGCAATAAAGGTCTTTATTTATTTATTTATATATTTATAATTAGTGTATGGGTCATATGTGAAGAAGTGTCTAGACCGCCATGGAAGTCGGTCACGATTTAAGAGCGCTTTTCTCAAGTGCTGTATAGTATCTATTTAGTGTTGTTTTCCAATATTAGGGCAATGAGGCGAGAAAAAATACAGTTGCACTCATCATTAAGCTAAGTAAAGCTTTTTACTTGCATGATTAGGATGAGCATATTTCCGCATATAATAGTGGAATTAGTTTCAATTAGATATGCACAGATGGATGGAGTCGAACATAGACGTAGTGCCTGACTTTTTTATGTAATAAATACCTAAGAAATACCCCTGGTGATAAATATCCCACCATAAATCTAGGTACTTTTGCTGTAATCTTAAAGAATCTTATGTCTACTAAAACTATCAACAAATCATAGGTGGTACAAATGGGATATAAGTTCATAAATAGTTCAAAGCTGGCTTTATTTATAGTCCACGCAAATTAGACAATTTAGAAGAAATAATTTATGAAGAAATAATATTTGAGATGTGTACTTTCGATATGGTTAGAAATAGACATCCGAAAAAAATAAAAATCATTTCCGTCAAAACCCGCTAGACATGCACCGTGTAGAGAAAATTCCGCTCTATAAGCTCATTCTTAGGCATTTTCCCTCTTCAGCGTGTGTCCTGCAGCTGCAAAAAGGATTGCGGAAAACAATGCAGCTATGTTAAGGTTGGATTGCGCTGCACAACAATATGATCTAATTACCACTAAATTCCAAATTTGAAGAACAATTCGTCGATTAAGAATCCACTAATGAGTAAAATTGGACAGAAGTTTAGTAGAATAGGCCTGCAGGGGAAACTACTTTTGAAAAAATCCACCGATATCTCTACCTCAAGGGTGGTGTGAAAACGACGTCAAATTAAAAAAGTCCCCGTTGGCAGGGGCAGGGAAGATCTTGTCATATATAGTTGTTATGTAGTCTTGAAAATATAAATAATTCACGCATTTTTAAAAAAAATTTTCTATGTGTTTTAGCAAAAAGTGTTTTAGACAAAAGTTGTAGGTTTTATCCGACGATGTATCGCATGTACATATTTGATTCGAAATAAAATTTTGAGAATTTTTTTAAAACTTTGAACCGCCGCTATTTTGAAACGAAGAAGACGAATTCGCCCATCTTTGAACTTAACCGAGATATGGAAGTATATGCCCGCCAAATTTCGTTTTGATCCATTGAGAAATGCGCTCTCTAAAGTGTTTAAAAATTTCGTTATATAGCATATATATATATATGAAGTGTTATTGTACTTCGAGTGCTCTCCCGCGTCGATGGTAAACCTTCCAAGAGTCACGGTTGTTTAAACGACGTTTCGGCAGAATCTCATCTGCCATCTTCAGGTTCTCACTGAAAGCTGCCTACGGCTGCTCCTCGTCGCTCGAACTGAACTGAGCTTATTATGGTCAACATATCTTAGCAATGGAGTATCGAGTAAAGTCTTCGATAATAAATCGAAATGATCTAATGTGGACCCGATACCATTATATCGCGCTAGAACTATTTTTTTTTCTAGAATGTTAGCGAAAGTACTCATAATACTCATTTCTTTCGTGAAGCAATTAAGAGGATTACAAATGAGAAAGTCATGAGCAAAACTAGGAGCAAAACAAGAAAAACAAAAAAAAAAAAAAAAGAATACTATAATGAAACCATATTGATATATGCGCTGCCGGAATCAAAAATTGAGAAAACTGAAGACTCAGAAGAACAACTTTAGAAGTAAAAATACAGAAAGAGGAACACACACATATCACAACAGAATGAGGCAAAGCATTTCACACATACCTAGACTTTCCATTCCCTATTACTGTACCGTGCGACCCTCACTGTTGGCAACAACCGACCTCAATCCAACCCAGTGTAGACGCAGTAGGCCTAGCGGTGGCTGGTCAATCTGTCGTTTAGAGAATCGATAAGAGAATGGGGCAAAAGTCATTGTCAACTTATGTTTCATAACGAAGATTCATTTTTCTAAAGCCAGGTACTTTAGATACATCATGTATATCATTCCACATAAGAATGTTACTTGCTGTCCATATCACATATTTACTTTCAATTTGTTGAAGTAATTAACAATTTATTTTGGCTTACCGTGGTAAGCACGGATATATTTTCCTGGACTAATCAGCGCGCTGGCAGTGGCCCCGATAAATCACTATTAAACGTTTAATTTTATTACAGCAGAAGAAAATGTTTACAGTGCAATAATTTGAATTATTTATCTTGTTTATACACACTAATAAATTATGTATAAGCTATAAAAGTCGGCGGGCATTTAAACAGGCAAATTATTAATTGTTACACTGGAACATTTTATCCCGGGATAAATTACGCAACTTATTTTGTGTAACCGTCGGCGCCCCGAATTATCGTCGACAGTGGTTTGGATAACTTGTTAAGCTAGTCCGTGAAATGAAGTATCGAATGATGCAGGATTTTGTAAACAAGATGTAAAGGATTGCGCTCAAACAATCCTGCTAAATTAATGTTTATATACGCTGTCGATAACAGCAGTACAAATTGCAGAACAAAATATAGTTAGGTCATTAACGTTTTGTCATTTGTTTACTCTATCCTTTATTATCGACAGTTTTGTGAAGGCAACAAGAAAAATCCATGTTTGTAGTCAGTGGAACGTTCAGGGGATTGTAATTTATTACATTCTCGATTTATCGTTTATATATAATAGTCCAAGAGCCAGCGACAGATTTTCATGACCAAATCCCTCTCAAGCGGTAATTAGTGGAATGCATCAGAGAGTTGTATTATAAAACCTCGTGAACGTCAGCGGCGGTTCTGTGGGTGGGATGAGCGGCGGTAGCCTCCCACGCACGGAGAAAAAAATTTTTTAGTCATTTCCTCCTGACTAAAAATTTGTCAAACTATATCTAATCCAATATCTTGAAGAAAAAAAAGTCAGATGACTATAACATGGTGTATTATACGTCAGTTTGTCGCTTGAACATGAAAGAAAAAATGTATACATTCAATGATTTAATCACAACTAAAAATTTACTTGATGATAGCTTATATGCTACTATGAATGAATATAAATGTCAGCTGGCTGCACCTCGGTGGAAAGATCGTCAGCTGATTCTTTGAAAGTTGTAACGCAGAAGTTAGGCGGGAGCATAATTAAGTAGGGAGTTCGTTTCTAAAGAAATATTGATGAACTTTTCTCCTGATTGCATTTCGATCGAAGTCATCCACCATATCAACAATACGGTTTTGGTTGGTTTTTGGCACCGAAAATTAATGGTTAGTGGTATACTCTCTGACAATTTTGTAAAAACTGCGGCCACACACTCCTGTCATATTTTCCACTTTGTTTATAATTTCGTCTTTGAGTAATATAGGATTTTCTTTAATCTCATGCTTATACACGCTTAAAATTATTTCCTTGGTCCTTACGTCGAAATGAGAGTTTTTCGACCTTTTCTTTAAGAGGAAGCAAACAAATTTCTGTGGGCTCATCAGCTGTATCCGTATGTTACACTAAATATGCATCTTAATATATTTTTTAATTTTTGTACAGATGATGATGAAGACATGATGGCAGATGGCTCTGACATTGAATCAGAAATAGATGAGAGTCACACAAGCCAAAGCGAGAACGAAAATGATTAAATTACATTATTATTTTTAATCACTTCACAACAGCTAAGTTACAAGAAACTATAAATTGATTAATTTACTTATGTAAATTTCTTCAGTCATTCAATTATATACTTATTATTTTTAAAGTATCTAGGTATACAGAATATTGATTTAATCGGAACACTCATATCGGAGCGTAATGAAGAATAATTTAAGATACGTCATTTCCTCCCGGATAAAAATTTGTAACCTGATTGTTAATATACTTCTGTAATTAATAAAAAATATCAGGTAGCAGTAAGTCGAGGGAAACAGGTCAGCTGATGCATTTAAATAGGCGATAGATGCTCCCGCCTAACTTCTGCGTTACAACGTTCAAGGTATCAGCTGACGATCTTTCCATCGAGGTACAGCCAGCTGACATTTATATTCATTCACAGTAGCATTTAAGCTATCATCAGATAAATTTTTAGTTAAGAGGAAATCATTGAATGTATAATTTTTTTTTTCATGTTCAAGCGACCAGCTGACGTATAATACAACATGTTATAGTCAGCTGACTTTTTTCTTCAAGATATTGGCTTAGCTATAGTTAGACAAATTTTTAGTCAGGAGGAAATGAGTAAAAATATTTTTTTCTCCGTGCGTGGGAGGCTACCGCCGCTCATCCTACCCACGGAACCGCAGCTGACGTTCACGAGGCATTATGATGCAACTCCCTGATGCGTCTCACTAATTATCGTTCGAGAAGAAATAATTGACCAAATTTTCACCTGGCTCCGAGACTATAATACCGCATTATCAAAAAGCTGGCGATGGCATAACTGCTTCAACAGGGTAGGGTGTGTCTGTAAAATGGTGTTCTAAACTTCTACAGCGCATAGTACTCGTTATAATAAGTCAAAAACTTCTAATAAACATCTGACATAGAACGTATCTTTTGTAGTCACGAGCCTAAATTCATGAGATTGGTATAGCAAGTAAGAACTTCCCGAGGCATAAAAAACGCAACAAAAACTTTACGGCCTCATTAAAATACCATTGCTCTTTATGCTGTCTCGGCCGCAATTGACTCACTTACCGTTATATTTTTTGAATGTGCGTCGGGTCGTTTGATGCAGCATGCCGCCATGGCCCGCGGCGATAATAATTATACCGTAAAGTTTTTGTTGCGTTTTTTATGTATCGGGAACTTATTACTTGAACTATATAAGTCGGTGGGACAACCACTTTCAGGATAGGTTCCCTTTCTAGATTCGAAAGAACATGGACCCCTTTCAGGAGTAGGTATTAAATATGGCAGACCTTTAATAATGATACCTTCGCGTTCTTATAATCTCTGAACTATTCTAAATTCTTTTTTTATTGGGAAGCGCACTAAATGTAGATTCACATTATTTATCTAGCTTTATACAATATGGCCTAACAGAAACGCATAAATTTCATAACTTTTATTCTGTTTTGCGATCGCAAATATACAAGAACATACCAATTAGTAACATCAAATTGCTCTAATATGTGTGTAATAAAAAAATGGCACGTATGTCTGTGTCCTTATCGAAGATTGTTTTAAATTGGACACACTATATTTTATTCTAAAAATTGATTGCTCTTTTACAAAGGAACTCCGTGATATTTTTCTTTCTTTATAGGCATAGATAAAATTAGATTTTTTTTACAAAGCGTGAGACGTATATTAAATAAAATCCGCAAGAACTTAATTTTTATTACAATAAATGTTGAAAATGTGTACCATTAACAATTTGACAATGACCAATACGATGTTCGACACTATTAATTTAATTTTCAATTACGTCTGGTGTTTGTTTTGTACTTCGTCTGGGATTCATTGTTTTAACGCATCTATTATATCTGGCCTATTTACGTACATTTTGCTGTTAAAATAACATCGCAAGAAAAAAAATTAAGGGGATTAAGTCAGACGAACGTGGCAGTCACTCAGTACCTCCTTCTGTCTGTCAATTTCTGGAAATATTTTTCTGAGATAATTTCTGAGATAATAAGTCCATAATGAGGTGGAACGCCATCTTGTTGAAACAAATATCATTAGCAGGTATAATCGGATCGTTATAATTACGAGCATAATTTGAAAGAGCTGGAACAACTTATGCACTTATAGAATCCGCGTTGGTTACGGCTCGAGGTGGCAATCGCTGGCACGCGTGAATGTAGAATCACTTCTCGTCGGTCTCCCGTCACCTGAGTTAAATTTGATTGGTGCATCTAACTATATATAAATTAATAATTTATTAATTTTCATACTAATTCGCTCAAGGCGATATTGCGATATTTTAATAGTGATTTTAACGGCAATAGAGTAAAAGGACAACTATATAGAGAGTTATAAAATAAATATATGAATCCTGTTAAATTGCGGTGACGAAAAATGCTTCATTACATGATGGTTTTTTTGTGCAACCTCTGAGAAAAGGGGTGGAACTGACCCCATAGAAAAAGACAAATCCCGGCTTCTAAGATCAATTTACTACCAATTTATATATAAAAAAACGAAATCTGTATAGTATATATTTTTTTAGAAATACCATGTTTTGCATCTTGAGATGTTATATTGTGTTTATGAAAATTATTGATACAATTTCACCACTAAAATCATGAATAGATCTTTCACATACCTCATTCTGATTTAATGTACCATTATTATAAGTACAGGGTGGACCATTAATAATAGCCCATAGTTCAAGTGTAGATTCTTTGGCCAAAAATATGAGGATATAACTAATATGCTTTAGCAAAATGTTGCTGTGGAAAAATATACAGGGTGTCAAAGTTCAAATTATTTTTTCGTTTTTTTACAATAACTCAACAGACTCTTGACTGATCTTCGCCAAATTTGCTAGACGAACTTTTTTTATCCTAAGAAACAATATTGTATGTATTACATCACGTTAGATCATAGAAGGCGCCACAGGACCTGTATCTGATGATGAATTTTTTTCATATTTTTTTGACGAAACATTGTTGTACTTCTGACCAGAAAATCTGATGAGGGCGTCATTTCCATGTATAAATGGTACACTTGCTAGAACTTGATAACTCCAACCGTTTTCGAGGAAGATACTCGAGAAGATACCGTTAAACATTTCAATAATTTTTTGAAAGACAAATTCAAATTTAATGAAACAAAGTGTATTTATTGAAAAGTGTGCTTGGTTACATTTTAGTTCTGTCATTTATGTCATTTAATCATTTTAATTTGTTCTTGTGTTAATCGAGCTAATTTCTTTAACTTCTTTATTTACAATGCCTAGACATAATAATTTTTCAAATAGGGAAATGAGGGATATGATTCGTGTTTACGCACAAAATAATTTTAGTGGATGTGCTGCAGCGAGGAGATACTTATTCCAATATCCAAATAGAATACAGCCAGACCCAAAGATTATCAAAGATCTGTTTCGTAATTTGGGAGAAACAGGTTCATTTCGCCATAAAAACGATGTAGGACGACCAAAGCGAATTACTCCAGATCAAGAACTAGAAATTTTAGTTTATGTGGATGAAGATCCTTAAGTCAGCTCAAGTCGTTTAGCAGCGCAACAGGGGTGAGTAAACAATCTGTCCTAAGAGTCTTACGTAAAGAACGCCTCTACCCATATAATGTCACTCCTGTACAAAACTTACTTGGAATGGATCTTCCACAAAGGCTACAATTTTGTCAATTTGTTCTAAATAAACACAACAGGGATCGACATTTTGTTAAGAACACTTTATTTACCGACGAAGCAACTTTTACTCGCCGAGGCGTTTTTAGCTGGAGAAAAGCCAGTACTGGGAAGTAGAAAATCCTGATACCGTTAAAGAAAGGTATATTCAGCACGAATTTAAGATTAACGTTTGGCGTGGTATCATCGGCGATCAATTATTGGGAATATTTGTCTTTCCTCCAAATTTAAATGGACAGTCTTATATATTTTTTCTTCAAAATACTTTTGCTGATATATTACACGCTTTCATGCTAGACATACGGAACCACAATGTGGTTCATGCAAGATGGAACCCCTCTCATTTCTCCATCGAAGTCAGGAATTATCTTGATGAGACCTTCCCAAGCAGATGGATCGGTCGAGGAAGTGAGTTTGCTTGGCCACCAAGGAGCCCTGATTATAATCCTTTGGATTATTATATGTGGGGACATATGAAGTTCTTAATCTATGTAAATACTATCAACTCAAGAGAAGAACTGTGGCACAAAATACAAAATGCAGCGAATATTATTAGAGGACAGGAAAATGTATTTTCCGATGTAAGAAAATCTTTTATGAATAGAATTAAAAAGGGCATAAAGTAGGTGGAGACCATATCGAATATTTACTCTAAGTTGCAGCAATGAGGTTTTTGCATGGGGGGAAATTTATAATATCGTTAAGTCAACTTTTACGATATTTTTTGGTCTTCAAATAAGATTAGATTCTTATTTTAGATAATCTTTTGATTTATGTATTTATCTCAATACCATGAAAATAATCCATTAGTTCATATGAAAGTGAGAAAGAGTTTACGCTATAATTATGTTTTTATTTCCCTCATGTTTTGTACTTTTTTCAATAAATATACTTTGTTTCATTAAACTTGTATTTGTCTTTCAAAAAATTATTGAAATGCTTAACGGCACTTTCCTTGAAAACGGTTGGAGTTATCAAGTTCTACCAAGTGTATCTTTTATACGTGGAAATGACCCCTCATCAGATTTTCTGGTCGGAAGTTTCATAACGTTTAGTCAAAAGAAAATATGAAAAAAATTCATCATCAGATACAGATTCTGCGGCGTCCTTTATGACCTAACGTGATGTAATATATAAATTATTGTTTTTTTAGAATATAAAAAGTTCCTCTAGCAAATTTGGCGAAGATCAGTTAAGAGGCTGTTGAGGTATTGAAAAAAAAACGAAAAAATGATTTGAACTTTGACACCCTCTATCTTTTTCCACAGCAACATTTTACTAGGCATATTTGGTTATATCCTCATATTTTGGCCCAAAGAATCTATCCCTGAACTATGGCTTATTATTAATGGTGTACCCTGAATAGTCAAACTATCAATGGTGTGATAAGTCCTAATCTTCCATGAGCCATGTTTCAAAGATTTTAGATATCGTGGATAGTAGTATCGAATTCATTAATATTCTTGTTAACACTATGTACAGGGTGTCCCACGACGAACTGCGCCGATCGATATCTCGAAAAGTAAACACTGGAAAATTTTGAAAATTTGGGGGGCACTTCCGGTTACACCCGAAGTAGATGTCAACTTGCTTATTTTAATATTATTAAATTTTTGGATTGTACGCAAAATTCTAGGCCGATTTTGTGTATCATGTCTTATACCTAAATCTCTCCGTTTTTGACATATTTCAATTTTTATGTCAAAAATGATGTTTGCGGGCCCTAAAATAATTATCAATCCTTCCTATAAGGAAGCCTTTATTATCTAATTTGGGTTGGATTCTTTGTTTACTTTAATAGAATTTTTATAATATCTTGATAAGTATTAATACAGAGTGTTCAAAAAAATAAGAATAAAAATGAAATTAAGAAAACTGTTAAAAATTTATTTTTTCAAATGGAAACATTTTTACAATCGTATCTTATTTACCATTAAAAATAAGGGAAAGTTTGCGTATGGATGTCTATTCCGAAAATTTTTAATTTTCGAAATATTGCCAATTCAATAGTTTTATATGGGGATTTTGCTATGTTTAAGTTAAATTACTCTTAGTTGGCTATGACGGCGTTGAGTGTTAATCAAATGTATGTATGTAGTTGTCACTTACTATTTGACAAGTATTAATTCTGCCGGGGCGCTTAAATTATATGCATAAGGATTATTTAAATTTGTTTATAATAATATGGAAAATGTAACAAATTTTTATCAAGAACATGTGAAATATTTGCTAATAGATATCCAGAGAAACATTTTATTTTAATAAGTGTTCAAAATGTCCACCCTGAACTTCCAAACATTTTTCGCACCTCCAAATTAGTTCGTCATGGGTCGCTCTAATAGAATCTGAAGATAATTGTATAATTTTTCCTTTCCACCGACTTTAGATAACATTTATTTAAAAGGCTACTGATTCATTCCGTACGTAATGTTATTATATTTTATTAGACATGCCTATTTACTTTTAATTACTACAATACTTTATAATTTTTATATGGTCTATAGGTGAAATAATAAAACTAATAACAGTAACAAGTTGTTGCCTTACTTACGTATTTATTTATTCAAGAATTTATGTGTCAGTTAATTTGTGACTATACGTTATGTATATTGTTAGGCTATTATTTCAATTTATCTCGACTTATTCGTTTCTGTTTTCTCATAATTAACATCTAGTTTCGAAATGAAACAATTATTAGGTCAAATAATTGCAGAAAATTTTTACAAGTGAATTATTAAAGTTATTGGCATTATTACTAATAGTTTATAAAGACTCTCGCAAACTAATTTTTTCAGATATACATAAGTCCATATATCACTGGATATTTTTTAGTTTTATACTTATCAAGAATAATTGATGAAGTAAAACAACCTTAATTTTCTGTAGATTAGATGATATATTACACGATCACATTTCACTTGAGTATCCATTGGACCCTCACTTGAATATGGCACACAAAAAGACTGATAATATTCGGATTATATTCGAATTATTCAATGAATTCAGGCCAACTTTACTGATTTATGAATTCCCTAGCCTTGCATGAACCTATCCACCATATGTATGCAAACGATGGTCCTTATCTCGCCCAATTTCCGACTTTAAGTGACTTCTGGAAGTTCTATAAAAAGCATGCTGAGCTCATTTAAATGTCTCCATTAGGTATAATTCGAGAACGCATTATCAGAAATACATTTCTTCTGCAGTTATTGACTAACGTTAACAACTGTCATACATTTGGGATCCATAACATACTATTTTTTGTTTTTTACTGTAAAAATATGCATAGGTTTCCCACAGTGGTCCGTGGTTGTTATGATTTTCAGTATCAAGTCATTTAGACAAAAACTTTAATTTAATATTGATTATTTCCCTGATAAATCTAGTCAATAAAAAACATGGAATTTATACTATGTGAATTGTTTTAATACCCATCGATTCGACAACCTTGATAATTCCACATCTGTCAATAATTTTTTATTTATAAAGGACAGCAATTACTTTTAGTGTTATAATATAAACATACGAACGCAGTTTTGTCCGATGTTAATGGAGGAGACTCTACCTCTGGTACATTTTCTGCCTGACTTGATATAATTACTACTTTGTCTCCTCCAGCTCCTTATGTTATTTCAAAGCACGTTGCTTTTCTTTATACCTCGAGAAAACTAGACCAAAGGTAGAAGAAATTTCCTACAAGCTGATGTGTTGTGTAATCAGTAAGTATGTATGGTGGTCTTCTTAAATAAATTTATATAAAAAAATATTTTTTAAAAAAGCTTTTATTTAAATGCTCTAAAAAGTAGAAAATAAACTTTGAAGTAAATCAAACCCATCATTTTGTCACATTATATATATTTTTTTATGATATAAAAGCTTGTCGCGAGTTTTTTCTGTGTAAAGAAGATTGCTCGCGACAAGCTTTTATATCATAAAAAAAATTATATAATGTAACAAAATGATAGGTTTGATTTACTTCAAAATTTATTTTCACTTTTTAGAGCATTTAAATAAAAGTTTTTTTTTAATATTTTTTTATATAGTTTTATCTTTTATTTTTTCGTCTTTTGATATGCTGTAATTCCCAGATATCGATTTTGAGATGAATCGGATTATAGACGGTAAAGTCGTCCGCCTTCTTGAACTAAATTTTAGACTAGAATTTCGTAATTCGCGACGCCGAAAACCCCCAGATATCGGCTTTTATCGATTTGCACCTAAATGACAAAAGTCGTCATCCATATTGGCGCCGTCATTTTGAATTTCTGAATTTTGACCAAGAATTCATAATCCGCGACCTAGAAACTCCCAGATATCGATTTTGAGTTGAATCGGGTCTTAAACGGTAAAGTCGTCCGCCATCTTGAAGTCGCCACCCTGAACTAAATTTTTGACTAGAAATTCGTAATCGGCGAACCCAAAAACCCCCAGATATCGATTTTGATCGATTTGGATCATAAATGACAAAAGTCGTCCGCCATATTGGCGCAGTCATTTTGAATATCTAAATTTTGGCCAAGAATTCATAATTGGCAATCTCGAAAACCACCAGATATCGATTTTGAGTCGACTCGGATAATAAACGGTAAAGTCGTCCGCCATCTTGGGACCGCCATCTTGTTTTTCTTATATGAAAATGTTAAAATGTATTGTTACCGGACTTATACACATGTGCAAAATTTCAAAGCTCTAGCTTAATTAGAACTAATCGAAACATTGATTGCAAGATTTGACCAAAATAAACTAATTAACAAACAAACAAATATTGCAAGTTAAATATTAGTTTAAGATACCAGTGTAAAAGCCAATCTTTATTGCACGAATAGCTGGATTAAAAATACAAGCGAAGCGAGTGTTATTAAAAGACACGAGTTCAATAAAGAGGCTTTTTACAAGTGTGTCTTAGAACGTTTTGTCTTCGAGCGTTCCAATTATTGTAAAAAATGGGCAATTTTTCATGAATATTTGTAAAATTGTATCAACTTTTTGTGAATGTCACTTTAATGGTTAGTATTATTTCGAGTTGTAGTTGAAGTCTCCATTCTAATTATGTTACTTCATGGTCGTGACTGAAAATCTGTGATGATAGTAACTAAGGAAACGATATTATAAATAAACTGGCGTAGTTTTTTTAACATTTTAGAAAGCGTGCAATAAAAGTGTGAAATAAAAATTTTTATTGCACAGTTTCTTATAAAAGGCCACTTTTTACACTGGAAATGATGTAAAAAAACGGTTGCTTTTTACACGATCGTAGATAAAAGCTTTTAATAGTTATTTAAGATACAAGTGTGTCTTACAATGTTTTATCTTCGATCGTTCCAATTATTGTAAGAAATGGGCAATTTTTCATGAACATTTGTAAAACTGTATCAACTTTTTGTGAATGTGACTTTGATGGTTAGTATTATTCGAGTTGTAGTTGAAGTCTCCATTCTCATTATGTTACTTCGTGGTCGTGACTGAAAATCTGTGATGATAGTAACTAAGGAAACGATATTATAAATAAACTGGCGTAGTTTTTAAATTTTTTAGAAAGCGTACAATAAAAGCCTGAAATAAAAATTTTTATTGCACAGTTTCTTATAAATGGCCACTTTTTACACTGTTACTTTTTACACGATCGTAGATAAAAACATATAAAACTCCCAAATAGTCCCATCAGGGAACAGTGAAAAAAATGCCACTTTGAAATTATTGTTTATTTTGGTTAACTCGTTTGCGATAGATTTTATCAAAAAATACTGAAAATAATTCTATTACAGAGTTAAAAAATTCCCGTTTTTAGATTAAGTGTTTCTTATGGAATTTAAAGAATAACGGAGTTGTAACTATTTAATTCACCATAAACAAGCGCATTCAAATAAAAGTCATAATTTATGTTATAATTACATGTATTTTTCGAAAATAAATTTTATTGCAAAATATTTGCTGCATGAATTTCTTCTCCGTCTACTTCTTCATTGCATCCATTACTGCAGTTGAAACCGTAACACTGACCATATTTTGAAGAATAGCTCGACCTAAATTTTTGTACATTTATTCGCAAGAATATTTTTGTAATCGCTGAAGATTATTTTAAAAAGTCTTGAGGTGCTCTCTCTTGGTTCATTTAACGAGGTTACAAGAAGGCCAAAACATCAAAAGTTTGTAGGATCTTTTGCAATACATTCCCTCCTCCGTTTTCAAGGGTGAGAAAAACGATGGTAATGGGTTCGAGTTCTAAAACCCCTGCATACTACCTTTATCAAGGAAAAATCACCCCAATTCCTGGATTCTCGGTTTTGGGCTTGCGAGGGTTCGTCGGATCGGTTTTTTTTGGGGAATAATAATAAATTCAGCTAATTTACACTAGAATACCCCGAACCGACCTACAGGGTTGAAACTACCCTCTCCCGTAATGGTAAATATCCCTAAAGAATTAAAAAATATGGAGTCGACAAGGTTCTTTTATGGGGTTTCGAGGGCAGGGATCAGGTGTTCTTACTTTTCACACAACACTTCCATACCTACCCCCAATGTATAAAAACCATCCCCCCCTTTTCTTATCAAGGATACTAACCATTACTAAACCACAGTTGACCTAAGCATCCCCCGGGGGTTGAAACCACCCTGCTCGCAACACCGAAATTACTCGAATATTGGAAAACGGGCTCGGATCGAACTTTTCACGGGTTTTTGAGGGGGAGAATCACGATGGTGGTATTTTATTTCATTGTACCCTCCCGTAAGTATCCTCAACGTATAAAATATACCGTGTTTATAAAATACATGTATATTTATATTTAAATATATGTATTGATACCAATTATGATGTAAATGATGGTTGTGAACGTAACGAGACAGACGATATTTATGTTGATTGTGATTGATAAGCGTCAAAGAATAAATTAGTATACTACTGTAATTACGTAATATGAATATCATTGAACAAATATTTTAAATAAGAATGTCATAATATACGCATACCCATTCTTAAATAACTATTTAAATAAAGAAACATTTTTTCCCAGTAAATCAGTCCACGTAGCCAACAAAAACTGCCGGGTGTTGATGCAGCCATTGGTAATTTATTCCATCTCAGGTAAGTGATTTAGTTGATATTCTCTTTAAAAACCCGCACATGCCTAGGATCGACAACATGGAAGAGGGAGTAGTTTTTATACGTTGGGGGGAGTTACGAGAGGGTAGTGTGAAACTAACACCACCATCGTGATTCCCGCCCTCGGAAACCCCTGAGAAGCCCGTTCCCAGTCCGTTTTATAGTTTTTCAAGTGAGATTTTTTGGGGGTATTACTAGTACCCCGGGACTCGATCAGCGGTATTCTAGTGTAAATGAACTGAATTTATTATTATTCCCCAAACCAACCCGATCCCACGAGCCCTCGCAAGCCTAAAACCGAGAAGCCGGAAATTGGGGAGGTTTTGTTTTCTTTGATAGTGGTGGTACGTAAGGGCTTTTCTCACCCTGAAAAACGGGAGGGATGTATTGCAAAAGATCCTACAATTTGATGTTCGGAACCTCGTTAAATGGACTATCTGTAATTTGAATGCGGGAAGCTTATCCATTTTTTCTTTTTGTCAACCCGATTCAACAGGATATGGACATCGACGCCTCCCTAGCCACTTTTGTAACTTTCGAAAAATGTGGCACATTATTTAAAAATTACATCTTTTATTCCAGCTGTAACAATTTTTGAAAAATTAATAAAAAATAAATAAAAAATTTGTCACACTATCCGGATCGCAAAAAACAAAATATATTTTTTTCAAGGTCACTGCGGGAGTAAAAATAATCGTCAGATCAGGTTGCGATTTGAAGTGTTTGCTGGAAATAGACACACAAAACTTTTTTCACTACCTATTCCCTCTGTCAAAAAATATATTTTTTTTCGCTCCACCCTATTACCTACCCACCGACATTGCCAATGTCGGTGCCTGGAATCGAACTTAGAACAGCAGTGTCACGTCAAAGCGAATTTGCCACATAACACGCTCTAGTCGACTGAACTACCGTGCCGGTTAATAATCAATCAACAACAATCTCAAAAAAATATAGTTAAAACTTTCATACACTTAATATCTAATCACACAGAAACTACCCACATTTTATAGGATGCGACCAGGAGCAAAGTTACACAGATTAGATTACTTCAATACAAACTTATATAATATATTTGGCGTCACACCATGTTAGGCTGCACAAAATCTCTCTTTTTTTAAAAAAAAGTAAGAAATAATGCTTCCCGTTTCTTTAGAAAATCCCAAAATTATGCTAAGCACAAACAAGTGATCCTTTGCATGGAAAAATTCTTCTTCTTTTTGAATTGCTCCTGTAAAAGATTAGGCTTGAGGTGTTCATCAGTATATGGCTAGTGTTACGGTTTCAGCTACAGTAATGGTTGCAATGAAGAAGAATAAGAAAAAGAAGAAGAAGAAGCAAAAGAAGAAGAAGAAATCTATGAAGCAAATATTTTTCAATAATATTTACTTTTCTGAAAATACACAATCACAAATTATTTGCCTTTTATTTGAATGCGGCTGATTAGAATGAATTAAAGAGTTATAACTTCGTTATTCCTGAAGATACATACAAAACAGGTAGAATAAAAAACACGTATTTTTTTACTATCTAAAGGAAATTGTTCCTAGTATGATTTGATTAAATGAATCCTAAGCTAGTTCTCCAAATGTAAATAATAAATTCAAATTCACTTTCCCCTAAAGCAAATTTTTGAGAGTTTTAGTATGTTATAGATGGAGCTCATAGGGAACTATTTCTGGGTTTAAATACCGAGTGTAACAGGATCATGGTAAACCCCCTTTTCTCCTTTAATTTTGAAGATAATTGAGAGAAATTTAGGATATACTACATACATAATAAGCGGCACTTTTTGACATACAATTTGTTTTTAACTTCCGGTTACGCTGGAACTTGCGATTTTTAAATAGAAGACCCTGTATGTTATTGCATTTTTGAATTTTGCATAATTTTCTGAATCAAACGGTGCCAAATAAATGACATTTCAAACATAAATTTTTTTTATAATATAATTATTAGTTTTCCATTTAAGTGTGATGATGGTTCCGATTGATTCTAAATGACCCGTGTAATGCTACAAATATCGAAATACCGCTAAAAACACTAAATTACGTGATTTATGAGCAAATAAAATTCACCAAAATAGTTTTTTGGGCAAAACTCAATTTTTTCAAATGGAACCATATCGGTATTGTAGTACCGTTTATTAGTACTATTAATAAGGAATTTATTCATATATTGTATTAAAATATGCGATAAATACAAATAAAATTACAGCTAAAAGAAAATAAGAAAATACAATTCTATTCTAATTACCTTGTTATACATAAGGCGGTTTTGGAATACAAAAAATTAACACAAAACATTACAACAGTTGTTCAAAATGCTGTCCATTAACGTCAATGCACTTCTGAACTCACATAGCTGTTTCTCGAAGAACGTTCGCCAATTGCTAGGCCTTATGCTATTAATTGCCCGTCTTACTCGTAGCTCTAGGTCTTCACGGGTTGTAACGGCGGTTGCATAGACAATATTTTTTAAATGACTCCAAACAAAGAAATCAAGGGGCGTTAAATCAGGTGATCTTGGAGGTCACCTCACAGGACCATTCGTCAAAACTACGTTTTCTCCGAATCTCCGTTAAAGGTAATCAATTACTATTCTTGAATTATGGGGAAGAACGCCATCTTGTTCGAAATAAATCTAAAGCTAACTCATCTAAAATATCACTTTCGTGCAAATGCTGGTGCAATTGGTATTTAAAAGATTTATAGTGGTATTTGTGCAAAATTCGGCTTACTGTTTGGTGACTGATTCCCAATTCAAACCCAACTTGCCTTAAAGAAACAGTCTTATGAACTTCTATTCGAGCCAAAACATTAATTTCCGTTCCTTCGTTAATAATTACTAATAATAGTACTAATAAATGGTACCACGGTACCTATCTGGTTCCATTTGAAAAAATTGAGTTCTGCCCCAAAAACAATTATGGTGAATTTTATTTGCTCATAAATCACATAATTTAGTGCTTTTAACGGGATTTCGATTTTTGTAGAATTACACGGGTTATTTAGAATAAATCGGAACCGTCATGGCACACTTAAATGGAAAACTAAAAATTATATGATAAAAAAACTTGATGTTTGAAATGTTAGTTATTTGTCGTCGTTGGATTCAGAAAATCATACAGAATTCAAAAATGCAATAATATACAGGGCGTTCCATTTAAAAATGGAAAGTTAGTGTCGCTTCCGGTGAAATCGGAGGTGAAAAAAATAATTGTATGTCAAAAAGTCCGCTTATTATATTTGTAGTATATCCTAAATTTTAATCAATTATCTCTAAAACTGAAGGAAAAAAGGGGAGTATACCATGATCCTGTTAGACCCGGTATATAAATAATTTCTCACTTTTCAGCCAATGTTTATATTCCACACATATAACCGAGACGATTTTTCATTATTTGGTTTAAAAATTTCCTTAACTTCCTCATTTTTTATTAATTGCGTATCATCTTGATGGGCAAATATCAAATAGGTCATCTAGTTGATATACGAACATTTGTTTTTTTTCTTTTAACACTGGACGATCTTCTTGGGATTTCTCCGTACATTTCTTCACTATGTATGTAATTTCTTTCTTTAACTCGGTTTTATTGACCCTGAGTGAAATTTCGAGCTTCTTCCAAAAAAAAAAAATCATTACTTCTCTAGTTGCTAATACACTACTTAGTTGAAAGTTTAATTCCAAGTTTGGCAAAGAAGGGAACACTGGGTATAGTGTCTACAATTAGAATTGAAACCACTTTTATTACTAAAAGCCGGCAAAAATAGTCGGCATCTCTTTATTGTTTTTCTTATGGCAAGCATTTCTATTTACGTCCGCAGGAGATGCCGACTGATTTTGTCGGCTTTTAGTTTTTATACGGTTTCAATTCTGGTCGTATACACTATAGCTGCCTAATTGAAAGCAATTTATTGTTTATAATTTGGGGCATGTAAATTCCAACTAAATACTTTGACGTGCCTTTTAGTAACCGAGGCGATTCAAAAATTTCTTTATGTTATAATTCGCACTTACAGATATAAATTTAATATTTAATATAATAGCTAGAAATAAACCAAATATCAAACAGTACATTATATTTGTTTCCTATAACGGTTTTATGAATTATTCACTTTTATTTAAATTTTTGCATGTACCTGGAATATAATGATTTTATTAAACACAAATCTAAGGACGCGATGACACAATTTTTAATTGTGGACTACTCTAATAGATATATACATTATACAATCACCACTTACAAAAACCATTCTAACAATGAAGTTTGCCTTAACATAGACACAGATATATTGACCACTAACCCATACAATTTACAAAAATTGGTGGCATTTTGTATTTATAATTGCAGGAAAAGATAAAAAGAAATCGTTAATTCTCGACAGTTTTTACTAAAGAAACTAACGAAAAATAATAAACTATAGGCATCACGATTATCTAATCATTATGATGAGCAGCAAAAAATTGTATTTTATACATTGGAAAAGTATTCTGCGGGCGTTTTCTGCAATTGACAGTATGCAATAGGTACACACTTCAATTTAATATCGACGAATTTGAAAATATTGCACATTTACTATAAGAGGGTTAGATGATTTTTTTTGTCATCACGATCTTTTTACATTTATTTGTCGCGTATGAAATTATTACAAAAAGAAGTTTGCTTTAAGAGTTGTCGAAGTTTGGCAACCAAAATACATGAAGAGATCGAATATGTCGCGCGCCATTCTGTTTAAGGTTTTGTTTAATTGATGTCGTTCCAGGCTTTTCTGACAGAAATAATGGACTCTACAATTCTGGTAGCGACGGAATTGCGAGATCGGCATCAAAATCGACGAACAGACATATAACATGCACCTAGCAACATTTCTTCTCTTGAGTTCTTTTATTATGAACTCCTTGACAAATTTTTATTTCTCCTTTTTGTAATAGTACCTTCGGATAATTTTACCAAGATATGTACTTAAAAAACAAGAATTATTCAAAAATTAATTTTAACAGCTCATAATATGCATAGAGCAGACACTGTTTTAAGACAACCTACAGTACTCACTTTAACCAAAGATTATGCGGCAAGAATGTACTTTGCCTGGGGAATATGCCGATTGGAATCTCAGTGACAGGCAACGTATTTTGTGCAAGTACAGCTACCCAGCTGCACAGTTAAAATGTTTTGTCTATTTAGCTGTAATAAACACCCACGGATATTCCGAAGCGTAACTCAGTTATAGCTGTTTGACATCATTATTTGATAGATTGATATTATTTGTCTATAAATTTCTCTCTACTATTGTGTAATACATTGATCGACAAGGATATGTAAACTTTACTACATACCTCAAATTTTTAACACAATACATTTGAAGACTTCTAGGAATGGCAGCTGCTGGTAAATGCTAGATATAAGCAGTTTAAAAGAAATTTTACGAAAAACTTAATATTTTTTATTATTAGTCCCTCACCCTTCGACCTTGACCATCATCAGGTCAGATTCTTAAAACGCAATGCTCAACATCAGAACTGGCAAGCTCCGATGAGTTATTAAACCGTCCTTAAAATGTGTTCTGTCAATGCAAGACAATCGGCATTTTATATATTGCTTATCTTTAAACAAATATTTAAATCGTCAATTTTTTATTTTAGACCTTGTATGTTTTGGTGGATAATGTAAAATTTAATTTCAGAAATGGACTTAAAATTTATCTCTTCATTACCCGATTGAGTGGTGTTCGCCTCCAAAAATTTGCCCCCCATTGGGGATCGTATTCGCGTACAATAGCATTTTTTGGCCACAGCTTGGAATTATATATTCTATCAGTATCTTCTTCTGCTGTAACCTCAGTCGAACTAATTTTTAATTTTTTACATGCCTTAATTGCAACATCCTCCTTTGTCAAGTATTCTGTTAGGCCCTCTTCGTTGATATCAGGTTCTAGCTGCGAGGCAAAAATACATCTTCTGCTTTCTACTGCTCCTATCTTCGAATCTTCCTATGTACGTGCCTATAATAGTTTTATTACTTCTTTTGTGTCTTACATTTACCCATGTTAAATTGTCTGTATTTTAATTTGTCTCATGTTGTTCTTTCGTAGTGGACGGCGCATCTTGTCCATCCGCTTTCTCGTTAAACGTATTTCTTGGTAAATTTTTGTTTTGATGTTTAACCTGTTTACTCTGTTTAACGATTTGAGTAGGTTTTCGCTTTGTTTCATTAATGATTTTTAGTTCTTCACTGGACGAGAGAATTCCTTCTGTTTTTTGTAGATGTCGTAGCTAATTTGATTTTATCTTGTTTTTTATCTTTTACGTTTTCGATCTTACCCTTGGTCGATTTACTAGGTCAGTTTATTGGCTTAATACATTATTAATTGTTTCTTCCAGAGAGGGTATTTTTGTTGATTGTACTTCAATCAGTTTTATATGCTTTTACAATCCTGGAGTGATTTTTCCATTTTGTCAATTTTTGAATACAATTCAGTATTCTTGTCACGTACTTTATTTTGGCACATATCACATACCCACTTTATATTATCTTGGTTTCCCATCATGAACTTAAATTCAGAAGGCTTAAAAACATTATACTGTGTATGCAAGAACATTCCGAAACATTTAAGTACTTTTTCCGTCTCATTTTTATGAGGTTTAGTACATTTAATCCACAGACTAACTTTTCTGTTTACTTCACTCTCCGCCATTAGCTTGATACTTCCTTACTTACGATTATACCACTTTTACAGAGTTTTAAAATTTCAAATCTATTATTTGTTTTTTCATGACTCAACATACCTTCAAAAACGTATTCTTTTATTTGCGTAACTTCCCTGTAACTTTTGTGAAGTGGATGTATGAAGACTTTCAATTAATATGTGTGCTCTATGAATGCCTTTTTTTAAAAAAATATGTCTCCAGAGAGTAATTTATGGCGCTTTTAATGTATTAATAAATCTTATAGCTTTGAGAATTCCATTCCTCCACAATTCCAGGAACCTCTATAAAGCTTGTCAGGGTAGTTTCACGTCCTTTGACAAAGTAATGCACGCTTGATATAAATGTAATGTCAAAAGAACTTCTATCGGCATTTAGTATTGTCACTTTTCCTCGATTGTCAAGAGAGAGACACGGTTTGAGATAAACCAGTTCGTTTTCCATCAAATATTGATGATATTTCGTACGTTTTATTACCATCTAACGTAAGTGACAGTTTCCCAAGGACAATATGGTATAATATCAAATATTTGAATAAGGGATTTTAATTAAAAACCAACAAAATGTAAACAAAATCATCACAATTTTAATATAATACATAACAGTATACGCAGTATTAGCAAAAATATTAATGAATTCGATATTCCAGAATGAAGTAAGGTCTATTCTAGATATTAGTGGTGAAATTATAATTATTTATTATAAATAATAATTCTCATAAATACAATTTCTCTCGAGATGCTAGGTGTCACATATAAAAAAATAATTCCTACAGTATTTGGAATTTTGTTAATGGAATACATTCCGTTAACAAAATGTTATCACCAAGTTGAAAAATTGTTGTGGGAAAAAATGTTAAGTCCGTGAAAGAATCAGGAGAGGCAAATGTGCCTACGCCTCAATTGAACTGATTTTTTTCTTCTAAACACCTATCCATGCGAAGAATATTTCTACCAAATATTAACTTTTAAATTTATAACTTTTGTGGCAATTAATTAAAATATAAAAACATTTTTTTTCTTCTAAATGTCTTTATATTAAATAGTAAAACTTTCAGGATATTTTAGTACTGATATAACTACTATATGTGATGTATTTATGTTATAATGTGTTAGGAGATGTATTATTTTCTGGTCAGTATTTTTCACAATGAAAAAAATTCAACAATTTTCCGATTGACCGATTTAGTCCAAAATTTAGTTGAACAGAATTTAACATATTGATTTTTTAAAAACATATTTAGGGTAAGTAGAAGTTGTGAAAAAACATTTTGTCCATTGGTGGAACATCTTCTCTTTAAACAATTAATTTTTTTAATACGTTTTTTCTTCATTTTTATTAAATATCTCCGGTTGTCATACCGAAAAAACAAAAATATGGGCTTTTTCACAATAAAATTTATGATAAAACTTGATCAGTAATATATTTTTTTCTTAATTTGTTAAATTGCAGAAAAATATGAGCTAAAAAAATTTGCTAATTATTACAATTTGCTGTATTTTAAATTGTTATAAGCCAATATCCACTTTATCTCGTGAAAACATTTCTTTTCTAATGGCTTTCGGTCGAAGACCATACTGCCAGTCACAGTATATCTAATTGATAGGCAGAATAACTTAAAATTTATTTATTAAATAGACACCTGATAATGGTAGCAAACAGTATGACAACATATCCTACACCTAATCCTAATCTAAATCATGAAAACATACCTGTCACTAAACTAAAATATCGTGCCCAATTTGATGTTAAAAAATTAGCTTAAAAGCTTTATAATAAACTTTAAATTCTAGGTAAAGTTTTTCTATAATAATGGAATAAAAATTATAGACAAAAACAATTTTCTTTGATCAAGTAAATTTTGTCACCTGTTGAAGCATTTCTGTGTGCACTTCTAAAATATAATGTTTCCACCTTATTGATATTTCATAATGTAAACTATTTTTCAACTTTTATGAGACTGTTGGGTTTTAGTGTGCTGTGAAATTTTTTGAGTGAACATCTACCTCGTTCTTTCGCGATACTTCTGTAACCGAGGAGACTCTCCATAATTTCTGAAGATCTCCATTAAAGTGTTCTTTATTCAACTTGATTACGTGTTTGTCAACTTTTTTGCTACATAAGAATTCTAACGCAGGGAAATTTAGAAATGTTAAATATGAAAGTAATGTCTGAAAGTTATTTGTGGCATTCTACGAATATTCTTTCCTATTATTTGGGTTTTCTACCACATGTACTATTATCCTCTTCAAAACAAATCACCGGATCTACAAAATAATAGAATTATTGGAAAAAAGAGCCTCTGCGCCCGTGACGTTTACGCCAAAGGAAAAGTCAGAGGTTATGTTTTGCAAATAATATAAATCGGAATAAACACAAAAATAATGTATTTTGCTGACGTTTCGGAAAGTATTAAGATTACTTTCCGAAACGTCAGCAAAATACATTATTTTTGTGTTTATTCCGATTTATATTATTTGCAAAACATAACCTCTGACTTTTCCTTTGGCGTAAACGTCACGGGCGCAGAGGCTCTTTTTTCCAATAATTCTATTATTTTGTAGATCCGGTGATTTGTTTTGAAGAGGATAATAGTACATGTGGTAGAAAACCCAAATAATAGGAAAGAATGAAAGTAATGTTTTATAATGGGTGACCATTCCAACGAAGACCGCGTCCTCGCCTCACACATCTTCCAGAGGCTTGTATATCAGTGTATGCGCGGAAGTTATACAACCTTAGGCGAGGGTTGTATAGGGAATATACTATGCTTCGGAGGGGATGTAAAGCCGTCGGTCCTTTGTCTATTAAATGTTAGGCAAGTAAAAGATCCCTACTCTTCTTAAGGGAAGGGCAACAACTCCTGGTTGGGGGGTAGCTCGTCTACAGGCGTCGGTGTTAGGCCTCAGTAGCGGAAATAGGTCGACGTTAAATAAATGTATTTAAAAAAAAAACTAATAATATTTGCTAAACATCCTTCGGAAATTAAATTGAAAGAACTTTGTCTATATGTAAACAAAACAGCGTTGATGTGAGGTCAGTTTTTACAACTATTTAATGTTTACGGTTATTACTTTATCATTACTTCGTAATGAAATTAATGTTTTTTTATATAAAATCTATTTATCAAATAATTGATGTATTTCTATTGAACAATATTTTATTGAAAACAGAGAATTTCAGAAAAAAACTAGTCTTTGTCTTAACTCTGAAGCTTTAAAGGTATTCTTTTGGAGATCTCATCCTGGCTTTTTTATTTTCATCAAATTATGTCCAGTAATGAAATTAAGACATTTAGTCAATTGTTTGATAATATTAAGAAGACATAAGTCAATTATTACTTGTTTCTTATTCGAGGAGGAGACATAAAAGTCAATCGTCTTTAATTTATGAATAAATTGTTTGTAGTTGACCTACCTTCAGAACAATAGTCCATCAGTATAAAAAAACCTTATGGTGAAGTAAGGCAGCCAGATCCGTGTACATGCAGAATCAATTACTGTAGTATAATTTAGTTACACAATAGTCCATCACTATAAAAACTTCGAGGTGATGGTAACATGATCCGTGTATATGGAGAACAGTAAGACATTCGTCAATTACTGCTGTGAACGATGGTCCATTACTGTAAAAAGCTTTTTAAATGACTTTTTTAAATACTGAAATTTTACAATGTATTCTAGGAGAGTATCAGACGCTTCATATATGGTAATGAAACATCTTTAAACGGTTTGTGCTGCTCTGCATATTTTAATACTAACTACTGTGTAAAAATAATCATATAAGACAACAGCGAAGAATAATATAAATTAAACATTGATATTTGATAGAAAAATTCTTCGCATAGACACATAGATAGCTCAATTGGAGAACATTTGCCTTTCCTTACAATGCTACATATTTTGTTGCTATTTGAGCAAATCAATGTAAATACCGATTCTAGTGAAAAAACTCATAATTATCAACAGGCTTACGTTTGTTGAAAAATTCTTATATATTATAACTGTTACAGATTTGTTTTGTGCTGAGTAGTTTCGGGGTCTTTGATCTGTGATAATATTTGTATAACTCATTATTTTAGATGTGTTTGTATTTCTTTTAGGCAGTAACGCTGGTCGTACCTGGACCCTGGGCTCTTCCAGAGCTAGCTGCACGTTATACTTCAGGACACATACGTGTGGTAGAGTTTATTCCTTTCCCCCTTTCTGCCTACCCCAAATCAATTCTCCTAAGGCAAACATCAGCCTAACAACTCAACTACTCCATATAGTGCATTTTTTTATATATAAGCTTTTTTTTTTTCTTAGCAACCAGTCGCTGATATATGTTAATTAAGAAGATTATTTCAGTTTCTCTTGTTTATAATTATTTCCTTACAATAATACAGTTGCAGCAATTACAAAAAAAAGATCGCACATTGTTTTAACCATAATCTTGTCTTAGAGAAAAAACTTAAGACCCACATTGAAGCTCTTTTCATTAGCTTTCGTTTTTGTTATCGCATTTTATTTAAGTCCTAATAGACAGATATCTACAAGAAAGTCCTTGCTTTTTACAGAGAGTTCGAAATGGCACGTTACGAAGGTTTCATAATATTGAAAATGTTATATTCTTTCCTATTATTTGGGTTTTCTTTCTATCACATGTATTATTATCCTCTTCAAAAGCAAATCACCGAATCTACAAAATAATAGAAGTATTTCTGTGTTTATTCCGATTTATATTATTTGAAAAACATAACCTCTGACTGTTCCTTTGACGTAAACGTCACGGGCGCAGAGGCTTTTTTCCAATAATTCTATTATTTTGTAGATTCGGTGATTTGTTTTTGAAGAGGATAATAATACATGTGGTAAAAAACCCAAATAATAGCGAAGAATATTCGTAGAATGCCACAAATAATTTTCAGACAATATTGAAAATATTAATTACCGAATCGACACAGTAAATAAAATAAAACTAATAAGGTAAATGTAAAATCACATGTTGCAAAGACTAAATACGCTTTACTAAATGAATCCATAATTAATTAAAATTAAGTCTTTGCGTCAAACAAAATGTAATATAAAGCCTATGCAATTGAAAGAACTTGCGTTTATTTTTAGTTCCCCTATAGTCACGGATCAAAAATTTTAATTATGAAATTTCTTTATTCAGTTTTCACATGACCATCTTCAATTTACATATATTTTTAATGTTCAGCAAGTTTTAATATATAATGTCAAACATAAAGAGAATTGTTTTATCAAAAGGTTCAAATAGACAGCAGAAGCACAAAGAGCTTTTAAGTTTGGTGAATGGTCGACACCACAAAGCATATTGTTTCAGAACACTGCAAAGAAAATGATCCTTTGTGGGCTTATACAAACATCATTGTTAATATTCGCGATAATGTGGATTTAATGTAATTTTATTTCCAGTATTAATTGCAAAACCAACATAGCTAATAATTCTGTACTTTGTATTCGTCGATTCGCTCCTAGCTGGCATTCGTAGCACGTTTAAATTGAGTTAATTATATTTATGTTAAAAACTTTGAATTGCTAATATACTGACAAATAATAATAATAATAATAACAACAATAATAATAAGGCTTTATCCAGGCCATTCTGTTAAAATAGTGGTACTGATTATAGGAGCCCTCGGTGGAATGAGACAGACGCTGCTTTCAGAACTAAAGATCATACCGGCATGCCGAGATTCGGCAGAGATCTTAGCCGGCAGAATGCAGAAGGCTGTCATCCTCGGTTCATTACGTCTACTCAGGGCACACGATTCGCGGACCCGGTAGTCACTCACCCCACGGGCGTGGGGAGTGGCTATTGGTATTACCAGCTCCCCTCTGTGAGGGTCGGAGCCACAGAGTAAGGTGACTGGTTTTTTGTAAAAAAAAAAAAAAAAAAAAAAAAAAAAAAAAAAAAAAAAAAAAAAAGAATACCATTGTTCAAATGTGCTTTTAGAGGGCGGAATATTAAAACATAATATTTTTAGTCGCAAAGTCCTCTATAAAATCCTTATTTTACTATAAGGAATGTAACCAGACTGCAACCAACAGCCACTCTCCGGGCTATGTGCCCCGCCGAGTGCTGAATTATAAGTTACAAGCCTAGTGCGTTAAGTGTAATAATTGCATAATACCATCAAAACGCTAATGCTTCGATTGCAACAAACACCAGCCGAAAGAGTGATCCTACTTAAAGAAGCTCTCGTGCCAGTCGTCCCACACCAGTTGCAGACTGCAGTTTCGGACTGTTGGCTCTCGTCAGTGCAAGGTAAGCATGTGACTGTGAACGATTCATCTTTTGGAGTCTGAAGGACTTATATATATATATATATATATATATATATATATATATATATATATATATTCAAAAATGAATGTTAACGTTCACAAAATTAGGGTTCAAGATGACTGTTTCAGACGGAGAATAATATGAAAACTTATACTTACTGTTCGTTTTTGCTTAACTGCTGCTCTGATGGTATCTATTGGACGTCGTAACACTATAAACCTAACACTGGATGTACTAACACTTTCTTAAAATTATACCTGAAAGGGAATTTTGTTAGAAAACACAATTAAAAGCCAATATAAAGTTCAAAAATATATATTGAATCTCTTCAAAAGTTATGTTTTTACAACAACTTTTAAGAAATATGTTTAACAAACACTAGTCTGGCCCGTGTACAACACATGGTGAGGAACGGAACGATTTATAATGTACCAACTACCATCCAATATGCAGTTTTGTGAGCTAAGGATTACACAAAAAGATTCAAGAAAAGTTCAATGTTTCTGAAATTTGGTGGGCTTTTGCTTGCCTGTCTTATTCACGTATTTTTATTTCAATAACAATTTTGGTCGCTCCTCGGAGCTTGAAAATGCTTGAATCGCTACTATTTTGAATTGTATTCTGCAATTACAATTTTATACGTTCAGGCAAGGCGGTCCCATGTATATATGAGTACATGGTAAAGATACTGTTCTGAAACCGAATCACTGAGGAACCGGTTTAGGGCAAATCCCGTTAAAACTCATCATTTCCCCGTCAAAATCGACTGCTAGGAAATGATGGGGGTCCCATGTCGCTAAGGGCTATTTTCGCTAAAACTCACGATATACTTTGGATAGAAGCTGGATTAACTTGTCCTTATATTTAATACCGAGCATGAGTTGCAGTGCTTAACAACGTGGATTCGTAAAAGGGTTTTTAATTTTGAAATTTCCAAAATTGAAGTAAAATTTTGTTATACTTTCTAAATTTTAGTGGTCGGGGCGACATTACGTCCCTGTGCAGCGACATTTACTACACTTTCTAAAATGACGCTTCTCGAGGAGTTATGGAAATGTTTGCATAAAAATCGCTCCGTAGAGCGAAAATATGATTAAGAATATTAAAAACATCTTCCACGATATTTTTACGTGAAGCACGCTTTTCATGCGAAATATTTCCTAAGTCGGATTTTGTTACAACGTCGGAAAGTATACCGAGGGTTTTACCGTGTCCTTTAACATGACGACCGACACACTGTAAGTATATGTCCCCTCTGGGGGTACGTCGGCGATCCACCCTAAAGGTGCTTGCCGCAGGTTAAATTGTTAATATTGTAACGTGCTTAAAGCTGTCTAGTACTAGCATGCTGTGGTGTTGACTGTGGTGGCATGTGTGTGATAGGATGAATTATATTAGCGTGTTTTATGTGGGATTAATGGAGTTAGTGCTTGTAGGTGGCATCTTTTAGTATAACGAAATAATGGCTCTTTTAGTTGGTATGAAGGACGATGTTGTGTAGTATTTTGTATTTTGTATTTTGTGTATATTGTTTTTTATTTTTTTGGTACAAACCTTTTTTGAAATATAATTATACCAAGTGTATAATTATATAGTTTTTTTTGTATTTTAATTTTTATTTATTTTTTTTTGATTTTTTTTTTTTTTTAGTTTTTTATTTTTTTTTCAAATAACAGTTTAAAAAAATTAAGGAGTGAAGATATAGTTGACGGAAGGGTATTTAGGGGCATCATAGAATTTGGGAGTGAAGGGATCGACGAGGGTGGGATTTAGGGAATCTACAAGTGTTTGTGCAAAGCCGGGCAATAGTTTTTTTAAAATGAAATCAGATAATAAAGGGGTGCCTGTGAGCTGGTGCAAATCTGTACTGCGAGTGGTTAAAGGGAGATGAAGAGAGACTTTGAGAATTTTATTTTGAACGGTTTGGAGTTTTGCCTGAAGGTAGGGGGCAGTAAGAGGGTACCAGATCGGGGATGCATAAGTAAGGATAGGACGTAGGTAGGATTTAAATAAGAAGGATACTATGTGGGAAGGGGAATTCTTAAGGATAGGAAAAAGGGATCAGGTGCGCCGCCAGCATTTTCCAGTGACATTTGAAATATGTTTCTGGAGATAAAGTTTGCGGTCCAGAATAACGCCAAGATAGAAGATGTGCTCAGACCAGGGGAGTGCGTGACCGTGTGTTATTAGGGATGTGGTAACTGTGGTTTTCTTTTTTGTAAAGTAGATAGCCTGTGTCTTTGTCAGGTTAGTGTGGAGTCCCCAGTTGTTAAAGTACTGTATTGTTAGGTCAGTTTGTCTTTGTAGTAGGTTTGTCATGATGGCAGGGCTTACGGAAGTGGAAAGGATGGCGGTATCATCTGCGTAGAGGCAGAGGGTAGTTCGGTGATCAAGGGGGCGGGGTAAATTGTTTATATAAAGGTTGAAAAGGACCGGACCAAGGGATGACCCCTGGGGGATGCCAGATAATATGGGGGTGAGTGGAGAGCAATCCTTGTTGACTTTAACTCGAAAGGTACGATTAGAAGTGTATGATTGCATCATCTTGATGATGCGAATCGGGATTTTCGCGACGTGGAGTTGATATAAAAGTCCAGGATGCCAGACTTTGTCAAAGGCTTTTTCGAGGTCTAGGGCGACAAACCCTGTATATTGACCTCGATTGAAGTTGGTTGTGACAATATTGTCTGAAAGTTATTTGTGGCATTCTACGAATATTCTTTCCTATTATTTGGGTTTTCTACCACATGTACTATTATCCTCTTCAAAACAAATCACCGAATCTACAAAATAATAGAATTATTGGAAAAAAGGCCTCTGCGCCCGTGACGTTTACGCCAAAGGAAAAGTCAGAGGTTATGTTTTGCAAATAATATAAATCGGAATAAACACAAAAATAATATATTTTGCTGACGTTTCGGAAAGTAATCTCTTTCCGTTTTCAAAGCTATTTTTTGAAGAACTCTTATTTTGCTGTGTATGTCAAATACACAGCTTTAAGATACTGTTTATGTTATTTCCATAGATACTTACTACTTACACAGAACATAGAACTGATGATATTTTTTAGATAATGTTGAGTTTGTTAAGTTCTTCTTTTAACATTGGTAGCCAGGTTGTACAAATATCTACAGAACAATTCGATACGCACTTATCTTCATTTAATAAGATTATTGCTGATTCTTTAATTTTTCTTTTTTTGGTATCTGTTTCTTTTGTTAAAATTTTTGCCGAGTCCCAGTTTATTCTATGTCCGTTCTCCCAAGCATGTTCACAAATCTTTGATTTCTGAATTTCATTCTTTCTAATGTAATTCTTGTGCTCATCCAACCTCACACTGAAAGGTCTGGATGACTCACCCACATAACATTTATCACATTCGCACGGGATATTGTAAATACAGTTTTTTGAATTCTGCTCCCTGTTTATCGGTTTTGTTTTTGTTAAAATAGATCTTAAAGTGTTCCCCGTTTGAAATATCGTCCTAACATCAAATTTGTCACCTATACGGCGTAGCTTTTCCGATAGTCCGTATACATAAGGAATTATTGCTGTATAATGACGTTCAGGTTTTTGTCGTACCTGATTGTCCCTATTTTCAACATTTATGAAAACTCTATCAACAAAGGCTTCAGGATATTGATTTTGTACTAGAACCTCTTTGATAAATTTTTTCTCGTTATTTAATATTTCATTATTAGATGAAATTATTTTGGCCCTATCGTATAAACATTTTACAACACCCCTTTTAACATTTATTGACTGATTTGAGTTAAAATTTAGATATCTATTAGTATGTGTTGGTTTTCTATAAACGCTTGTTTGAATTGTATTATTTATCCTTCTAATTAAAACATCTAAAAACGGTAGTTCATTCCTACTTTCTGCTTCTAATGTGAATTTAATAGACGGTTCCTTACTATTTATATTTTCTAAAAAACTAGTAAATCAACACCATGAGGCCAAATTGCAAAGATGTCGTCAACATATCTCCACCAGACAACCGGTTTGTTTATACAATTTTGAACATGTGTGTTCTCAAAGTTCTCCATAAATATGTTGCTTAAAATTGGTGATAATGCAGACCCCATAGCCATACCAAAATCCTGCTGATAGAACTCATTGTCCAATTGAAAATAGGTTGTTTTTATACACAGTGTTAAGAGTTCCATTATGCTATTTACACTTAATTTAGTTCTAGTTTCCAAATTATTATCATTTAGCAACCTGTCTTTAACTATTTTTAATGTTTCATCTACCGGAACATTGGTAAAGAGGCTAACTACATCAAAACTAACCATCAGGTGTGATTCATGAATATCGGTTTCATAAATTTTTTCTATGAAATGTTTACTATTTTTAATATATGAGTCGGTATTTCCAGATAATGGATCAATAATTTTAAGTAAAAATTTTGCCAAATTATGACATGGTGAATTAATAGAACTAACAATTGGTCTTAAAGGAATATTTCGTTTATGTGTCTTTGGTAAGCCATAAAAATGAGGACAATTTCGCCAACTCGATAAAGCTGCTGGGTGTTGGAATGACTGGTTCTGAAACCAAACTGGTAGTTGTTTAAAACTCCAGTGGCGTCCAGGCTCTGCTGGACCCGACTAAGGAGCAGGATGTCGAGAATTTTTGCGAGGGATGATATGAGGCTGATGGGTCTGTAGGAGGAAGGGAGATTGGGTGGTTTGTTTGGCTTTAGTATATTGACCACTCTTACCTCTCGCCATGCGCCAGGCTAGTGCAAGCAGCGCATGCACGAGTTGTAGAGTTTGGTCAAATATAAATAAACCGGGAAAGGGATGTGTTTGAGGGCGAAGGCAGGGATGTCATCGGGTCCAGGTGCTTTTTTACTCTCCAAGGAATTTAGTGCCCTCCTGATTTCGGAGGGCGAGTAAAAAATCGGTTCATCGCCAGTCGTAAGGGTGGTTTGGTCAAGGGTGTATTCAAAGGGTAGTACGACGTTAAGGGTAGTTTGAGGAATGGGATTTGGTTGAAACACAGAAGAGAGATGGGTGGCAAGGGAGGCAGCTTTGTCGGTGTCGGTGACAGCCACACCAACGGGTGCGTTAAGTGGGGGTATGGGGGTGAATTTACGTTTGAAGATCCTTGGGACAAAATGGGGATCTTCAGGATGGGAAGCAACTAGTTGTATAAGTGCATTTCTGCGGAAAGATTTAATTTCATTATCAATCTGTTTTTTTTAAAAGATTAATTTGTGTTTTAAGCTGAGGGCTGCGAGTACGGTTGTAGTGTTTTCTAGTCTTATTTTTTAATTGTATTAGCTGAACAAGTTGCTTGGGAAGTTGCAATTGAAAGGATTGGGTAGGGATTATTTTCTGGCTTAAGGATAATGCCTGTTGTATTTGTTTAGTTAAATAGTCAACTGCTTGATCGATTTCAACAGGGGAATTGCAGGAGGGGTTGTTAGGAATAAATTCAAGTAAATGCGTGGAAAATGCCAGCCAATCATAGTCGTCCTCACGGGGACGCCTAGTCTGTGGTGAATGTTGTATTCTTAGGTTGAATTTCGTAAGGACGGGATAGTGATCGCTATTTAATTCTTGCAATACGGCGTTTTCATAAGAATAATTAAAGTTACTCGTGAGACCTAAATCTATGACCGACTGGCTGGGAAGGGGGCGGGTAGGTTGGTTAGGGTCTAGTAATTGTATATTAGGATAATTGTTTAGATAATCGAACAGTGTTGTTCCAGAGGAGTTGGGTAAGGAATGAGGGCTCCAGGTTTTGCGTTGAAATCGCCAAGCAGTACGAGGGTGTTGTATGTATTTGTTAAATAGTCTAAGTCGCGTATGTCTAGGATGTTTTGAGGTCGTTTATAGACTGATATTACTGCCACATCTCTTTGTGGGAGGTGCAGCAGTATAGCAGTGGCTTCCAAGGAATGTAGTGGTGGAAGTAAAATCTGCGAGTGTTTGAGGGATTTTTTGATTAATATAGCAGTTCCACCGCCTCTCGTCGGCCGGTCTGTACGGTATATGTAATAGTCTGGTATGTTAAAGGTAAGTCTGGATGTAATGTCTCGCTTAGACAGCATATGTCGATGTCGCGTCGTTGTAAAATATGTGTGAGTTCCGTCTTCTGTCTAATTAGTCCATTGGCATTATGTTGTAATAGAGTGAGATGCGATTTTTGATTTTGAAATTTAGGCGTTTAGAATAGTTTTGTGAGGTATTCGAGGATTACAAAAAAATTTTTCAAAGGGTCAAGGGTGGTTTTGAGAGCACCGATGAGATTTTTCAAGGTATCCCAGATAAGACGAATGTTAAAATTCTTAAAGAAATCTAAGATTTCTCTAAGAGGGTTTGGACCGGAGTCCGATGGTGGTCGAGGGGGTGAGGCGGTACCGGGCTGTGAAGCGGCCCTTTGGCGAGAGCGGAAGTTCTGCCATGCACGGATGTTCTGGGTGTTGATGAGATGTGCAGTTTCCTGAGATAAGGGTGGTACATTAACACCGGGTTGGCTGGAGTTTGGTAGAGGGGGGCCTGAAGTGATATTGGGGGCCTGAGCGGGGGTGGGCTGACTTGAGTAACCTGTGGCGCGCACAGGTAATGGCTGTGTAGTGGGTTTAGGAGCATACCTAGCCTTGGCTGCAACATATGCGGGACAACCACGGTAGTTGGCAGGGTGCTCGGCGCCGCAATTGGCACACGAACACTTCTCTGCCGGGCATGGTATCCCTGTATGCGTTTTCCCACAGCGAATGCATCGCTCGTTTCGATTACAGATTACAGAAGCATGGCCAAAATGCTGGCATCTGTGGCACTGAGGTATATCCATGCGGATATACTCAGTGACAGATACTCGGTAAAAGCATAATTCCGTAAGTGCATAATAATCCTGAGCAGCCTGTTTAGGTATGGTGACCTGGAGGATGTTAGTTGGGGTACGCCTGCCACCACGGGAGGTCATGACCCGGGCTAAATTACTAAATGGCAGGTTTTTTAGTAACAAGTCATTTTGTATGTCCTCATTGGGTATGTCAAGGGGTATGTATTTGATCACCACCTTAACGGGGCGCTGGTTAACTGCATCGTAAGTATAAAATTCTATACGCTGCTGAGACAAGATTTTTGTTATGCTGGAATGATCTCTGGGACCTTTAGGGTAACAGATGAGCGACGTATTATTGAATTTATATGTGGGTTGACTATTTGCGTGCTTATTAATGAGCATTACTGTGTCCCTATGCTTCTCGGTATATATGTGTATAGGGGGTGGCATTTGTTGTAGGGGTTGTTGGGCGGATGTAGACGGCTGTGCCTGCGGCGGCGATCTGCTGGGGCGAGAAATAGAAGGGGTGGAGGTGATAGGGGGGGGAGCTTATTGGCACCTGAATATTAGGGGTAGAAGTAAGGGATCGCATGTGATGAGGCGAAGAAGATGACATGGGGACGGGGGGTGGCATTGGGGGCGGGGTGGCGGGGGTGGTAGTGACTTGAGTTGGAGGCGGGGGCGGCGATTCAAGTCGCACATGAAGTTGGGCGGTGCGCCTTCTGCGTTTAACTCGTTTTTTGGGACGTTCCTCCTCGTAAGGGGTGGATTCTGCAGCAGATGGTTGTTGGCTGTACTGGGCAGCAATGGACTGATAAGAGATTATTGACTCGTTGTCGTCAGATTGTGTCCTGACGGCTGTGTCGGCATAAATGGAGTTGAAATTAGCGGTGGAAGTGGAGAAAATTGTATGAGATATTGTGGGGGTGGTGTGAGTAGTGGCTGATATTGTGGTAGTGGTTGTCGGTGTGGTAGTACTTATGGTGCATGAGGTGAGCGTTAAAGGAGAAGATGAGTTGCTGATGTTTAAGAAATTACTACTACCAAGTGCAGTTTCAAATATGTCCTGAGGGGACGATTGCGGAGAAAGATTAAAATCATGTAGAGAGGTTAGCGATTGATAGAGTGGATTATTAGGATGTGTGTGTACATTGAATGTTAGTGTGTTAGTATTGTTTAATTTGTTGTTAGTAGCATTTATGTTTAAGTGTTCCTCACCAGTATCGGATGTTTCTGTTGTGTTGTTTGTTTTTATGGATGTACTATCTGTGCTTTCTACGTCTTTTTGTGTGGATGTGTGTGGTTTTTCAGTGTTATCATGCGTTTTTTCTGGAGTGTTTTTTTGTAAGCGTGTCTGTTTGCGCATGCGCATACTGTTGTTCCGGCTGCAAGTCCGGCGGTTTTTTAGTGCGCTTTCTAGGCATAACGATATTTCTATAGAATGAGGTGTGAAATGTGGTAGCTATTTGGTTATATCACTGTCAGCATTATCTACGATTGCGGCACTTAAGAGGGCGAACGATATCGACCAAGTTGTCGCGCTGTCAATAGCACAATATGATGACGACCGACACGAGGATCACTTGACTATTTAGTACATTTCGGTATCTTTGGGATAGCGACATGTAAAACAGTCAGCAGGTGCCATCTAGCGGTCCAGTTTCTGTTGAAGTCGAAAAAATAAATAACCTGACCAGGCTTAGCATAGTTCAAATGTGCTTTTAGATGGCGGAATACTAAAACATAATATTTTTAGTCGCAAACTCCTCTATAAATTCCTTATTTTACTATAAGGAACGTAACCAGACAGCAACCAACGGCTACTCTCCGAGCTATGTGCCCCGCCGAGAGCTGAATTACAAGTTACAAGCCTGGCGCGTTAAGTGTAATAATTGCATATTACCATCGAAACGCTAATGCTATTGCAACAAACACCAGCCGAAAGACTGATCCTACTTAAAGGAGCTCTCGTGCCAGTCGTCACACACCACTTGCAGACTGCAGTTTGGAGCTGTTGGCTCTCGTCAGTGCAAGGTAGGCATGTGACGACCGACACGAGGATCACTTGACTACTTGCTACATTTCTGTATCTTTAGGATAGCTAGATAGATAGATAGATAGATATATGCGACTAATGCCCAATTACAGGATAAGAACAAAAAGTAATAATAAAAAATTATTAACCTTAAAATACAAAATAAAAATATTAAAAACAGAACTATCCAAATCTACAATCACAAATAAATTGATACATTAAAAACTTATAATAGTATATAGCATTTTATAAGTTAATAAATCAGGCAAACAGTGTTTTAATTGAGTGAATAAATATTGAGATTCATTAAGTTCTGAAGACTGGACTAAATTAATAACTCATTACGGTAGTTTTAGAGTTCCAATGGTTTATGTTTAGCAAATGACAAAACAAATAAAAATTATATAGTTTGAGTAGACTGTCTAAAATTGCTAACATTTAAAGAAATAAACTATCAGACTTGCATATTATCCAGACCATTCATTTATGTAAAAATAAAGTACTCAAATCCTGTTACATCATAAATGCAATATTCAGTTACTCCTGAGGCAAACACATTTGCACTTCATTTTAACTTCCGAGTCTGAACTATTAATGAGAATATAGCTTGCAGTCGTCAACCTCGGCGCACAGTCTTAGGTTAATAGCATATATAAACATTATGAATAATGGAAGTCCAAGAACAAACCCTTGAGCGACTCTAAAATTTACTGTTATCACAACGATGCCCAAGAAAAGGTATTTCATTTTAAGTTTTCTCAGTAGTGAGATGAGACAAAGTTAATATTGTTGAAGTACCTCTACAATGCATTAATTGTAACAAAATCTCACGATTGTCTTTTAACTTTAATTGATGGCTAATGCAAAACATTGAAGTGTTCTTGGCACCTGACGTGGGAAGTGCTTACGTCTGGACAATCAAATGTAGTGTAATAATAGTTAGAACTACATTACATTATCAATTAAAACATTTTTAAAATTAGAAGATAACGGATTTCGAGAAAAAGAGAAAAATTTGCATGTTAATAAATTCAAAGTTTCTGAAAAGCTTCTAAAAAACTGGAAAATTTTACTTTTGGGGAGTGTTTTGTGGTATCATTAGGATTATAGATAATTTTTAGTCAGTTAAATCTGGACGATCCATGCTATGGGCGTCTGATGGACGTTTTGTTACAATTGCTAAAATGGATACTACGATGTTCACCTGAAAGGTTCGATGCGACCGATTTAGACATTAAATGGTATTGATTGGACGTCGTTACACTATCTTAAAACTAACACTCCTTATAAATAACACTTTCTTAATTAACCTGAAAGGGAAATTTGATCAGTTTGACTGAATAAAACACAATCATAAAAGAGGATATTTGGGTAAATGTATACCGACTGTCTATTTTACGAGGGCCACACCAAATATCTCGCTTAATATCTATTGTAGAAGAATAAAATTTTACAAACCGTTATTCAATTTTTTGTGAGCTATATTTCAGTAAAAAGAAATTTGAAATCGATAGCCTACTTTGTGGGATATATTACAAAAACCTGAAAAATAGGAAGATCACTAATGGCTGACATACGCTCTTGTGCAAAAATGAAAAGAACAAATCTCAAAGTAGGCCATGACACCATTAATTCCGTTTATTTTTTTAATCTTTCCAACGATATAAAACATGTCACAAAAATTTTAACTGTTAGTGTCAATATTTAATATTTTACGAAAACCACAATTCACATAATTACATCATAAAAATTAGCTGTGCCATAAATAGAAAAAATTCACTTTATAAAAATTATAATTCAGTAATTATTTATTACAAACGAATAAATATTTCAAAAATAAAAATACAATTACAAAATGAACATCCAAAAAAACGAAAAACTGTGTATAACAGTAATACCTACTACAATAATGAAAAGAAAATGTGTGTATTTATTTTTCCAACTACAAATGCTCAAATTGTGCACCATGCATTCTAATATACAAACGTGCTCTATGATATACCTCACGCATTACTTTTTGGAGCATTTCAGGAGTAATTGCCGCACTTGCGTTTCTAATTCTGGTTTTGATGTCCTTAATATTTTCAGTGGTAGTTTGAAATACTTTGTGTTTAATATAATCCTAGATGAAAAAATCCAAGGGAGTATTATCTAGTGATCGAGCTGCCCATAGAATGGGTCCATAGGTGCATATCTAGCTATCTGGCATAACTTGATTTAAATAATTTGCTCATATAACATATTCATAAAACAAAAAAGGGAGCATTTGAACCAAGAACTGAGAAATATAGAAAGCCTCAACAGGGAACAGGAATACAGAAAAGTAAACATTGCAAGGAAGAGTTTTAAACATCACAGTGCAAGGATAGTAATGGAGAACTGTTGAGCTCTAGAAATGAGGTGCTAAGCCGATGGGAGAACACTTTAGTTCTATACTAAACACAGAAGGTACTGAATCAACTCCAGAAATACAGAATATCAGACACTTAGAGATAGGGATGGAAAGTTTTGTAAATCAGGAGCCGCCAACAGCAAAAGAAATCAGAGAGATAATAAAAAAAGTTGGCAAAAAATAAATCACCTGGAAGTGACAATCTGCCTGCCGAACTTCTCAAAGATGGTGGCGAAAGACTAATAACTTCTCTGCAAAAAACTCTTTACAGATATTTGGAGACAAAGAACCCTACCACAGGAATGGGAGATCCTTTTATTTTTTGGTGGTTTTTCCAAACCTTGCCTATAAATAGTTTTTTTTTCTTTTTCTGTTGCTCTAATTCTACTTTTCTATTATATTTTGCTCTAGGATAATAACAAAATTGTTCTTAATTAATTTAAGTAATAAATTGATAGCCTTCCTATTTATTTTGTTTTTGTATCCGTTTTTCTTTGAGAAAATATAAAAAAGTATTTGTTAAAAGTTTATGAAATATTGTATCTTATTACAACAACTCATTATATTTAATATGCTTGCTTTTATGTGTATATAATATAAACTTGTACATTCATTATTATGAAAGTTTCTCATATTAATAATTTTCACAGGCTTTCATGGATTTTCTACATTTGCTCTTACAAATAAGTTGGATATAATTTGAGTACCAGAAACATGGTTGACTAATGAGGTGGGATCTGAAACTGTTTCTTTGCCTGAATATAATTTTTTTCGCAAGGATCTTCCTTATGGTAGAGGAGGAGGAGGAGTAGGTGCATATATAAAATCTAATTATCAATGTTCTGAAACTACTTTTGATTTTTTGGTAAGTGTTGAACTTGAACTCTCCTTTTAGAGCTTTTTAACAAATATGCACCTCTAAAAACTGTTAGGGTTACTAAACCCAAAGATCCCTGGCTTACTTTTAATCTCAACTTGGTCTATTTTAAAAAATCTTAACATTCATAAAAGTAGTTTTAATAACATACAAGATAAACTCTCTGATCCAAATTCGATTAATGCTTATTTTGCCTCATTTGTTTCACATAAATGTGATGATGAAATTAATTTCTACAATAACAATTTAATAACGGTTAACCACTCGTTCAGTTTTACTATGACTAGTGTCGAAGAGGTTAATAAAATTCTCGAAAAGTCGAATGCGTCCGGCACTGATCATATAACTATCTCAGCGCTCAAATATTGTAGCTCACTTATTGACAAATTTCTAGTTCATATTATTTCTTTCCTAAGTGCTTGGAAAATTGCTATTGGTAAACCTCTCCCAAAAAATTGTAATCCTAAGTCGTTTTCGGATTTAAGAATAATTAGTATCTTATCTATTATTTGGAAAAAGTTTTATATCATCAGATTTACGAATTCTTTTGTGAGGAAAAACTTTTTCCTGATAAACAGTGTGGATTTTGAGCAGGGTTTAGTACAGCTATAGGATTAATAAATGTAATGGATGATCATTTTACTGCATATGATCAGGGGTTGATTAGTGTGTTGATTTTGCTTGATTTCTCTAAGGCATTCGATACAATATATCATGTCTTGTTATGTGCTAAACTTAAATATTTTGGTTTCAATGCTCCTTCTTTACAATTAATTCCCTCCTACTTGAGTGACAGATTTCAGAGCATTTTCCACAACAATACCTTCTCGTCTAATCTAAATATACTTTATGGAGTACCTCAAAGGTCCATTTTGGGTCGGTTGTTTTTTATAATATATACGTCAGATATCATAATCCCTACTATAAACAGTGAAGTGCAAGCTTACGCGGACGACACGCAATTATACATAAATTTCAACGCGATTGATGTGCAACAGGCATATGTCAATTAATAATGAGTTACGTAACAATAAAAATTCTTTCGGAGGAACACAACTTGCTCTTTAATTCGGGTAAATCCAACTTGATGTTATTTGGCGATAAAAATAAATTAGATACAGTAAAAAAATCATTAAATATTAATATTGATGGTGTTGCCTTGTCTGCTGTTAAAATTGCAAAAAATCTTGGAATAATAATTGATTGTGATTTTAAATTTTGAGAACATATGAAAAAACTAATGCAAAAAGCATATTCCTGAAGTTGTTATATTCTAATCGTCATTTTTTAAATTTAAATTTAAAAAAAATGCTTTGTGATTCGTTAGTTCTGTGACACATCACACATCATATTTCTCACAAGTTGTGTGAGGTTAATTGGCTCAATATGGATAATAGAAAAAATTGCATTTAGGAAATTTTGTACACAAGATTCTGAATTCTGCAGCTGGCTGCGTCTCGATAAAAAATAAATTTGTAATACGGTCTTCTTTACATTAAAAAAATATAAGATATGGAAACAGGTGCAATATTCCGCGTCATCATTCGGCCATGTTCAAACGAAGTTTTCGTTATATTGCTATCCAACTATATAACTCTTTGCCTGACAATCTTAAAAGTTTCAAATTGAATAAATTCAAGTATAAATTTAAATGTTTACTATTAAGCAAGCAGTAACTTAATGTTTTACCTAGTCCCCCTCTTGAGCATCATATATTTTGTTTATCTATATATTAGTCAATTATGTAGGATTTTATAGTAATGGCTTATTATATTGTTTTATTTGTATTCTAAAAAGCACTTTATGCCATGTCTCAAAAATTATATATATATATATATATATATATATATATATATATATATATTTATTATACATGATTTGCAGGAAACAACTACTCAGCGGGCAAATACCCCGACCTGCATTGAATTACACCTTACAAATCATGAAAAATTGGTAGCCAATGTCATTTGTCAACTCCCTGACCAGACATAGACCGGTTTCGAACTTATTAGTTCTCCTCAGTATGCCATAGGTCATGGAGCAGACAAATGACAGTGGCCAACCTGCTAGTCTTATACAGACTAATGTAAATGGTGTAGTGGTGAGAGGTAAGTGAATCCTCTCATGTGGTCTAATGCTACTATACACCAGACATCATAGATGTCTCCATGGTGTATAGCGACTTGCCTAATGTAAATGGTGTAGTACCACTACACCATTTACATTAGTCTGTATAAGACTAGCAGGTTGGCCACTGTCATTTGTCTGCTCCATGACCTATGGCATACTGAGGAGAACTAATAAGTTCGAAACCGGTCTATGTCTGGTCAGGGAGTTGACAAATGACATTGGCTACCAATTTTTCATGATTTGTAAGATGTAATTCAATGCAGGTCGGGGTATTTGCCCGCTGAGTAGTTGTTTCCTGCAAATCATGTATAATAACAGTATATAGGTTAAGTCCACCAAGGGCTGAAGGTCGCCGCTCTCGGTACTTGCAAAATGGCAAGTCGCTATACACCATGGAGACATCTATGATGTCTGGTGTATAGTAGCATTAGACCACATGAGAGGATTCACTTACCTCTCACCACTACACCATTTACATTAGTCTGTATAAGACTAGCAGGTTGGCCACTGTCATTTGTCTGCTCCATGACCTATGGCATACTGAGGAGAACTAATAAGTTCGAAACCGGTCTATGTCTGGTCAGGGAGTTGACAAATGACATTGGCTACCAATTTTTCATGATTTGTAAGGTGTAATTCAATGCAGGTCGGGGTATTTGCCCGCTGAGTAGTTGTTTCCTGCAAATCATGTATAATAACAGTATATAGGTTAAGTCCACCAAGGGCTGAAGGTCGCCGTTCTCGGTACTTGCAAAATGGCAAGTCGCTATACACCATGGAGACATCTATGATGTCTGGTGTATAGTAGCATTAGACCACATGAGAGGATTCACTTACCTCTCACCACTACACCATATATATATATATATATATATATATATATATATATATCTTTCTCTTTTTTGGGCTATTTAGTGGTTAAGTTTTCATGATCTGTATGATACCTCTCATTCAATGAAGTCGATTATTATTATACTATGTACTATCTACAGAAAAGGCGACACACTGGAGTGTTCAAACTATCGAGAAATCACCTTATTGAATACCGTATACAAAGTATTTTCGAGAATAATTTGCAACCGACTTAAACCTTATGCGGAAAGGGAAATAGGAAGGTACCAAGCTGGATTCCGCGGTGGCAAATCAATAATACATCAAATCTCGACACTCCGCCAAATCCTAGAGAAAACTCATGAATATGGAATCTATACCCACCATATCTTTGTCGACTTCAAGGCCGCTTATGATAGTATAAATAGAGAGAAACTCTATGAAGCTATAAAGGAGCTCCAAATACCAAGAAAATTGGTAAATATAGTAAGGTTGAGGTGGAATTCAGAGTAAGGAGGAAACCTATCGGAAACCTTTAAAATCTCTAATGGGCTGCAACAAGGACACTTAACCCTCGAAAAAGTTACGAATGTCGGATGTACCAACTACAGGGACAATATATAACAAATCCATCCAAATCTTGGCCTATGCAGACGGCATAGATATCATAGGCAGGCCCAAAGCAGCAGATAAAGAAGCATACAGATCACTGAAAGAAGCAGCAGAGGAAATAGGGCTAGTAATTAACACCAGTAAAACCAATTACTTGCTAGCGTCGTCGGAAATGCCAAGAAATATAATTTACTCCCAAAAGAGAATCTTCTACGTATAGAGGATCACGATGTCAGGGAGCTTGCTCGCCCCGGCTCATTGATTAACAGCCAGAATGGCACAACAGGCGAAATAGATAATGGCCAATAAATGCTACTTTGGACTTACCCCTCAACTCAGATCCCACAATATCTCCAGAAGCACAGAGTGTAAACTGTATAAAATATTAATAAGAACGATGTTATCATACGGCTCTGAAACATGGACACTAACTAAGAGTGACGAGACTATCTTGGGATATTTCGAGAGAATAGTACTAAGAAGAATCTATAGGGCTGTTGAAGAAAATGGATTGTGGAGAAAAAGGTACAACTTCGAACTGTATAGGCTATTTCAGGGACCAGATATCATTAAAACAATTAAACTTGGTCATTTGCGATGGGTCCGTCATATTATGAGGAGGGAGACATTAATGCGAAAGGCTTTAGTGGATAAACCTGTAGGACGACGCAAAAGGGGAAGACCCCGAATGCGGTTCCTAGACAATATAGATGCCGATTTAAATGGTATAGGAGTAAGAGCATTGAAAAAACGGGCGTTGGACAGGGAAGACTGGAAACAAGTTCTAGATGATGCTAAGGCCCATAAAGGGATGTAACGGCAGAGTGATGATGATGACATATTAGAGCAATGTGAGGTGGAGCCCCATCTTGTTGAAAATGTGAATAATTTAATCTTTCTGCTACTGTTAATTCATAAAGAAAACCTTGAAATTTGTTTTGCAGAAAATTAAGGTATCTACGAGCGGTTAATTTGCCATCATAAAAATAAGTTCCAATTACTTTGGTCCCTAAAAGACCTACCCAAACATTCGTAGAAAATATTTCTTGGAAAGTAGTCTCTCTGCACCAATGTGTATTTTCTCGTGTCCATTTATAATACACATTTCTATTGAAAAATCCATTGTTAGAAAAATTTGATTCGTCCGACCAAAGAATTTTGCTACATATCAGCGGGTCATTCCTTTTTTTATTCAACAATCATCCACAAAATCTTACTCTCCTCGTCTTCTCTCCCTCATATAAATGTTGAACTTTCTTCATTTTATAGCATCGAATTTGCTTTTTTTAAAAATATTTTCCTTGCACTGTCTTTTTTATGCAACAGTTTCTCTGATTTTGTGTTAAAGAGGTTTCTTCATTTTGGTTAACATAATTCAATACATTATTCACTTTTCTTACATTACATTTGAAAATGAAGAATTCGTTTTTAGATTTTGAACTAACTTCCTAAACGTAGTTCGATTTGGCTGCGGAGCATCTGGAAATCTATCTGCGAAAACCATGACCGCCATTTCAACTTTCATTCATTTTAACTTTTTTGTATCTACTCAAATAAGGAAGCTATAACCGTTTGTGGTTTTCCTATTTTTAAGGTTTTTGTAATATACCTCACAAAGTAGGTTATGGATTTCAAATTTCTTTTTACTGACATTTAGTTCACAAAAAATGAGATAACAACTGTTTCTATAACTTTATTCGTCTACAATAGATATAATAACATCACCATAGGTAATTACGACCCCCTTTATCCCGAAAGGCTCTAGAAAAGTCTTGTGTGGGAGGGGGGGTATACGTTTAGAGACAAGGGACACACACCCAATATCCGTGTATAGTGGAAAAATCCCTCTCACAGTATTTTCCACTACCACGACCGGAAATCGAACTCGGAATTTTTGGGTGAGAGGCGAGTGTGCTTACCTCTCGACCATCAGTTATATAAGGAAGATATTTGGTGTAACCCTCGTAAAGAAGACAGACGGTATATTGGGTCTTTTCAGATAATTTTGTACAGCTACAAATTCCAAATATATAAAAAAATAGGTATAAAGTTAACAAATATATAAGATCAACAAGAGTGTCGGTCCTTAGCACACATGGTGAGGATTAGGACGACTCGGATAATGCAGTCTCCAACTACCATAAATATATCGCAAAAAACGACTGTAAAAAGTGAAAATTTACCTTCAAAAATTTTGTCGCTCGTGCCAAATCTCCCCTCAGAAACCTTAATAGGTAACTTTTTACTCGTCCTCATATTTAATATTATGTCTAAGATGCAGTGCTACACAATGCCGGTTAATAATAAAAAAAGTCGGTTTTCAGGGTAGTTGCTAAATTTTGGTGGTCGGAATGGCATTCATTGTACTTACGTAAATTTACGCCCCATACAGCGACATTCATTGGCAGTTGCGTAAATAACGCTCCATGTAGCGACGTTTAAGATAGTTCTTAAAAGTGAAATTTTTGTTGCAGTTCATAAATTGAAAAAACTTTCATTCACGGGACGTCGTTTATTGCAGTTACTATAATTCCTCTCTCGGAATTGATTTTTATGACAATTTGCAAAATATTGGGTGCAGTTACGCAAAATAAAATTTTGTTGAAAAATTGAAAAATATAGTCCTTTTCCTTGTACTTTTATGTATCGCACGCTGTTCAGGAAAAGTATTACAAGTAGGATTTCATGATAGTTAGCAAAATTTCTGAGATGAGATTTTTTACTGATTTCATGTGTGATGAGTTTAGTTAGATATGTTTTGGTGGGTTCTCTGACAAAAACGGCAAATTTACGATCCCACCAAAATCAATTTCAAATCAAAATTCACTTAATTACAATTGTCATATTGCAATGAGGCTGCAGATCTTAATAACAAATTTGCTTTCATTTGTCTTTTAGAGCTTTTCCATATGCTGGGAAAATATTTAACGCTTTCAACAGAAACATAATGATAGAAGAAAATGCCAAAACAGTGAACTACGCCAAATGAACAGTTCGCCAACAAAACTACATTAGAGGACGATTAAAACTGAGTTAGTATGAAGAAGATATTTTAACACCTTATTTTCATTTGTTAGATTATATATCTTATAAAACTCGTTTAGCTGCGTCTATTTTGCATTAGACCGCAGTTCATATCCAGAAGGCGTATTTTTATGTCTTTGTGCATTTAGCATCACTTCTAAAACGCATCTCGGTACGGCCCTGCAGGAACACAAACTTTAAATTTACGGAATATTGAAAACATGATTCCTCATTAAACTTTCACAAAGTTGAATTAAAAAAATATAAAATACCGCTTTCAGGATTTCGGCGGTGAGTCTGGGCATTCTCATCTCGTCCTAATTTGTTCATTAACGGGCGCTCTTCGGATTTTAAGAGTTTCTGTTTCAATTTGGTTGTGCTGAAGCTTCTAGTCAGAGGACGGTGCACCTGTTATATACGTTTATAGTTTTTTCGTCGGCATAAAACAATGGAAACAATGCACAGGAGGCATTAACTGTGCAACCGAAAGATTTATGAATCTCTTTAAATTATAACCTTTTTATTTGCTCGACCGTGGTGGAGCAAAGTGAAATTTAACGCGATTAAAAAATATTACTTTTTTTTATATAAGGCGTCATTGTTTGTGAAGTTGTCATATAATTTAGGAATTCAAATAATGTGAAAATTATGTACATGTTGTGGAAGTCTACGCTCGCTCTGGGGATGAAATTAGTCCAGGAACGGCGTCCTGGAAAGGGGGGATAGTTACTTTAAACGAGGTAGTAGATTTTTTATCTTGTATATATTGTAGAGAGTATGTAGAATCCAAGTGTTAGACCTCCAAACTCTTGGCAAATTTTTGTGTGGCCGAGAAACCACTAATTTTTGGCACTTTTTAAGTTTGTGAGCTATAACTTAAAAACAATCCATCCAATTGAAAAGTCATTTGTTATCAAAATTAAAGAGCATTAAATTTTGCTTCGAATGAGTACCTCATTGTTGAATTTTATCAAGAGGTATGGGTGTAATTAGCAGTCGAATAACAACAATTTTTACCAACTTGTAAAGAATCCACACCGGGTAACCTTTTAAACGTCTTCAGCTCTGAAACGACTAATCTAAATGAAAAATTCATAGAATGAAAGTTGTAAAGTATGTAATTTTAAGTTCACAGTTTACCTGGTTTTCCAATTTCGATCAATATTAAGCAAAATACACACAAAATCCAAAATGTCCTATATATAAATATATTTATTTATTTTTTTATTCCTTTTTATTTAATTTTTCAACATTAATTTGAGAAAATGGGTTGTCGAGAAAAAAGCACAATGTAAAGAAAGGCCCAAAGTTTATTAACAAAAAATAAAAATTTACCCAATAGTAGTAATACAACAAAGTGTAAAAAATTAAGCGAATACAAAGTGGAAGAACAATCTGAAATGAAGTAAAAATGAGTTTGGGAAAAAAACGAATTAATTGCGTGTAGTCGTTATAGTAGTGCAATCCATTTGGATTAGGACTGACTAATGTTCCCGAACTGCATCCTATCTTCCTGATTCATTGCAGCAGCATCACCAACTTCCTCAAGCTCGAAGCAATCTTCATCGTCGTCTTCATCTTCATCTAATGCAATCTCAGGAGCGTTCTGACATGAGAGGCCAGAGCAGTGTTTACTGATCAAAGTGCAGTTCAGGCCTAATTTCCAACAGCTGCATGCTGCAGTGCAACCTTCTTTGCATGGACACGAAACCATTTTCAGCAGCATGTCGGATACAGCATCCTTTGACATTGTTATAGGCAATAAGTCTGACGAGCCTTTCTTCCAACTCCATTGGCATGAGTTGTTACGTTTTCCAGTCAAGTTTGCACTTGGCGGTATGCGCGCATTGAGTGCCACCTTGCTGCCTGTATCCGATGTTGGTGGCAACCGTGGTAGGATTAACGATTTTTTGAAGCGGTCTTTATAAAAAGCTCGTATCCGGCTCATCCAGAGGCCCATTGCGCACCTGTCCGTACAGTGCCAAGATCAGCTGTTCCCTGCCTGTTCTTGAGAAACAGATGGCTCGAGAAATGTAGCTGCTTGTGCTTTCAGGTGTGGATGTTGCTCAATGAGACATAAAAATTTTCTTTTCCCGTGACCAAAAAATTTTTGACGTGGTGTCACACCCAGTAAATGCATGCATGTGTGGGATCAAAGTTGAAGGAAGTATTTGAGTACCATATACCTGATTTTTTCCCTTTCCCTCGTTTGTGGACGTATAAGTTCTCCTACTTGTTTCCGAGGCCCGTGAGGAGAACGAGAATGTCAATGTTCTCGCTAACAATTGACACACTGTCGGATTTTACTGCTTGGGAAATAGCTGTTTTTATAATTAATAAACCTGCATTTTCATATTATCTGTTGCGCTTGGATTCCTCCTACCTTAAATTTTCATTCTATAGATTTTTTCATTTAGATTAGCCATATCAGAGCTGATGACGTTTATAAAGTTACCCAGTGTGAATTTTTTACAAAAAAAAAATTTGGTAAACATTCTTGCTATTCGATTGCCAATAACGCCCATACCTCTTGATGAAATTTAAACTTTGGGGTACTGTCGTGAGCAGAAAAAATAGGACAACTTTTTTTTCTAATGTAAATCTGTCTCTATTGGAATATGTAATGAGTAGCCGAAATAAAGCAGATATCACTTTTAATTTATTTTTTATGTTAATGCTGTAGTTAATGCTATAGTAAATAATGGATGGTTAATGAGACAAATTGCACTGCTAAAATTTGGTGTGTAACATTTTAAGAAAGTAGAGAATAAACGGTATGATTAGTAGAAATCCTGGATCAGGGCGACGAAGAATATCAACTCAACAACAAAATTTGTAATTGGTAAATGCTTTAGTAGAAAATCAATTTTACCCATTTATTCAGGCTGCTGAAGAAACGAATTTTCCTGGATCGAGTAGTACTGGTCGCCGGTGAGTAAGAGAACCTAGATTATAGGTTTGGTTAAATTGTAAATATGGGGATTAATTAAGGACCTTATTTAAGCTACGTGCAATTGCATCTGGTGAAGTAATATTACCTATTTTATGTCATTTATCAATGGAGAATTCTGTTTTCCTCTAAATCAGATGTCCATTATTGTACGTTTGTATAATTCTTTCTGTACAGTTAACATTACCTCCTAAAGGTTAATTTTGGACCTTTATGTTCATACTACCTATATATATATTTGCATAAAACAAATATTTTTATTGTCTGAGAACTCTATTCTACTGAATAAAATTTTAACTCAATAACGATTTTTTATTATTTCTGATATAATTTGAACCACTTGGTAATTTATCTATTGAACAGTAACGCTTAATAACTTGTTATTTCTTTTTAACCTAGGACCAACCGATAGGCTAGTTCACTTGTTGAACTCGGGAATCCAAAACCTGAGAGTAGGAGGATGATTAGCCGGGGAGGTAAGGTGATCGAAGTGTTATCGGGACCTGAGGATATCTTTGAGGTTACCTTTTGACAATTACATTAAAACCGTAACAATTTTGCATACCAAAGGTAGCATAATAATGTATCAATTTGTTTACATAGGAATCGAATTTATTTATTATGCAAAACTGTGCAAAAACATCCAAGGCCGATTCCCGATATCTATTCTCATTTTGAAAATATTCTATTCCAAAATTTGCCGGTAAAGGGAAAACCTCTAAATCCAATAAAACTTATAAACAGCTTTTAAGTTTATAAAAGAAAGTAAAATATCATACCTCAAATTAGAATTACAGCAAAGGAAATCATAAATGTGTAAAGTATGTACTTTCATAAAGACGTGTAAGAGATATTTAGAAATATTCGTTTCAAAGTATTATTAAATCCAATTTACATGCACTTCATCATAACAAAGCGATATCAAAGAGCCGTTTTATCAGTTTTTAAAGTAGCGTTTGATGTAGCGAATCGAAATCACGGGCGCTTTGTATCGCCTTTGGTGAAAATGTGTTAATGATCAAATGCAAAAAACGGCAAAATAATTAGTTTATGAAATGTCAGCTTCAAAGCGCGAGGTTCATAAATACACGCACGAGGACCACAGTATTACTTAACAACATAAATGAAAATTAAATTAAACGAAACATAATTTTGTGCATTAGTTTAGTCAAGTTAGGTTAAAAACATTACGTCCCTAATTTTTGTTTAAATCTCTGTTAATTATTCAGCTGAGAAAAGCGAAACTTTCTGCAGTAATTTTTAAGAGTTACATATTTCAGATAAATGATTTGAACATATGACAGTTCTCAAAACAGCAAAATATTTGAAGCCAACGTTCGATAACTCTATTAGATGTAGTACGCTCCGCTATTAATATTGGTGGCATGCGGATTGTGGAGACGACTAAAATGTTTAAGTTTAATTTGACATTAGACACAATTGTCAATTCCATTCCAAAGCACTCCATGTTAAGGTGAGAATATCCAAGAGAGAGAAAGAGGTCCGATAGGGAAATATTTACTGTTTTTGACCATCTTATTTTAAAACACATATTGCAAACAAACTATAAGACTACCTAAGTAGGACTATAACAAGAGTAGTGTTATAGACTACACCTGTCACAGTGCTATTTAGGTAGTCTTATACTTTTTTTTTACCGATATATGTATTAAAAAAAAGTTATGTCCAAAAATAATAAATATTTCCTTATCGGATCTCTCTCTCTCTTGGATATTCCCACCTTAACAAAGATATTGGTATGCCGAGTTCTAAGTTTTTTAAGAAATAGCTACCAATTTTCAAATATTGATATCATAATAGCGTTTTGGACAAAAAATGCGTCCTAATGCTTAATCAGCGTCATTATTAAACGACTACCAACTTATGTAAATGTCCGACAACAAATAACTCTAATAGAGTGATCATTATTGAAATTTTAGATATGATTTTTTTGTAAAGTAATGAATATTTTTTAATGAAATTTGGTACACAGGGGTTCTATGTCATACCGAACGAGATTCTGTAAAAACAAAAACCCTATCTCAATCGCTATAATTTCCTAATTTTTGCAAATTTCTTTTGATCATAGTAGACGTATTTAATTTCGAAAAAAAAAAATGTTTTAAATAACTTGTTAATTACAATCTGAAACACAAGAAGTATACCAAATTTGATGTAAATCGATCAACAAATGGCCGCGATATTGGGGTGTAGTGCTGAAAAGTGAGACACACTGTATATACATTTTTCAAAGAAAACTTAGAAGTGACGATGATTTTACGTTTTTCTTCAAAATTAATGCTTACGTTAATTTGCTAAAATATTTTACGTTACTTGAAATTTTTTTATATGAATTAGAAGCAAAATTTGTCAAAGCAAGTTCCTTACACGGTTCAGAAAAATTTGGTAATTAACAGGGTATTTTTCTATATTTACTTATCCAGCAAAGAAATGTAAAAAAATCCATCTAGTTTGACTTAGCATGCGTTATCATTTTTTACTACTTAGTTCTCAAACAGCCGCCTACCGAATTTTTGCACATATAAACCGTTCTTTAAAATAAAATGTGGAATGGCGAATGTTTCAATGGTTCTCTACAGTGAATTCATACAGGTAGACAGACAGACAGATATAGAATTGCTTCCTTTTATATCACGCAATAATATTCAACAGTTATACTACCTAACAAAACAAAAATAGACTAGGTTTAATTATCACACTAAATTTATTTTTATAAAAGGTGTCTCTTTGTAAGCAGACCACGAAGAGGTGAAAAATCCTTCGATAATTAGAAATCGAATATATCTATTTATTTATTTAGTTTAAAGATTAATATTAAGCTCAGATCTTTCAACATAAATCCTTTATCAAAAAGTTGCTGGTGATACGCATCTTGAAGTAAAAGTGGATAGAAGACCCTTTCAACATTAATAACAGCGGACAACTGTTTCACACATAAAAGGACGAACCTCTACAGCTTGACAATTTGTTTCTCCGTTTTAATCATTACACTTAGGGATGTGATGCATGTGTAGTACGCACCCATATATACAATACGTGGAAGTGCGTGTCACGTCCCCAGCATAATACGAACACGGAGGAAAATAATTTACAACTGTTACTATGCTCTTTAAGCTATGCGATTAATTTCACTAATAGTTCCCTGTTACTGTGTAGGGCTTGTAAAATATTTCATTTAAATAAGTTGAGGCTTGTATTAATGGGTTTTTCGTGATAAAATTTTATATATTTCGAATATTCTTATCGCACCCTCATGATCGCACGTTTGCAGGTCTTGCTGCACCTTTACAATTACTTCCGTCGCTCCTTAATCCATTTATTAATACACCATTATGCATTTTCTCGTAACAACCATTGAAAATATATACAGAATATGAAATTTAAGAGTACTTCTAATTTATATTCAATCAGCCTAGTAATTTTTTGGTAACTATATGAAATTTTTTAACCGAAATATAAATTTAAAACTGTTTTATATTATATTATAGTGATGGTACTGTTTAGTTTTACCTAAACAATTGTATGTCAACAATTACTCCAAAATATTAAACATTTGATTTGAACTGTAATATATGATTTTAATCATGGGTTTTTATATTTAAAGAATGAAAAAATAGTAAACTAGATCAATTAAAGCTAGGTAACTTATTTTTTCTAGGTTTAGAGACAACAGTTTTGATATACAGTGTGGAACATCCAAATCGAATAAATTCAGTATCTCAATACTGCCAGCTTATCATGGCGCAAGCACAAGAGCCCGTGCTACTAATTAAAGAGTTACCAGCTAGTGCAAACAGTGAAATGCCTGTGAATTATATTTCGAAGTCTCGTCCCGAATTTTAACATCATATAGTTGTAGCTTGCTGCACGATTCGTACGACGTTCAAAGATAAATTTTTTTGAATCCTATATCCTGGGTGCTTAGCTATCCAGCTCGCCTCTGTATACACTCCCACCACGCAGCAGTTGTTCATCATGTAGTTTAGAAAGACGTATTAATTTAAGTTCCAGTGCTTGTGATTTAGAAATCGGAAAAGAGAACACGAAAAATGGGAGACAATATGAAGAAAATAATTAAAATACAAATCCGACAGATCAAGCAAATTGTTACCAATTTTGGGTAAAGATCACATGGAGAAAAATCTAGTATACTAGTATACGAGGTAATGGTCGACATATGACGTGCCATGAGTGCGTTCTAAAAAATTTCGGCTCACATGAGTCCGAAATATAAACGTACCCCTCGTCAAATCTCTGACACATATCATACAATATCTGATAAAAACCTCTTGTTTATTTGGAATATTTCGATATAATTAAGCCAAAAGAAAAGCTACGCATTGTAATACTAAATATGGTAAAATAACCGTTGATATGGGTTTGTACTGTTAATGAAATTCATAAATATCGAACAGATGTAAGTAGTTATTTATTTTAGGTAAAGACTATATGGATGAAAACCAAGTATACGAGGTAATGGTCGACATATGTTGTGCCATGAGTGCAGTCTAAAAAATGTTGGTTCAGTTCGAAATATAGACATGCCCCTCATCAAATTCCTGGTATATACCATGCGGTACAGAATAAATAATAATTCTTGGTTAATTATAGTATGGTGAATAGGAATATTTTAATATAATTAAACTAGAAGAAGAGTTACGCATTTTATGTCTGAATATGGCAAAAAAAACTATGCTATTGGCATTACAGACGTTAAACAGTTGTCAAGTATTGAACCATTTTTAAAAAAGGTTACTGAAGATAGCTCAATAATTGACCATTGGCTTTTTGGTGAAAATTTGACAAAGTAACGAAGAAAAAGGAGGAGGGGAGCAGATGGAGGATGAACAATAATATATAAAGAGGCTAAATGAGTGTAATTTTTTCGTTAATACTGCTCTGAGGCACAGATAGATTCCTCCTAATATTATTAAGCCTGCTAAGCAGGAAGAAGTAAGGTAAAAAGTTCAAGAGCTGTGTAAAAACTGTGTGGTATGACGCTATACACAGGAAGTTGGTGCATGTTTTTCCAGTTATTTCTTAATAAAAGAAAGTCAAATGGAAATGATAATTTTATATTGAAATTTCGTAACCTTAATACATGTATAACCGCACCTCATTTGAAATTAGAGGATTATCGCAACACAAAAAGTCTACTACGTAAAAGTTATTATTTATATTTGGTGGAACTTAAAGATGCAGGTCTTAGTTACTATTGATAAACTTGATAGAAAATATTTTATATTTTCTTATGAATTATATGAATTGAACTGTATGCATAAGGTTGTGTACAGCTGCTATTTTTGCAAAATTGTAAATAGTGAAAAGAAAAATGTATTGCCTAGTCAGCAGCGTAAGTTGTTAGGATTTAATTGAAACACTGTAAACATGGATATGTTTTTATCAACTAAAAATCCAAAAATTATGTACACAATTTATATAAATGAAATCTTGGCTATAAGAAAGTTTGAGAAATTTGTAAGGAACGGGAATAAACGTATAAATTATCTAGAGTTAAAAACACCCTTACCACTTAGAAATGTTCCACAAACGTATATATTCAGTGTTAATAATACGAGAATTGATCAAAATACATCGGCTATACAGCTGCCGATGTATTTTGATCAATTCCGAATAAGTTGAGTCAAATACAAAGACCTTTATAAAAAATTAAAATTACTGTGAGGAGAAAAATATTCATATGTTTGCCCTTGTATGTAAACTCGAAAGGTATTTATTATAAGATATCAACAGAGTAGTCAAACAAAGATGAATTACCCGCTAGTTAGTTTGAAGCTAGTTGCAACAAATTTTGTGTACTACTAGTTGACTTATCTGCTACAAAATTAAAAATGTGCATATTATATTTCATGGAGATCAGATTTAGATTTTTGTTGTGTTCATGCCTTTCAGCAAGTCTTAAGTCTTGGCAGTATAACATGTTATTTTATGCATTTCCACTTGTTTCCTTAATATCCAAAGCGTTAAAGAAAATTATTAATATATGGGTTCTTGTAAGGATCTAATTCTGTAAAATTCAGTTAGTAATAAAAAAAAAGAAGTTAGATCCATATAATATTGATTTGTCAAATTTTCGGTAGAATCTTTGACCATGGAAAAATTAACATTAAAACTAGCAACTTTATTAGTTCATATTTCAGTGGGTAGGATGCAAACAAACTATATGATCAAAAATAAGTAATATATTACAGTTCGTATCGCATTAAAAGAATTATAGAGGATAGGAATAATATTGGCAAAGATAGACAACAGCCAATACTTGTTTTATCTTATTTTAATTATATTCCCAATCTTTGCTTGACGTGAAGTTTATTTTTAATTATTTATCAAAATTATAAAACATGGACTTCAAAAATAGTCTTATTTAAACAATAAAAAAGCCAATATGCACTACATCTACTCAAGTATTAAGTTAGTGAATTAATAATGTTTTAAAGGCATGTGGAATTGATACAAAGTTTTATTCAGGATATAGTGCAATCTAATATGTTTGGTTGGCAGTTCTTTCAGATGTATTTGCCAGGGAGTTAATAATAATTTTAATACATAACGTTGGAAAACTGGCCATAGTATTAGTGGCTAGTATAAGTTATAAAGTATAATATAATTATGTATAGGACTATTGTAAATTTTAAAACTGCTTGGCTAGTATTAGAAAGTATTTTAGTCAAATATTTGTGGGCAGGTATTGTTTAGATGTTAATAACAGGAAAACAATACATAACTACGAGGTTAAGTTTAGATTGCATAGCCCTTTAAGCATCTACATGGTGTTATAATTCGAGACGAGACTGCGAAATATAATTAATAGACCAGTCGATTTACTTGTAAGGAAGAATGATCTTAATTATATGAGCACTCTCATCGAAGGATTATAACAACCCTCCCAAAAAGTAAAATCCCAACCCGTGATAAAAGCAATCTAAACTTAAAATACTTTAAACCAGTGGGGTATGTGATGAACAACTGCTGCGTGGTGGAAATGTATACAGAGGCGAGCTAGGTAGCCAAGCACCCAAGATATAGGATTCAAAAATTTTAATCTTTGAACGTCGTACGATTTGTGGAGCAAACTACAACTACATGGTGTTATAATCCTTCAACGAGACTGCTCATATAATTATGATCATTCTTCCTTACAGGTAAGTCGACTGATCTACTAATTTTATGACTAATCTTCAACCAAACAAAGTGAATTCAAAAAACTTATCAAACAATGTTGTTTCACATGGCAATCGTGCCGATTCGCCATGTAAGAATGAAACATGTGTGAAGCTTCAAAATGAATTAGAACTATTAAATAGATTAACATATCACTTGCAAAAAAAATCTCAGGAATAAGAGGACCTGATATTGTTACTAAAGCAGCAAACAAATATGTTCAACATTAATACTATTAAAGAAAATTCGACGCCACCTACTAGTAAAATAAGTGAACAAAGTACAAATGTATCTACAAATTCAGAAAATACAAAAAGTATAGTAGTAGCGAAAAAAGTGATACGCAACAAAAACTTTACACAGACGTGTTAAAAACCAATTTTACAAAAACGACTGTAAACAACGGAATTCCTCATACAATCGACAAAAGGGAACTCCCAACAAAAAACAATAACAAACAAATTTAATAGAAACCGTTTTAAACCTATTTATAGGCAGCGGAAAAAATACCCAAACGGCAGTTAACACTGTTCCAAAAATGGGATATCTCCACGTATATCGTTGTGGCCCAGAAGTAAACCGCGGAGACTTATTAAAGGTTCTCAATGAATCGGTACCGACAATAAATTTTAATTGTGAAGAACTGAATAAAACAGAAACGAACTCGTCCTTTAAAATATCTTTCCGTATAGAACGTTACAAAGAAGTATATAATCCTGATTTGTGGGCGGTAGGTACTGCGGTGAGGCGTTTTACCTTCCCCAAAAAGGTAAATTTTCAGGAGACTGCCACACACGGAGGATTAGAAAAGAATATATATTATGACGACTGTAAAATTAAATCTGTGAGTATATTTCATTTAAACATACAAGGTTTTACAAATAAAATCGATCAGCTCTCGTTATTCCTTGAAAACAAAAATTATTCGGTAATGCATTTCTGAACATTTTCTCTATAATACGAACATAAATTTCATCAATCTTAATTCATACACCTTGGGAAGTTATTTCTGTAGAAAAATAAAAAAAAGGGGTAGTGTGTAGCCACATTTGTTAAAAATAATATAAAATTTAAACCTCTTGATCTAACCCAATTTTGCAATGAGTTTAAACGCTGAGTTCTGTGGTATTGAACTCACTGACCTAAAAGTCATAACTGTTACAGTATGCAGATCGTGTTTGGTAGATTTTAATGCATTTTTAATAAAATTTGAACAAGTGCCCGTATACCTATCCAGCAAATACAATAGAATTTTAATTCTAGGTGATTTTAATGTTCATTTTGAAGGCAATTCCGCACAATTAGCAGATTTTGTCTGCCTGCGTACATCCATTGGATTGAATATAACTATTTCGGATTTTATTAGGCCAACGGGTTGCATAGACAATATTATTACAAACATTGACAGTAGCATTTATAAAACAGGAATTTTAGAACCTGGCCTATCCGATCACTATGGGCAATTCATTACAATAGAAGGTGATATCGAACCTCCCACAAAACTATTCGAAGAAGGAATATAACTGAGAGCGGTATTAAAAAACTAAGAACCTCTCTCTCTGAAATAAACTGGAATATTTTCACAGACACAAACTATAATTTAAACTTTTTATCAAATTTTTTAGTAAACACATATAAATCTCTAATTCATACGCATTTCCTTTTAAAGAAATGTTTCACTCGGTAGAAGCCTATCCATTGGTTCAATGATAGTTTGTGTGATATGAGAGACACTTTGTGCCATTATTCAAAACAAAAAATCTTGCTGACAAAGCAGTTTTCACCTCTTTTCAAAAACAATACCGAGATATTACCAGCAATAAAAAATGGCATTTAACACCTTTATGAAACAGTCTGATAATAAGTCTAGGGACGGGTGGAGGATTATTAATAATTAAAAAAACCCAAATACTATCAATAATACTAAAGAATGTAAAATACACCCTAACATAACTGTTGACTTCTTTGCTGCAGTTCCAGACAATGTCATTAAAAATCTACCTCCTGGTAATGAGGATGCATTAAATTTGTTAAACTACGCTCCGTCAATCTTTTCTTGAGCCAATTACTGCCCAAGATGTTATGGATGCATGGATGTTAAATAGCCTAAAAAATACATGTAGTTTAGATATCTATGAAATAAAGAGCAAAATTGTAAAAAAACATTAAGATATAATCATCCACCCTTTAACTTATTTAACAACCTTATGCTTCAGTGAGGGCTCCTTCCCAGATGTTTTTATTTTTAAAAAGGTAGATCCCAACTGTCCTGATAGTTATCGCTCTATATCTATTATACCAGTGTTCGGCAAGATTATTGAGATAATATTAAAATAACGCTTAACAAAATATTTTGAAATTTATTCACTTATTCACAAATGCCAATTTGGATTCAGGAAGTCGTACTCTACTATTGATGCAGGCTGCAAAGTTGTGAGTGACATTGTGGAGGGCCAATACACAGCGATTACGCTAGTGGATCTCAGCAAGGCCTTCGACTATGTCTCTCACGATCTTCTCCTTAAAAAACTTAGCTACTGTGGTAATAGAGGCCTAACATTAAGTTTATTACAATCATACCTCTGTAATAGGAAACTGTATGCAAAAAATGATAATCAGATATCTGAATTTAGGACAATGAGACACAGGGTACCCCAAGGCTTTGTATTGGGTCCTCTGCTGTTCATTATTTTTATTAACGATCTTTTTTTCTATCTGTTTCCAAACAAAATCGTTATGTATGCAGATGATGCAACTTTAATAAACAAGAGCAATAAATTAGTAGATATACAGACCATTGCCAACGAAACCTAAGACTCTGTCGAACACTGGCATAATAACAATATGTTAAAACTTAACAGAGAAAAAAACTCAAAAACAGATTTTTTCAACCAATAATGCGATTGTTAAAGGTGATAGCGTGAAGCTACTTGGAATTGTACTGGATGACAATCTCAAATTGATCGCTCATATTGAACATATAAGCAATAAAATTTCTAGTTATACCTTCCTGCTTCGTCAGTTACACAAATATATTAATGTCAAAACATTACCATCGGCATATTACACATTAATCCAGTCCCATATCTCATATGGAGTTGTACTTTGGGGAAATTCCACGCATTATTACAAAATTTTCATCGTGCAAAAGAGGGCAATTAGAATAATTGCTGGCGCTAATTATCAAAATCATTGCAAACCGTTGTTCTTTAAATTCGGGATAATGCCACTTACATGCCTTTATGTATACTACTCAGTATTAGAAATTTATAGACAAAAACAACTTTTCTGCACATTTATACTGCCACACTTATGAGACTAGGTCATCTAATCTACTAATAGGGCCCAGATATCGTCTTGAAAAATCTGTTAGACACTCATTAGATCTGAGACTGTACAATATAATATCCGAAAATATAAGACAACTGAACTATAACAGATTTAAAACAATAATGAAAAGCCACCTATTGAAGCAATGTTTTTACTCGGTAGATGAATATATGAATACTCCCATAGATAGCTATGATCGAGGCTATTCTCTATGTTGTGTATCATGAAAAATGCTCACATTTTCATATATTTTTTAAAACATTTTAAGCTCATTTTTTATGCCTCTGGAACTTCCCTGTGTTTTAAATTGTTTATGTATTTTTAATGTAATTTATAAATACTGTATTACTTAGGTAATAGCAGCAATTTAGACTTGCTACAAATCTAAAACTTTTATATATAATGTAGTTAAATAAACTTATATCTATCTATCGTGCATATATATAAAAAATCGCGAGACACGTCGATTTTGGATTCTAAAACGTCATCCTGCAAAGTACAAATTTTATTCCTAATTTCAACCCCCTGCGAATGGCAGTTGCAACCCCTATTTTTTCAAATGGGAAGTAGAGGCTTGTGATGCCTCATTTGAAAGTTCCTTTCATTCTCCATTAAAAAATCTGTCTGACACAACTCAGACAAACTTTTCCATAACTATTTGTCTAACTAGTATATTAGCGTGACCAGATTGAGATACCAATACACAGAAGATAGGTAATTCCATATTGAATAAAAGCGTTGTGATTTATTTAATACATAATGATTTCTAATCACTTTACCGATCGAGGCTTTAAAGTACGTTAGGCGCAGTCTTAAGTGTTTTTGTCTTGTTAGACCAAGGCTTATGATTCCGAATGGATTAACGGTCTTATTTATAAATTAAAATATATATCTAAAATTTCGGACTATAGTTAATTAGTGCTACAATATATTGTAGCACTAATTAAAAGCTATGTAACAGGCAGACACATTGTGGTTAATATAAATGGCACCTTTTCTGCGAGGAAAAGAACATCTGCTGGTATCCCTCAGGGGGGTTATTTTATCCCCACTCCTTTATAACCTCTACCTCTCAGACACAACGACGCACCCGACGGCAGACATTATACTATACGCAGATGATACCGTGATTTATGGGTGGTCATTTTACGCACAAACGGCGGCCCAGAAGATCCGGTATCATCTTACAAAACTGAAAGAATACTTATGACAAATGGAAAATACAGATTAACGCCGACAAAACGGAGACTTTATACATAAGAAATTTACTAATACTAAGACATTCACTAAACTTAAAATTAACAATAAAACAATAACAGACAAAAGCGCAGTTACGTATCTAGGGGTAACCCTAGATACGAGACTGCGCTTCGGAACACACATTACAAGAACCATTAACAGTACATACGCGACATTAAGTAGACTTTACCCTTTGATAAATAGACGCACCAAACTGACGAAGGACAATAAACTGACTATATACAAAGTAATATTGAGAGATCAATTATGAGATATGCTTGCGCGTTCTGGAACACAATCTCGGACGCGCAATACAATAGACTTCAGACCACGCAAAATGAATTACTACTACTTCTTACAGACGCTAATAGATACATGCCGATTGCTGTATTACAAAGAGATTGCAAAATTTTGATGATAAAAGAATAGATTATAGAAACAGCTCAGAAATTTTTTAAAGCAAAAATACAGCAATCGGCACTGACTAGAGACATGACTAACGTACGTATACACGATAACAGCACACAGACTCATACATCAGACTCTACCTCTATATGACGAAATACTATGACAATAGACATGAACACATAAAATTTGACTACACAGACTAAGAGGGTTCCCTCCCATCCCTTTCCTCACCTACCCTGTTTCCTCACCCACCCCTTTATAGAAATCTTAAAAACACATTAACAAAAATAAATTTCTTTCTACTCTTATACCATCGGTGCATTTTTAATAGTAAACACACAACACGCTTCACCATTGGAAAAAGCCGTAATTAAACCAGAGCTAATTGAAAGTTTAGTACAAAATCTCCTAGCGCAACACCTGCCGTCCGTCGTTGTTGCGACATAATTATGTTTTGTAACGCGTCGGGATTATAATATTGAAAATTGTATACAGGGTGATTTTTTTTTTGGGCGACTATTATAAGTATATCGAGAAAGAAAAATGATTCGATATGAAAATTTGGCTATAAGCCTCACTGGGTAGGATCTATTTGACGAAAACATTTCCAAAATGGTGGCATTTCCGGTTATACCGGAAGTTGACGCCAACTTTGTTATTTTAAATGGAATGCGCACATTTTCAATTTTTTTTTTTTAGATTCTGCAGTTAATTTAAAGAACATTCCGTTAAAGGTTTCCTATAGCAAAAATTAATATTTCCAGAGATATTAATTTTTTTCCTAAAATTTTGACAGAGAAGTTGTTATAACATCAAAATTAATATCTCAGTAAGTAAAAAAGTTTCTAAAATTATTGACATATATCGACCACACAAAAACAGCAAAAACTAATTTTTTTTTAAATGGCACCATACCTAACTAAATACACCATTCGATAGAGAAAAAAAATGCGATTCTAACCATGTATCATGTTTCTATACCCAAAATGTATGGTTCTTTAGATATTTGCGATTTTCGGTGTTATTAATGAAAATTGAAGAGTATCTCGAAGGGTGCCGTCTCCCAAAGAGTAGGTTTCGAGTGTTGACAAAACAAAATACAAAAAATGTGACAGATAGATAATTTATGTTATTGTATTTCATTACACGTAGTTTGTGTTGTACTTATTTACCGTCGGGAAAATGGCAAACAATTACTTACACTCGGATATTTTGAATTTATTTAACATTCATGAACAGTGTGACAAAATAATTAGCAGAACATGCAGACAATTTAATGAAACGTATCCTTATTTACCATCAATAAATCAACAAAAGTTTAGAAAATTGCAAAGCAATTTTGTTAGATTTGGCAGTCGACACGCAGAAAGAACACTAGCCAGACCTATAATGAAAATAATGAAATTAACGTCTTGACCTATTTCTATGCAAATCCCAATCATTCAATTCGTTTAGCGGCAGCGGATTTGGACATTGCCTACAGTTCCATTCGAAAGATTAATTGAATCGTAAATTCCATAATTTTAAATTTACTACTGTGCAAGAACTTTATCTTGAAGATTCACAGCGAAGAACAGAATTTTGCGAAATGATATTAATCTGAATACAAGAAGACTCTCAATTTTTAGAAAAAATTAGTTGTACTGATGAGGCAAAATTTTCAAAAGAAGGTATTTTCAATCGCAGAAATTCGCATTTTTGGAGCAATCACAATCCTCATGTTATGCAATCGAGGAATTTACAGTATAAATTTAGTTTTAATGTGTTTTGTTTGTTAATGGGCAATAAATTGTGTTACCACATTTACGACGATAATTTAAATGGACATTTAGAAATTTTAAGAATTATCGTAACGAACTTTTTAGACAATTTACCTGTTAATAAATATTTTTCATGCTGGTACCAACTCGATGGAGCTCCAAGTCATTGTTCCTGACCAGTTAGTTAAGAATTGGATCAAATGTTCGATGACAGGTGGATAAGGCGTTTGGGTCCATGGATTTGGCCTGCCAGGTCCCTGACTTGACCCCAATGGATTTTTACCTGTGGCGCCGTATAAAGAGTGAGGTCTATCGAACCCCGGTAACTAACCGAGAGGAACTGTTGGATAGAGTTCAAAGAGCATTTGAAGGTTTGGATCCAAATTCGGAGAGCTACTACACACTCAGTAAATAATAGGAATCTAAAATGTTTACAGGTTAATGGGCAACAGTATAATTAATGTTTCGTTATAAAATTTTTATTTTTAATAAATTATACAATTTTCATTTTTTCATTTCATTGATAAAATTAGAAAATCGCAAATATCTAAAGAACCATACATTTTAGGTATAGAACCATGATACATTGTTGATGCACATTTTTTTTTCTCTATCGAATGGTATGGTATGGTGCCATTTAAAAATAATTAGTTTTTGCTGTTTTTGTTTGGTCGACATATCTCAATAATTTTAGAAACTTTTTAGTGGATATTTCGATAATTTTCTTACATGATGAGTAACTCCAATACCTTGTCTTATCCTCATAGAAAAAGCAACATGTTATCAATTATTGTTACTGAGATATTAATTTTGATATTATATAACTTTTCTGTCAAAATTTTAGGAAAAGAATTATTATCTCCGGAAATATTAATTTTAGCTATACGAAACCTTTAACCAAATGTTCTTTAAATTAACTGCAGAATTAAAAAAAAAATGAAAATGGGGGCATTCCATTTAAAATAACAAAGTTGGGGTTAACCTCCGGTATAACCGGAAATGCCACCATTTTGAAAATATTTTCGTTAAATAGATCTTACCCGGTTAGATCTATAGCCAAACTTTCAGATCGATACCATTTTTATTTCTCGATATACTTCTAATAGACGCCCAAAAAAAATAACCCTGTATTGAGATAAATAAAGTACTGAGCAATGACATGTAAATATAATAAATATATTACTATTTGGTACACTTACATATTGTAACGAGATCTGGAACTAGATTATATTTTGATTCAATTCCGTTGAAGTGTTCGGGGGTGAATGGGGTAAATAAGGGTAAATAGGCAAAACAGGCAAGTAAGAGTCCACAAAATTGCAATTTAGGGCATGTACGAAAAGTTAAGGTCTCAAAAAATTTTTTGGCATCAGCACCCCCCCACCTATCACCCCCAATACTACCCCTACACTATTATGAAAGGGAGTAAAAAAAATTAAAATGTGATTTAGTGTATATACAAAAACGAAACGTCTAAAAAGGTTTTTTTAGCTTTAGCTACCCCCTCTACTACCACCCCCATCCTATTATTAAAGGGGGTAAATAAAACTTAAATGTGATTTAGTGTGTATAAAAGGATGAAACGTCTAAAAAAAATTTTTTTGGCGTTAGCTATTGCCTCTACCACTCCCATTGCCACCCTCACCTTGTTATTAAAGGGGGTAAAAAGAAATTAAAATGTGACTTAGTGTGTATACAAGAAAAAAACGTCTAAAAAATTTTTTTTGGCGGTAACTACCCCTGTACCACCCCCATTGCCACCCTCACCCTATTATTAACGGGGGTAAAAAAAATTAAAATGGGATTTAGTGTGTATACAAAACGAAACGTCTAAAAAATTTTTTTGGCGTTAGCTACCCCCTCTAGCACCCCCATTGCCATCCCCATCCTATTATTGAAGGGGGTAAAAAAATTAAAATGTGATTTAGTGTGTATACAAAAACGAAACGTCTGAAAATTTTTTTTTGCGTTAACTACCCCCTCTATCACCCCCACCCTGCAATTAAAAGGGGTAAAAAAATTAAAATGTGATGTAGTATGTATACAAGAAAGAAACGTCTAAAAAAATTTTGTTGGCGTTAGCTACCCCCTCTAGCACTCCCATTGCCACCCCACCCTATTATTAAAGGGAGTAAAAAATTAAATTGGGATTTAGTGTGTATACGAGAACCAAGGACTTCTAAATTTTTTTTACATTAGCCACCCCCTTTATCACCTCCACTCTATTCTGTGTATGAGAACCAAGAGCCTCTAAAATTTATTTTGGCATTAGTTATAGTTAGTAAATATTTAGCGATATCGTTTTGTATTTATAATTTTTGATTGTAGTATTTAAAATTTTTATGCAAATAAATATTATTTTTCGCCGATTAATAGCAAAATACTAACTTTGCTGACTAATATCAATCAGCAAAGTGTCACTTTCCCTGCCTAGACAGGAAAATGAGCACTTTCCTGCCTAGGCAGGGAAAGTGACGTGACACTTAGTTTCCATGGTAACCAACTAGTAACAACTGCGATTTTTAATGAATTTTTATTGAATTTATTACAACAGAAACAGAGATTGAGAATTGTAATTATTTCATTATTTTAGAATATATTTAAACAATCGACGAAAAAATTATATGTTCAACTCAGCAGCAAAATAAATTGACTGCGTTGGCTGAGTTATTATCAGCCGCGGCAGTCAATCTACCATATTGCTGCCTAGTTAAACGAATAACTATTTCTTGCTTGAAATGTTGCTTTATATTTAATATTTGAATATCCTTCTTGATAAATATAATTATAATTATTATTCTCTTTTTTTGCCAACTTTTGATGTTTATATCTGACTTTTGTTGTCCGTTGGATTACACCCAATAAATTCTGATCGACTTGGCTACGGAATGTCTATAGAAACTGTTCCTCATTGTGTATAACTTTATCCATCATTTGTGCAATAAGAATCTAACAGCTAACAGATTCTAGATCTCTACTGTACACAACTTAATAAATTTGAAGAATTCCGTTTTAAGGAGACCGTTTCTAATGACCAAATATAAGAATTTTGGAACGTAGTTTAGAAAATTCATTATACCTAGTCATATGTATTGTTAATATTACTTCCACGTCCAGTGGAAGTATAGTAACGCAACAAAAAATTTTTGTTTGTTGAAATAGGCTTAAAATGTCATGAAACGTCGAGATTTTAAATTTGAGCAAAAAAATTTTCTTGTCTGTCGGTCTGTCTGTCTGTAACTTTTTTTTGTACGCACGTTTATTCTGGAACGGTTTATGATATTGACTTGAAATTTGGTACACTTATGTATTGTAATGAGATCTGGAACTAGATTATATTTTCTATATCTAATTCCGTTGAAGGGTGGAAGGTGGTAAATGGGGTAACTAAGGGTAAATAGACGAAGCAAGCAGGTAAGAGTCCATAAAATTGCATGTTAGGGCATGTACGAAGAGTCAAAGTCTCAAAAATTTGTTTCGCATCAGCCACCCCCCACCCCCACTGTCACCCCCAATACCACCCCACACTATTATGAAAAGGAGTAAAAAAAAATTAAAATGTGATTTAGTGTGTATACAAGGATGTAACGTATTAAATAAAATTTTTGGCATCAGCCACCTCCTCTACCTCTCCCATTGCCACCTCCACCTTATTATTAAAGGGAGTAAAAAATTAAATTGGGATTTAGTGTGTGTACGAGAACCAAGGGCCTTTAAAATTAAATTTTGGCAAAGGAAATAAAATATTACATTGAGATTTAGTGTGTATAAGACCTGCCTACAAAATCTAGATGTGGAAGTACTAATTCCTTGGGCAGCGGTTTTTTTCCTTGGTTAAGTTGGGGACGTAAGTATTCAAATTTTCAGCTAACCAATTTGAGACTCAAAATCTGACATATTACAATTAATAGTCCTCGTTCGGACAAAGATATACTGAAGGAGTAGACGGCTCCGTCTGTCGTGTGCAAGGACACTTAACGCGTTTACTTCCTTCTGGTTATACTAGGGGCTCTACGCCTACCTATGACACATCATTCTGGTAATCCACCTATTCCCCCTTCTTATGTTTCGTAGGTACAAAACGTAATGCAAACCGTTATTATTGTACAAACTCTTTATATTTACTATCAAACAACTAAATGTATTTTGATGTTGGCTTTGAGTTTTAACTAAAAGGGCATCACATGTTTATTGCTAACAATACAGGACAATATTTTACGGTAATGTTTCGTTTGTACGTTTAATTAAAATTTTCAGGAGAACAGAAATAAATTAATGTTCGTTGAGTTACGTAATCCTAGTTTTCATTTGTAGCTTAAAAACCACAACGAGTACGTAAATTTATGATGACCGTGCTTTAAAATGGTTGTTTATCATAAATGAAACTTTATTAAGTAGATTACGAAGCCGTGACATGTAAAAAATGTTGATTACCTATGTTACTATTTTATAGAGACATACTTTATATACTTCCAGGAAGTAATTTCTTTTTATGTGAAAATAAACAAGTTAATGATCCAAAGTACTGAAAAAGATGCATATAATAGCTTGTGCGGCTTATGTTGCCTACTTCTTTGTATGGATACCTCAAGAATATGCCGTATATCTGCTATTATTAAAAAACTTTTATTTTTAATCCACGAGATATTACAACAGATTCAATAGAACGGATTTTGCCATTTTTTAAAAATATTTCTATATATTCAATTATTTAAATAGGGTGTCTCGTGAGCGCCTAGCCACATGCTATCCCTAATGCCCCTCGTTCTTGATATACAAGATATTTTATATTTTTTACCAAAATTTCGATGAGCTATATCTTTTGAATGGTTACTAATAGAATACAATGTGCATAATTCCATACTATAAATGAAAAAAGATATTTTTTCTCAATGATAATTGCCGATATCAATTTGTTTGCAGCTACCAACCTAAAGATATCCCTATATATCTTATGCCGATGACACAGTCTTATTATTTTCCGATGTCAGCTGGAAGGAAGTTAAAATTAAAGCGGAAAATGGACTTCACAACGTAAATATTTGGTTAACAAGAAATTTATTAACTCTAAATAAAACAAAAACAGAATTTGTAACATTTTCTTTAAATTCAGCAGGAAAATCCCATATTAATAAACTAAAATTGCATAAATGTAAAAACCTCAATCTCGTTACTTACGATAGTTGTGAAGATTATATTGAATCAACTGAAAACATCAAATACTTAGACTTATATATTGATCAGTTTTTGAAATGGGATAAACACGTGGAAATATTAACAAGAAAAATTCGAAAGTTAGTATATAAATTTTATCAGCTTAGACAATACATGGATTTACATTCTTTCATAAATATTTATAAAGCCTTAGTAGGGTCTATAATTAAGTATGGTTTAATAATTTGAGGCGGGGCATATGACAGTACTCTAAATACCCTTAAAATAATTCAAAGATGTATTTTTAAAATTATTTTGAACAAACCTAGGTATTATTCAACACAATCATTATTTGAAATTATTAAAGTATTTGATATTGACAGTTTATATATTATAGATATTCTGAATTATGTACAAGAAAACCCCAAAATAAAAAATAAATTACACCATAACTACTTAACTCGCTCGATGGCAAACAAAGAAAATATAAGACCAAAACCAACAAATTATATAGATTATAACAGAATCAAATTACATAACGTATTACCTGTATTAATAAAAGGCATAAAATACATAATTTAAAAAATATAAGAGAATAACTAAAATATATGTAAATGAAAATATATGGAAATTTAAGCAAATTTTAAGCAAATGATATATTTGGTTACCCTTTGTACTCGATTCATTCCACTAGTATAGATACTTTTTATTTTATTTCTCTCTATTTTCATTTATTGTATTTAGATGTATTCATTAATATGATGTATAAATATATATATTTTTAGCGCTCGGTAATTAAATACAATAAATAATTAGGAATAGATAGACGCAGGACAAGCTCCTTGTGAGCTTAGGTATCATAGTTGAACCTTTTAGTTTTAGTATATAAGTACGATACTTAATAAATAACAATATTTAAATGTTTCTTTTTATGAATAAATTAACAACACAATTATAAGAGCTGGCACAATATTTCAACTAATAATATGTACTATTATGTCAATTAATTTCAAATACATTTATTATTATTTTTTTACAAAAAGCCAGTCACCCTACTCTGTGACTCCGACCTTCACAGAGGGGAGCTGGTAATAAATACCAATAGCCACTCCCCACGCCCGTGGGGTGAGTGACTACCGGGTCCGTGAATCGTGTGCCCTGAGTAGACGCAATGAACCGAGGATGACAGCCTTCTGCATTCTGCCGGCTAAGATCTCTGCCGAATCTCGGCATGCCGGTATGATCTTTAGCTCTGAAAGCAGTGTCTGTCTCATTCACAGTAAGTGAATTACAGTCAGGCTCTCCAGCTGACATCAGGAACCTCCATACCCATGACACGACGTCGATAGACGAGGGTGTTAAATACACCGTTCTGGCAAGCCATTATGAATCCCTCGGTCTCGAACTTCAGCCCAGCTGACCTTAAGAAGGTGAAGGTCAGCCTTTCGGATTAGCTGAGGTCTTCCATATTTTTATAGAAGACTCCGCGCAATGGCTTATCCTTATGAAGCTGCAGAAGGATGTTGATGTTCCAACTCGGTGACAGAGTCGAGGTTTACCCGCTCGACGTCGAAGATGAGACCAAGTTCATCGGCTGCTCTCCGTGCTAGCTTAAAGAGAAAAGCTCCTACCTCTGTATTTTCATGGTCTCGGACCATGCAGAGGAGGGGATCCGAACTCCTGATGACCTTACATGCTCCATCCAGAACCATCCTGCTATGGAGACTCTCCAAGCTCAAGAGTCCACGGCCTCCACGATGTCGTGTCCTATTGAGATGTATCTTCTTGCGGGTTACTATATCGAGTTGACACAGCTCTTCTCTAGTCCACTTCAGTACTCCGAAAGAGTAGAGAAGGATCGGAACGGCAAGCATATTTGTAGCAGACACCTTGTTCTTCCCCGACAGCTCTGAAGACCAGATCTGTCGGAGTAGGTGCTGATACTTGCCGCGGAGAGCGTTTTTCACTACACTCACTTCTTGGGTGGAGCGTTGCTCGACACCCAAGTAAGTGTACGACTCTCCGGCATCTAGATGGTGTGAGATGCTTCCGTCCACGAGCTGCGCGTCCTCTCCGTAGCCACCGCATCGTCCTCTCTTGAGATGGATCAGTGCGCATTTGTCCAACCCGAACTGCATACCGACAGCCTGCGTGTACTCTTGTACCACGCTAAGGGACTGTTGGAGATCCCTCTCTCCAGAGGCATAAAGTTTAAGGTTATCCATATAAAATAGATGGGTGATGTTATGCCTCCTATCGCCAGGGGTACCGCATTGTAGCCACAGGTTTTCCGGAGCGATGCGGATAGTGGCAGTAGTGAGATGCAAAACAGAAGGGGGCTGAGGGAATCTCCCTGAAATACTCCCGTTCTGAATGTTACCGACTCTGTTTGGACTCTATCGTTACCCGATGTTATGGTAAAGCGAGTCCTCTAGAGTGGCATCAGTTCTTCAATACATCTCACTACGACACCGGGTACCGCAAAACATCGGAGCAAGTGAACTATGAGCTCATGCGATGTCATGTCAAATGCCTTGCGGTAGTCGATCCAGGCCATAGAGAGGTTTCGCTTATACTGCATGGAGTCCTGCGTGACACATCTGTCGATCAGCAGGTTCTCCTTGCAGCTAGCGACACCTCTTTTCGACCCTCGTTACTCATATATCCGTTCGTAAACCAGTTCAACTGCGTGGAGCACCCGCATATACAAAATGCGTGTAAACACCTTAAAACATGCGTTTAGACAGGTTGTCGGTCTGTAGTTCTTTGGGTTGGACAAATCTCCGTTCTTGGAGATTAGCACTGCCCGCCCCTCAACAACTCAAGCAGGAATTTGCTGCTCCCCATTCAGCCAGGAATGGTGGTGAGTGTTCGATAACTTTTTCCACCAAAAGTTATTTATCCCATCGGGGATTGACAAAAGGGTTCAAAGTGTACCAGGGGTAGAGAATCTCGGTTGAGTGGAAGCCTCTCCTCGTACAGCGTTTTCCAGAAGTTCTCCACCTGATTTGCAGTCGGCGGATTGTCTACAACATGCGTAGGCGGTTGGAAGAGGCGCGAGGGCTTTTTGCAAAACAGTTTATTTTCCGCAAGCCCTCTCGCCCGCCTGACTAGTGACTTTTTGCAAGTCACTAAAATCCGTATCCTGTCGAGACAATGCTGTTGTGATGGGCGCGTCTTAACTTGGCCGCTAATCGACGCACTTTAGGCGTGAATGGCCTGTTGACCGCCATATAGTCCATCACACATTGGATACGGGATGCGTGTTGCCTCGCCGAGCGGATCTTGGCTTCCATCTTTTGTATGTGCCGCTCCGCCCTCTCCTGTGGAGAGGCAGTGTTTCGCCTCTCCACCCGAGAAAAGGTTGAACAGCGGCATACACGGCACAGTTTATGTGCCAGAGGTCAGCCCGTTCTGTTAGAACTGTTATTATTATTATTATATAGATTTTGAGAATTTTCAATACAAATTAATACAAGTTAAGAGATTTTAATAATATAGATATTTCTAATTAATAGCTGAGTTTCATAATAATTGAATTTCAAAAATATTTGTCTTTCGGTTACTGAGTCTGTTAGAATTGGTTGCAACGACAATATTATATTGTTGTTTTGTAAAAATATCAATAAACATAAAACGAAATTTAAATTCATTGGAATAAACAAAGAATAATAACAGTTATACAACAGTTAAGTAACTGAGGAAATAAAGCACCTAATATTGAGGTTTAAAAGATGAATTTAATCTAAAACAATTATACCTTTATTGGTATAACGTATGACTGTTAGACACATTAAGAATTTAAGACATTAATGTAAATACGGGTATAATAAATACTTAAAGAGATATATACACACATAAATAATACACTTTGAAGTTACAAACAAATATCTAGTCCATTTATGTAAACTATTACAAAGGACTATCATCATTAGTTGTGTTCTTAGACCAGGCCAAAGCCTTTGATACGGTCAGTTTCCCATTATTATTGAAGACACTTGAAAATATTGGAATTAGAGGTAATAGTCTAAAATCGTTTAAGAGTGGATTCAAAACTGTAAAATTTGGGGTACCACAAGTGACAGTCCGCGAACCATTGCTCTTTATAATATATATAAATGATTTATTTCTATCAGAATCATCAGGCGATATACTTACTTTCGCGAATGACAGTGTAGTATATTACGTCGATAGAACGTAGAATAGCCTGAAGTTGGAAGGAAGCCTGAAGGTGGAAAAGGATTTTCTGAATTTAAAAAAAAATTATTGGATATTAAAATACTTAAAATAAATCTCCAAAAAACATTTTTCCTACCTTTTGCTTCGTACAAATTATCCTTACCTAATTTTGATACTCTAACGACTGCAGACCGAAACAACTCCTTGTATATTCATTTTTTTTTAATGGCTTTCGGTCGAAAACCATACTGCCAGTCACAAAATATCTAATTGATCGTCAGATTAACGTTAAATTAATTTATTAAATATCCTCATAATGGTAGCGAACAGTATGACAAAAAAAAATCATATACCTAATTCTAACCTAAAAACGAAGAAAAAAAAAAAGGGAAAATAAATTGAAGACAACAAAAAAGGATACAACAGGGACGCACGCTTCCCGTCCTGGGGTCTGTCAGGACATTTAAAAATAGACAATACAGGGAGGACCACGGTTGACAGGGGAAAACAACAGAGGGAAAAACATACTGTAGCCAACATAACCTAAAGCTTAATACATGTTTCTTTTACGAAATCAAAAATATACGTATAAACTTTACGAGATCCTGAGGACAATAAGAAGAGCATATTAAAGGGAGCCAATATATTGCAGTTTTGTGCAATATTAGTGATTAATGCATTAGAGGCATTTTGATATTTCACACATCCAAAAAATATATGGTCGAGATCTGCTATGATGTTGCATTGTATATTCATAATGCTAATAAAATCAATTACCTTGGCATATATATAGACAGCAATTTAAGATGGGATATATATATATATATATATATATATATATATATATATATAAATGGTGTAGTGGTGAGAGGTAAGTGAATCCTCTCATGTGGTCTAATGCTACTATACATCAGACATCATAGATGTCTCCATGATGTATAGCGACTTGCCATTTTGCAAGTACCGAGAGCGGTGACCTTCAGCCCTTGGTGGACTTAACCTATATACTGTTATTATAAATGATTTGCAGGAAACAACTACTCAGCGGGCAAATACCCCGACCTGCATTGAATTATACCTTACAAATCATTTGGTAGCCAATGTCATTTGTCAATTCCCCGACCAGACATACGTCTGGTATGTCTGGTCGGGGAATTGACAAATGACATTGGCTACCAAATGATTTGTAAGGTATAATTCAATGCAGGTCGGGGTATTTGCCCGCTGAGTAGTTGTTTCCTGCAAATCATTTATAATAACAATATATATATATATATATATATATATATATATATATATATATAAAATATAAAAAATATATAAAATATATATTAAAAAACTGAACTCACTCCATTTCAATTTTTAAGCATATTAAAGATATCCTACCAGTAAATAACATAATAATCACATATTATACCCTAGTTGAATCACATATAAATTATGGAATCCTTGGTTGGGGTGGAGTGAATAAAGTAGGTATATTTAAATCAATTAGAAATAACACAGAAAAGACTTTTGACATATTGAATGTTTAAAAAAGATCTCACCTTCCTGTCTGACAAGTTATTCAATTAAACCAAAATATTTGGCCCGAGACAACTATTCTACTATGCAATATGTTTAAATCAGTTTAAAAACAAAAGTAAGTAATGTAAATATTATTTCTCACCTCTGCATGACACGACAAAACTCAGAAAAGTATAAGATTGATTTTATGAAAAAACTCTTGGCCCAAGAAACTATAAATATCGGAATCCCAAAATTTACTCTACACTACCAGAAAACTTAAAAAAAATCAAAGTCACTCAAACATTTTTAAAAAACAGTGCAAACATCTTATAAGACAAACCCCCAGAGAATACATTCACAGGCAAATTGATCTCAAAAACTTTCCTTAGCTAAGATATATCGGTCCATTGCTTTATGTACCAATGTTTATTTAGGTGCTTAATTTAAGATTTAAAATTTAAAATTGCTCTCCTTATATTATGTGCAATTGTATTAAATGATGATATGAATAAATGGTTTATACGAATGTGTAAATGTGGGTACATATCCTCTCTTATTTCATACTAAACGTTGTTTTAATTCAGTTAGTTAGAAACTTTTATATGTATTTTTATTAAATGTCGCTACTCTATAAATATTTTATAAGCTGTTTTTAACTCTTCGAATCATAATTATTCCCTCCATTGCAAATAAATATAAAGTATAAATTACTTTTATTGTTGTAATATAATAATTTACTACTTTGTTTTCCCACGCACAAACGTCTTTACTGATATTTAAAGTGGTGTATTTATGTTTATTTTGATGCATACTTGTTACTAAAAATTGTAGTTTTGTATTTGTACGTTAAATAAGTATTATTATTATTATTATTATCATCGACTTTGAGGTCGCTCGGCTCTACCATTATATTGTTATTGTGGGACATTCTTCTATGGCATATCTGATGATTTGGGTTTCTCCGCTAATGCATAGTGGAAACGGTTGCTTGCCCCATTTGTGTAGAGTATGCACACCGGCCATGTTGGGAACTAATTCTGTTGCGCGTGGACCATGTTTTGCGTACATTTCTAAACTGGGTGATATTTGGGTAATACATGGCATGTAAGTATATAGCTGTGTGGTCCATTCTTGGGTCCATGCATTAGTGAGGTTGAAATCATTTTTTCATTGAAACCTCTACTTTAAAATGGTATAAAAATCATACTATTATTGTGGGAAAACATTGTCAAAAACGGGAAAAACCAAAAGATATTCTCAAGATCGATTTTTCCGTAATCGTCGCAAATTTTTCATTGTTTACTGAAATGAAGTGATGAGAGTGATACAAAATGGTAATTTCAATGTAATATTAAATATTAAAACTTTGATTAACCGTTTTTTGAGAAACAAATTGTTTAAACAATAGTTTTACATAAAAAAATTTGCTAGAAATGTCAGTTTTTGTTCAATAAAATTTTTTTTATGCTTCACGGACAAAAATAAATTGAAAATAATGTCATTAAAATAAATATTTCTCAAGTAATTTTTAAGAAACGAAGGCATGATATGTCGTTCATTCTTCGAGAAGAGTACGTAGTAATTTTGTGTGCTCAATAAAGATTTAATTGTTGTGCGCATCTAATTGGTTAATGTCAATCAAATAATAAATATTTGCAGCGTACACGCAGAGCTGGTTTTTCTAGTTGAAAAGTGTGTAAAAATCTTAAATTGTGTTTTTTATTTATTGTTGAAATATTCCATGTAATAAAATGTAGTTTGCTGATGATCTTGTCAACAGGACTGGCGTTGGGTTGATGTAGATTTCACCCTTATGGCAGGCGTCGTCAGGAGCACGGTACGGACTTCTTAGAGAGGTATGTGGTCGTCAGTACTGATTCCTTTGGTTTGTAGGAACACCAGTGTCGAACTATTTTTTATCTCAGGGCATTTTCCCTTTGGATCGGGTTCGTGAGAGGCCAGGGATTTGTTTTGTGTAGAAAAAGTTTGTTTGTGCCCAGTTTCGGCGGTATCACTTAGATTTTAGATATTGTTTTTAGATTTTAGACAGGGAAAGAGTCCCTGATGATGCCTACTCTATATCCAGGGAAGTCAGCTCTGCTCTAGGGAAGGTGTTCCTAGATGTAGGCGAGTGCCAATGGGACGAAAGTAACTTTTTTCAAAAGCTAGTATATTGACACTATTTAAAATATTTACAAAACGGAAAAAGCGATTTATTTTGTCTATTTAGTTTACAGTTGTATTTTAGCAAGCACTTTTTTGTAGCAAGGATGCATTACTAGATAGGTTTCGTGATAAATCGTGGTTAAATGGTCGCGGCAGACTGAGTAATGATAGGTTAAGTCGATATGGAGAGAATTTGATACGTTGAACGAGCGCGGTAGACTGTTCGAACTTCACTTTTTGTTAAATGCGCGATGGCAAAATGGTTTTTACTTGGTACAGCCAAGGAAGCAGTTGCAGTAGTACGGATATTGAGATAACGTTCCCGGCGCACGTAACGAACTGGACTTCACTTGAGAATATTAAGATTTGAATGAAATATTTGTTTATTTGTTAGATGCGCGAAGGCAGAATAGAATTGTTTTAAAAGTCTTTTTTACGTGGTTTCGGCCAAGGAAGCAGAGCTCATCGTGCTTGGCTTTTTATATGGTTCATCGGGGACTCGACATGCGGAGGTCTGAAATGGTCTGGAAATGCTCCCGCCCATTCCGTGCGGGCATAAATGCGCAATATTGCACAAAAAAAGGTAAAGATGAAAAATTTGGACATGAAATTATATGACCGTATCTGCATTAAAATGGGAATTTTTTTGATATATGAACGAAGTTCGAATCGATTTGAATTCAGAAGTTATTAACGGAAATTGGTTGGAAATATTTATTAAATTTGAAGCGACCCCGTAAAGTCGTCCCGAAGGTCTTTGTAATTAAAGTTTAATATGATATGAAATTGTGCCGAGATGTTCATGGTGAAAGAATGACGCGCATTCAATTTAATTTGATACACAACTTATGTTATTGGAAGTAAGTTTTGATAATGATGGGGACGAAAGTAACGGTATTCCATTGGGACAATTTGAATGGAGATTAATTGTTTGTTGATATTTAGGACGCGGAACTGAATGAACGATGGAATTGAAAGGAAAAATAATTTATAAATGTTTGTGTGATTGAAATAAAATATTTTGAATGCGGGTATGGAAACTAGTTTTGATATTAATGAGCTAGTAGCAAACGGAACATACGAAATAGAAATAATTTTTGATGTCAATCGGAACATGCGAAATGGAAAGAAGTTTTGATGAATGCTCAGCTGGCACATGGGAAAAGCGAATGAAGTGTATTTTGATGTATGAATTTAAACTGGAAAGGGAATTTGAAATTGAGAAAAAAATTAATAATAAAAAATTGTAGAAGTGAAAGATAATATTGTGGCTGTGGGTCTGGAATGTGGCTGTGATGCGAATCCAGATAGTAAGGGGGCTGTATTTTTCAAGGCCATAGTCTGCAACTTTTGGGCTGTAATTCGGTTAATATGAATGTTTGAATGGTGTTGTTGATGAATTCGGACTATTTGTGAATTATAAGTGCTTTGTGATTTTTTCTAAATTCGAAATAAATGTTTGTTGACAGTCTCACACTTAAACAAAATTACTTGCATAGCATTTAATAGGCAAGGGACCGACGGCTTTACATCCCCTCCGAAGAATGGTATATCCCCTATACCTAAGATAAATGATGATATTACTTTATTAACTATACTAAAAACTGAGAGTGATATGACAAAAATTAACTTGGAGATTACTGACCTAAACAAGAAGAATGCAAATGCAAATAAAAATAAATTACTTTTTATGGATTGACGAACTAACGAAAGCCGATCCCCCTTAGAATACAATATTATTAACATGACGTCAGAGAAAAAAAAATCAAAATATTGATACAATTTTCGTCACGGTCACGAGAATGAAAATGAAATGCTTCCAGTATTCAAGTTGAATAACTGTAAGTGCAAAGAAAATATTATGAAAAATGCCAAGAAAATCAAAAACGCAGATACTGTTGTTGCTGATCATCCGGACAGGTTATAGAACAATGAACAGAATTAAAACCGTATTTGCTTAAAGCTATTATTGAAAAAGGAAAAATGCATGTATCTCTGGTTACATCTTACTATTTTCACAATAATTTCATTTTAATGTGAGGTTTATATTTTATAATTGATAACTATGTTGTAGCCGCCATTTTCAATTTCAAAAGGAATGGTTTCATATTAGTCTCTATCTGCTTGCAAAGTTTCAAGGTCCTAGAATGTCCTTCGTAATTCAAATCGACGCGACGTAGCGTGAGTTTATTTCGCAATAGTTATCTGTGTATATGAGTTATGCAATGTGACAAATTGTCAATTTTGCTAATTTAGCTCTCTTATTTGCTATTCACTGAGATAGATATAAGGAAAAAGTTTTTCTTGAAAATCGTGAATGATATGTGTTGGATATAAGAAAATAATAAATAACTCGCATCAGCCAGTGACAAGGAAGATGAGTAGGGACAACCACATGAGTGTTTATCCATCGTATCGGTTACAAAGACATTGTGTCATATTTCCTGTTTTTGTTTTGTGATATAAATGCTCACATCCATTAATACTCAAATCCGTGTTCCCGGATATTCAACAAAAATCATTTCACAAGCTTGGATACTTTCATATTACCCTCAGTTTGTTTTTGGTAAAGCGGGATGTTACCGTTAAATTTTTTAATGCTTCATGTACTAGAAATGATTGAATATAATTTATTTATATCAAGCTTTGAAAAATGAGTTGCCGGCTCTCATATTTCAAATATCGTTCTAAGTGTACAAGATATATCAAATTTGTTATTTGTATCCTGAATATGGTTGAACTCTCTCATGTGATCTATATTTTATAGACAAAAAACGCACATACTGGAGGCTTTTCCGTCAGACAAGTTCATTTTTCTCTTGACCAATTTTCTCGTGACCTATTCTTTCGAAAATAGCCAAACCACTACATATTATATATAGAGTAAACCATTTAAAAGATGGGCACCTCTCTAAAATTTTTATTTGTTGGTCGATTTAATTTTTTTTTAATGATTGAGCTTCAATAACTCTACTGTGGTGCCAAATTTCAAATAAAAATTCAAACTTTCGAGGCCTATTTTTTTTCAAAGCCAAAAATGCAAAAAAAGTGTTAGCAATTTTTGTATATCTTTGACTACGCCATTGGGTTTAAGATACCTTAAAAAAATGGATGTTGCCAAAATTTAACAAAAAAATATTGGTTTTTAACAGAAATATAGCATAATTAAAATTTATATTATGTTACCGAAATGATTCGAATATTCATCAGTAGGGTCAGCGTTTTTCGCTTAATGTTTAAAATTACCGCCAATAGCTAGCAGTGGAAGGTTGGAAGAAGTGTTATTGGTTGGTTGGTTGGCGACAGTTATTTTCTGATAGTCGAATTTTATGGTTATCCCCGAATAAGTGCTGCGACCTAAAACTATTGTTAAACATGTTGACGTTCAACTATTCGTCGATAATCCTTTAATAAAGGTGAGCTAAATTTAAGAAATAGTTCGATAATAATACTAAGGTGTATAGACTCTATTTAGCTTGAAATTCTTGCATGGTTCTCAAGGTTAAGAATATTATTTGGTTGTTTACAATTACCCCACAAATACACATTATGGGGGAATTATAAACACATGAGGTGGGATAATTGCGAACACCTAAAATACATAATATATAATTCCATTTATCTCACTATAACTTTTTTCTTTAGAATGCTTAGATATTATAAGAGAAAGAGATCCTTCGTATAATAAAGAAGATCTGGCTAGAGCCAGGAGTCAGTACAAGATGTTTAGAATAAAAATAAAACATTCAGAGCTGCTGAAGAATTTTACGGAATTCCCAAAGCTGTTATATTTAACAGAATTAAAGGACGTAAAGTCACCATCGATAAGATGGCAGCTGGAAGACCTTCAGCTCTCTCTGTAGAAGTGGAGGCTGAACTAAAAAATTGCATTAAGGCTAAGGTAAGAATGGGATGTCCTTGCAATAAAAATGATGTGAAGGATATTGTATCAGAATATGTAAAAGCACACGATTTACAGACACCTTTTAAAACTGGTGTACCAGACGATGACCGGTACTTACTGCTTTATGAAAAGACACTCAAGGTTGTCCTTTAAAAAACCGGAACATTTGCAAAAATCACGAGAAGATGCCATTTCTGGCGTTATTTATGATTTTTTTAAAGGCCTAAAGGAAATCGTAGAAAAATATAACGAAACCGAAGAAAAATCCTGTTTCATGTTTAATAAGGACGAAATTGGATTTTCTTCCGATTCGAGAAGACTTAAAGCTATTGGAGAAAAGAACGTTCCATTATAACGGGTATCCGGGGGATCTGGACAAGAATCTATCACAGTTTTGCCATTATTTCAGCTGATAGGCAATATCTTCCGCCACTAATAATATTCAAAGAAGTTGGGGTCCAACCGCGATTGACTTCTGATAAAGCATACCCTCGAACTCTGTATATGACCTCGTCTAATGGATGGATGGAGGAACCGGTTTTCTTCGAATGGTTGACCAAGTCATTTATACCGCATGTTCTGAACTTGTGATTGACAAGAAATATGCCCGGTCTATCCGCTCTATCCGCTAATTTATGATGGACATAAGACCCATATCAGCTACAGAATCATAATGACTGCTTTGGACAATAATATACAGCTTATAAAGCTTCCAGATTTATCAGAAAAACTGCATCCAGTTGATAAGACTGTTGTTTTTAAACCGTTTAAAGATGAATGGGAAAAAAAAATTTAATTGCATTTGCGAAAAAACAGTTGAGAAAAAAGTTCTACTGTGTAGAATTATTGGAAGAAGTATCGAAGTCTTCTATGAAATCGTCTAATATAATTAAGGGCTTCTCGTCCACTGAAATTTTTCCTTGTTATTCATCGAAATTTCCAAAGTCTTTGTTCGATCCCGTCGAGTTGAGCACGTACAAACATAAAAAGCCGAAAGAAGCTTTAATTTGCGAGGAGATACCAACACAACAAAACCTAAATGCTGACAATAATCCATCGCATTTGGGTGCAAATTCACAGCACACCTCGAATACTGAGGAAGTTCGCTCGACATCAAATTCATGTCTGCAATTTCCAGGCAGCTCCGAGGAAGATCAATCACGTTTAAATTCACAGGAAATTCGATCTACTTTTACGCTTTCACCTCAAAGTATAATAAATATTTTTGCCTCTATATTATCTACCAGAGCTTTCCATTTGATCAAAACATGTCCAAACGAAAGGAAGTCATATCGCGTTTAAAGCCACTAAGGTATGGCGTAATCTTAACAACTCAGGAAGTTTTAAAGAAGCAAAAAGAAACCGAAAATTTACAGGGGCACTTAAGAAGAAGAATGAAAAGAAAACTTGTAATTCTAAACAGAAACCAAGAAAACCAAAAACGAAAACTATTACAAATGACGGGCCGGATGATAATTCTGAAAGAAAAATTAAGAAACCTAATACAAAATACAAAAAAAACTGTCATATTCCTAGCGACGATATTCTATGTTAAGGCGATTCGGACGAAAATATGGAAGAGTGGACAGAAACCATCAGAGGAGAAACTGGCCCAGAATTTAATTATGAAACTCCAATTTGGTCTAATATTACAGCTGGGAAATATTTATTAGTGGATTTTTTTGGGAGGATCAAGGAAAAAGACACACTATAAATATGTTTGTTGTGTGGAATAAGTGGATGACGATGAGGGAGAAGCAAAGCAAGAAGAAAAGCAACGTCCATTCCACAGAGTTTTCCAAAATTCCAAATGATATCTCAAGCATCACATTAGATACAATTCTTGCTATTCTGCCAGACCCAGCACTTCTGGAGAAGAACCAAAATGTAGCTGCAGTGCTTCCTGGCCAAGTTTGCGTTTTTGAGAAATAGTTTTGTTAATAATGTATTTTTTAACTATACCGTTTAATAATAAAAGCCAGAATGTTACTTACGGACTATATAATTTCACATAATTGGGGTAATTGTAAACATGCACTTGTGGACATTAATTTATATTACAGAGAATTTCAGTTCATTTTGTTCACGATTCCCCCTTACAGAATTATCACAAAATGTATGGGTTAGAAATAGATTGTTCACAATTACCCCGAAGATGTTGAGGTATTTGTGAACATGAATATATTACAAAAAAAAACTTATTTTTATTTAAGAAAACTTAAATTAATGCTATAAAAAAGTTATCATCATACTCCTAAGACTTGACTAAGCTTGTAGCTAATAGTAATTTATTTTATTCGAAAATAATAAAAGTGTAGTAAAGTAAAAATATACCTATTACGACAGTCCAGTATTCCACTATTTCCTATGAAAGGAAATCGAGTCATTGCCACCAATCAATCATGGTGCACAATGTGCGTTTATTTTATAATGATACATTTCAATTTCTTACAACAGGACTTTAAGAAAGTAGGTAAAAATCATTTACAATTACCCCACATGGTCCTAATTCACAATTGTTTAAATAATAATACTGTATACAATGCTAGTTTAGATCGTTATCAGTTGAATTTTAAAAATTATAGCCATCAGTTGTTCAATATTGGGAATATTTGTTTTCTTTAAACATGCTCCACATTAAGGATAATTATTTTTATTAGCAAGTCTTGAAATTATTTTTATTATCAACACTGGCGTTGGAGGATTATGTAAATAATAATAAAGACCATAAACCAAAAGTTGTCAGACCTTAGAAAGAGGCGATATTGAGAAAAAAAAAAATAAAGTGGTAAATTTTTAATTGTAATGTACATGTTAACTGATCTTAATAAAAAATGTGCAGTATATTTATTAAATATCAATTTATTATAGGTGGGAGAGTGCTGGGTGGGGGGGTGAAGAGTTAGTTTATGGAAGCAGGTGATAAGTTTTCATGATAGGCATTATTTATTTAATGATTGTAATAATAATATGTATGTAAGAGTGGAGTAATGATACCATTTTCATTTGGAATTTTTGTAGGAGCTATTGTGAATGACTATACCTGTACAAATCGGTTTGCGGTAAATGTCGAATTTTAAATTATTGTTTTTATTTTTTATGTTAACGTCTAGAATTTTCATCTCTGCATGACCACTTATATTTTAAATTTATTTTTGAAACTTGAAAGCTGTCCTGTATATGTTCAGTATTCAAAGAATAGCGAAGGAACCAAATTGATAACTATCATTTGTAGGTTTGCTCAGCCGTTGGAGATAACTTTACATGAACCTCCGTATTACCATGTTTAGGAGCGGTTTACACCAAGTCAATACGGTTCTGTTAATGAAAAATCCATAGTTATAAATATTCCCCGTATAACAGGATATATCTCCTAGCACACATATTCCAATGTTCATGTGGATTTGTACCAGATTCTCAAAGGCATTCGACAAATTAGCATTCTTTTATACAAGTTATATATTATCGGCTTATAGATATCACTTCTTCCCTTCATGGAATCCCTTTTTGTGAGAAAGCAATATGTCGAATTCTGTGGTTATAAATTTCTATATCTGGCAATTTTGGTGTGCCCCAAGGCTTTATATTGGATCCCCTCCTATTTGTTGTTTTGATTAATTGTTATTGTGGATATATAGTACCAGCTATATGCTGATGATCTAAAACTTTATGGACGTATAGTCATTGAATGATTGTGAGAAAATCTAAAATACATTAAATATGCTCCGGGATTGATGTATCAGTAATAAATTTTTGCCTCTAAATGCTGTAAAGTGTAAAGTTGCCTCTTAGCATTGGAAAAACCTTTGATTTCGCTATTCATTTGAATAAAGCAATTCTTGAACGTCTTCATGTCCAAATTTTCCATCTTTACATTGTCTGGTGCAATATTGTGAAATATTGCGTAATTGAGGCCACACGAAATGAACGGGGACATTTCTAGACTTCCGCACGCCAAGTCCCCGGCGAACCATATAAGAAGCCAAGCACGATGAACTCGAGCAAGTCCAGTTCGATACGTGCGCCGCGAGTTTCTATAACCGTGCCATTGGGGACGAGCGTGGGTGCGTCTTTACTATGTACATACTTCGATATGCGATGTAAAGCAACGTAAGGCGCGGTTAGTAGTTGGATGGGTGACCGATCCAACGAAGACCGCGTCCTCGAGTCACACATCTTCCAGCGGCTTGTATATCAGTGTATGCGCGGAAGATATACAACCTTAGGCGAGGGTTGTATAGGGGATATACCATCTTTCGGAGGGGATGTAAAGCCGTCGGTCCCTTGTTTATTAAATGTTAGGCAAGTAAAGAAATTCCTACTCTTCTTAAGGGAAGAGGTTCGGCAAAATTCCTGGTTGGGGGTAGCTCGTCTACAGGCGTCGGTGTTGGGTCTCAGTAGCGGAAATAAGCCGACGTTAAATAAATGTATAAGAAAAAACCGTGCCATTGCAGCTGCTTCCTTGGCTTCGCCAAATAAAAAAAAGGTATAAACTATTATTCTGCTATAGAGTTTTAACCAAACTGCCATAGCGTATAAATTATGGAAGTGAATTTTTTCAGACTTCGTTAAACTCGTGTTTTACATTTAAATTACGGTATTTCTAAAAACGGAATTTCAGTGTTCGAAAAGTTATTATTTTATAATTTTGTGAATTAAATATGTAAGTTATAATTATTTTATGAAGCTTGTCAGTTATACTAAATAAAAAAAATATTCTTGTTCGTTTTAAACAAAGTGTTTTTATCGAAGAAAAGCATACACAGGGTGAAACTTTGGACCCTACCATAGAAAATTAAAACCAAGTGAATAATAAACTATTTCAAGTGAAGCCACCTACTCCAGGTCTTCTTCAGGATATAACATTTGACCCTATTCGACGTTTTACGAGTGACCTCTCCACACTTCTCAAATTCAAAAATTAAGTGCAGAAAGGGCTTTCAGGGTCTAAAACTCAACGCTCAACTCAACTCAACTTTTTCATTTTACCAAAATCCAGTGCTCCTTCGTGTTCACAAGGAAGACTGCATCCTCGCCTCACATATTCCAGCGGCTTGTATATCAGTGTATGCGAGGAATTTATGCAATCTTAGGCTTGGATTATGTAGGGGACATACCATCCTTCGGAGGGAATGTTAAGCCGTCGGTTTCTTGTCCATTAAATGATAAGCAAGTGAAAGATTCCTACTCTTCGAAAGGGAAGAAGTTGGACAAATTTCCTGGTAGAGGGTAGCTCGTCTACAGGCGTCGGTGTTAGGCCTCAGTAGCGGAAATGGGCCGAACGATGTTAAATAAATGTTTTAAAAAAAAATTAAAATCATCGTCCTCAAAGAACCTTCGTTTTGTTATTAGGAATTCATATTTGCAATTATTTTCATTAAAAATGTAGCAGTGTGTACGTCTGCTTTTGTGTTTTCGTTATCAATACTATGTCTTAAATACAGCATATACACGATAACATAATTTAAGAAAGATTTCTTTGTAATTTTGAAATTCATGTTGGCAAAAAATCAGCCCCATATTTACCCGGTACTTGGCTTTTCCAATTCGTATAGATGGAAATTAAATTAAATTGCACTACCAATGGTTTTAAAATCATACACCTAAATTGCCGCTATCTCCTCAGCTATAACTTTACTCCATTAGCAGTGCTAAGACTGAGAGGCCTAGCCATCTTCACCAATAACAAAGTCATGATTTAGCGATTATGTCATAGTCGAGGAACTTGATCAGTGACAATATATAAATAAATAAATATATGTACAACATCTGTAATTTTCAAAATATACAAACCGATAATTAAAAGCAAGATGATGATGTAAAAATGAACAATATTATTTTTAATATTCTGCTGGCCTAAATAATATACAGTTGTTTTAATAAAGACAATGGAAGTTGAAATATATAAAAAGTCATTTGTATTCATTTCCAAGTCTCAACTTTACTTCCCATGTGGAGAGTATTATAAAGCAGCCCTCAAAAGCGATACTACGGAAAGAGCTTCCCCACACGGGAATTGAAGTTGACTGGTCAATTTGTTGGACCTTCCTAGAATCAAAAAAGTGGTTTATTTGTTCTTGCCAAAAATTAATGAAAGGTACTTTAAGTGAATTAAGTAGTTTGCAATATGTTTACTGGCAATACATCAGTTTTAATAGGTTATTAATTTAAAAATAATCACAAGAACACGAAATGAGTAAAGTGACAAGTATTTTACGTACGTTTTGCTATCAGTCAATATAAAAGATGATAAATACGTTCGTGACATGATAGTTCTCAAGTTTTAAATTTTATGTCAATGTACAATAATAACAATCAATGTTGAATAAGATTTTGAGTTATACTTTATAGATACAGATGAAACAAATTATATAGGTTAAAACTTTCACAAATTGATTATGCAAAGATTATGTTAGAATCCAAAATTTTTGGTTAACTTTGGAGAAATAAATAAAGGAAGTTGGTAAAATTAACATTTTATCATTTTATTTATAATAATGGATGGCAATGGTTTATAATAGTAATTGATTGTGACTTAACGTTTTCTAAAAGTGGCAAAATGTTAGAAGAACATACTTATGTATACGTGTAACGCTATGGCAAACTGAATTTCTAGGTTACTTAAAGATCAGTAATTTCAATAGGCATTTTAAAACAAAACACGCTTAAAGTAGAACTGTCAAGAACTAGTAGGGCTTATACGTGTAGCCGCCATTATTTCTAGCGGTCAAGTGATATTTAATTGTTAGCCACTTGGGAACATTCAGCATTGAACAAAAAATGCAATTTGCGTATAATGCAACTGGTTTCTAAAATTAATTTACTAACACTGTTATGATGTATACTACCAGTTGTTAATTAATTTTAATAAATGAATAAATGCATTCTTAAAAATTTGTATTTTAAGGGAGTGCGCAAATTTTTAAGAACTCTCTAATACATAATAATATTCACAGAATTATTTATTTATTATTTCACAGAAAATTTAACGCCCTTGAAAGTTTTAGTCCACAGTGACGAGTCCCAACTTTTCGTTATTCCATCTATAAGAATAATTGTTTTCACTTATCGGCATATATGTTCATTTTATATTCATACACGTCGCCCATATACATAGTGTGAAGGGAAATGCAGCACTTGATTTATTTTACGTTTACTTCATTGAATAAAACGTACCCGATAACATCGTTAGTATTTACCGCTTAAGTTTTAATATGGTGCTAATCATAAACTAAGTATGGTTTTATAGTACTCTACAGATGCCCTACGAAGATAGACCTGGGTAATTTATTAAAATTTGAACCTTTTGACGGTAATTATAAAAAAGGTGGACCCCTGTACTCTTATAAGGGTTTTAAATCAATTTTATACAGTCCCTCCAGACTATTTGCGTTTATAAGTAGTTTTAGTATAAGCGCTGAGGATATCTTACATTTAAAAACAAAAATTGTTACTTGGGTTACTTGTATATGTAGTGGGAAGTTTACAGTGCCTTTATTAGTGCCAACGAGAGGTTTGAAATACCTTCTGTTACTTTTGAATGCCTTTACATTTAGAACAATCATATAATCATCCTTAGCAATGAAAAGCTTCTGATACTTCCCAACATTTCCTAATATTCCTTTCCATCAGTCACATTATGTGGTAAACTCCTCACCTGTCAAGGAATTACATTAGGTGAGGCATGATTAGTTTGGGAATGAAAGTGGTGATGGTTGTCAGAACTATCATTTTCCTCTACTTATTATTTAATCTCATAGTCGAAGTGTAACGTTAATATAACTTACGTCTATACTAAGTTGCCTTAATCCTTAACTTAACCTGATTATATAGTTTAATAACAAATCCTTAATAATTTATCTGTTATAACGTGGATTTGTTGAAAATTGTTGAATAAAAATGGAGGACTGCTTCTATGAAATTTTTTTATTGTTCAAGAAACTTTCAGTGGTTACTTTTTTTATATATGAATTGGATTTATATTATCTGCATCTATAAATGTTTGTGCTGACAATCCTGCATTCATGTTGTTTTTAACGAACTATTTATTTTCTTTTACTACATTGTTTATATTTCTACCAGTCTGGCCAATATAATCAGTATAACAATCCTTATATTTAATGTATGCATCAGATTTATTATCTCCTTTCGTATGGTATAAAAAACACCGTCGGGAGCTCTATCCTGCACTGTCTATGCTAAATATTGTCTATGACTTAATCTGCAAAGCAATTTTAATGTGACGTTTAATCAAGCACCTACCGTGCGCTATTTCTTTATCAGGCAATAAATCAGATTGCGTAATTACGCATATCTTTACTTATATATGGCTATAAGAGACAGTTGGATACAACTGGCATAGTGTATGTGTAACTTTTTCAATTATTAAAAAAAATAAATATAGAAAAATTTAAAAAATTTAAAACTTGCTTTTCTGTAAAAAGTTGTACTAAAAAGCAAAAAATAAAAAAAAACTAATGTACGACTGAAAGAAAAGCAAGGCGTTCGCACTTTGTATGATTGTACGCATGATTGTATGAAAGGGGTGGAATCGTTGTATACATAGTGCCTTCCTTCATGGGCACATAAAGATGATACATATACTTACTTATATACAAAGTGCACACGCCTTGCTTTTCTTGCAGTCGAGTCGTACATTAGTATTTTTTTATTTTTTACTTTTTAGTACGACTTGTTATAGAAAAGCAAGTTTTTATTTTTTATTTTCTACTTTTTAGTCATACTTTTTGGGGACTTTACTTCCCAGAGAGCGCTCAATAAAAATTCGTGTCTTAACGATTTGTTTCGATTTCTTGCTCCTTCGTTTTACAGATTTTACAATTTTTACCCCGCGCCCCAATTTTTCGGATATTTGCAAAAGTAACGATGGAATACTGTATTGTCATCCGATCTTACTAACCGTGGAAAATTTCATCAATTGATTACGTCAGGAAGTGTGTTAAATAAAGGATGCAATATTTGAAAACAAATTTCACCCCGCGCCCCCTACGTGCGGACATTATCAAAAGTAATGGTGGAATACTGTATTGTCATTCGATTTTAGTAACTGTGTAAAATTTAATTAATTGCTTATGTCAGGAAGTGTGTTGAATAAGGGATGCAAGATTGAAGACAATTTTCACCCCCGCGCCCCCTACATGCGGATATTTGCAAAAGTAACGGTGGAATACTGTATTGTCCTGTATCTTAGTAAGTGTGCAAAATTTCATCATTTGATTATGTCAGGAAGTGTGTTAAATAAAGGATGCAGGATTTGAACAGAAACGTTGTGTATACATTGTGAGTTAATAGCGGAGAGGGAATTATTGAAAACTCATAAGAATCGTTCACTTTGTGCCGAGTCTGTGAAATTTGGTGTAGTTTTACGTATGGTCTTAAGGTTTTAGGAAACCATCGCAAGACACTTGTGCGCGACCACTGGTGGCCTATTTGTTATAAATATAATATAGCCGCCATTTGTATTGGTATTTTTAAAAGATGGGCTTCTATTAAACATAATATATAATTGAGTTATTCATATTATAAAACCACAGCGTGCCACAGTTTTCGGGGAATATAGAATTATGTACCTACTGCCATTTATGGAAAGCAAAATGACGCCTAACACCACGAAAGTAGATGCAGTCTGGGACATATATAATAATAATCATCTTTATTAGAAAAAAGAAACTACACAAACATTGGCGATGTTTAGCTTGAAAGCTATTCTTACACATAACCTATACAATGTAACAAAATTTGTAAGTATATTAGGCATACAGAAGTATAAAATACCCCTACACACCTTAATATAATATGAACAGCGCCGTAATCCCCAACAGGCCATCCAGTCGATGTCCCCATGTGCGCGTCGCCTAGTGCTAGGTGCAACCCGTAGACGGGGACATCCACCAGCGACCCAAGGAAGAACCAGCCACTGTTATAACCTAAACAAAGAAGAATAAAAGAAAACTCGATACCCACGCTATTACGTGACTGTCACTATCACTTAAACTGTCAAAGATGATTGTATGTAATAATGCTTTAATTTACGTTTGAAAGCAGCACAACTTAAGCTTTTAAATTCTGTATTGATTTGGTTGTACTTTTTAAGAGAATTATAGGAGAATAATCGGCGAAAGGTGGACGTAAAATATCTTGGCATATTCAAATCACGGTTAGACCTAACATTAATGTGGCGTAAGTTGAAGCGATATGATATTCTTGAGCGGAGGTAAGTGGGTTCGCCTCGGAGTATTAAAAGGATGAACAAAGTTTAATAGGTGTAGCTCCCAAATTTGAGTCATAGGCAGCCGATCAAGAATCTTTAAAGTGTCAGATATTCCATCATATTTTTTTAATCCAAAAACCAAACGACAACATATATTTTGAACTTTTTGTATGCGATATCGGTTAACTGAGAATATATCACGATAGCAGTCTTAAATCACAGACCCGGGACAAACGAGGTGACACTTCAGGGCGTCGAACTAGAGTGTCCACAAAAACGCCTATACCAAAGGATTCATCATAGGTGAAATTCTTATCAAACTCCAACAACAAACAAGACTTATTTAACTTCCTCAGAGAGAAATTTGCTGAACTTACCACTGGTGCTTCGTATCAACTGTTCACCACAAAGGATAAGCAGGTGCTAAGCAACAGAAATAGTGACATATCAACCATGTCTCCATGCCAGTGAGAAGAAACAGACACCAGAATTATGTGTTGCACTTGCGACACGCAGCTGAGCAAGGACATGCAAAAGGATTTCAAACGGTTGAATATGTCAGAGTTATGGATAGGTTTTGGATCGAGAAAGACCAATTCATCACATCTGTCAACAGCTTGGACCTGCACGCTCCGAAGCCCTTATTTTTTTCATGCATTTACGGGGTGTGATGTAACATCATCGATGTTTGGAATAGGTAAAAAACAGCATGGAATACATGGGCTGCTTATCCTGAGGTCACTGACACGTCACAAATACACCGAACAGTTTCATGTTGAAATCACAGCACATGATCAGTACTAATCAACGGACATATAAATGAAATCTCTGAAATGAAGCAGCAACCAAAGAGCTCGGAAATCAGTGCAAATATAGCGAAGAATAAAAGTGAAGTTATAATAGTTAAGCCTAAAGAAAAACAACAAACCACAGAAACAAAAAAGGATTTAAAAGGGAAAATTGATCCAAAGAGTATGGCCATTGCGGTTGAAAAAATAAAGATGGAAGAGAGGGTGCTATCGTAATCAATTGCAACATCATAAACTCGAGGGAAAAAATAAGGGAGGCAGTAATAAATGAATTTGGTAGTAAATATAGGGTAATTGATGGAAACCAAAAAAATCCTAAAATCATTATTAGAGGTGTTGAAGAAGAATTTATTGAGGGAGAGGATGAAATGATTATAGAAGCTCTGAAAAAACAAAGTGAAATAGATGTTACTGATGATTCAATCTTCACTGTTTTTTCTAAGTATAAGCAATAAGGGAAAATCGACAAAGGAAATATAATCCTTAATGTAGACGTAACTTTGAAACATAAAATATGTCAGTTAGGAACATTAAACATTGGATGGAAGGTGCACAGTGCATGAACATTTCACAATTGTAAGATGCTTCAAATGCGCAAGGTATGGACAAGTGGTAACCAAGTGTGAAAATAACTTAACATGATTCAACTGTGCAGGCCCTCACAATACAACCCACATGTACCGCAAATTTTTTAAAATGTATAAATTGTACCGATGCAAATATAAGGTTAAAAAAATCACTACAAACCAACCACTCAGTAACAGGTCCAAGCTGTCCGTGATACATAAAAATAAAAAATTTGGAACAAAGAAAACAAAACAAAATCAATAGCAACTAATTAATATTGCGCATTTTAATGTGCAAAGTTTTATAGCGAAAGAGCAAATAATAGATTTTGTGAACAAAAATAAATGTCAACTTGTGTGTATTTCAGAAACACACATCACGGAAGATATCAATGTTTGTAAAACTAATATAAATGGGTATAGGATTGAACGATGTCATTCCATGAATAGAAGAACCGGAGGAGTAATGATTTTCATAAGAAATAAATAAAATACCATGTAATTAAAAAAAGTTTCAATTCATCCAATATACTGGGCAGTGACAATCTGCATTAAAAATAAGGAACGTAAAAGTATTACATTAAGTGTATTATACCGATCGCCCAGCTCTAGTGAAGCTGTCTTTCTAAACTGTCTTGAAGAACTATTTTTAATAAATAAATAAATAATAAATAAACACCACAGAAATTAGACAACCCCCAATTCCAGAAGCCAGGGCTTGTGCGGAAGGGGGTTACACATTGAAAAAACGCGGACATACAACCATTTCCTCCGACAGTGCTAATGCTGGAGCCAGGATTCGAACCCGGTGGTGCGATGTCCGTGTGACTAATCGCGATTGCCACCTCGCGCCTTAAACCACTCGGCTATCGACCAGACTATTTGATGAACTTTATTTAAATAATGAATGTATATATACTGGTGATATTAATTTGAATCTATCATCTGAAAATTACTATTCAAACAAATTAAGGTAATTAACACAAATGTATGGCATAAAACAACTAGTGAAAGAGAAAACTAGAGTAACAGAAAATACAGCAACATTAATAGACCTAGTCATTTCAAACACTAAAGTAATAGTAAATGTATTAGATACACCTGAACTATCCGATCATAGTATAATAAAGTTATCAATTCCAATTGAAAACCAAAGTAACCAAAAAAATTTAAGTGAAGGAAGGAAGATATTGATGTACAATTATTCAAGGAAAACTTGGCAAGTAAAAATATATGTATATAACCACTCATGTGCTGGTATACTTATTAATGACATTGTTACTGCGCTAGATACAGTTGTACCCCTGAAAATAATCAAATTAAACAGTGAGATTCTTCAGAATAGCTGGTATAATGAAAATATACAAAATGTATCAAAAGAAAGAGATGATTGCTATAAGAGGGCAAAATTAACAAATTAAGTAGACGACTGGAACAAATTTAAGAAGAAAAGAAATGAAGTAACCAAAATGATAAGACATGCAAAACGTGAATATTATGAATATTAAGAAAGACCCTAAAAAAATGTGGACAATGTTAAAAACTATTTTAAAACCGCTTCCAAACATTGACGAAGAAAGTATATATTTTGACAATGTAGAAATAGAGAATGAGAAAGAAATAACAGAAAAATGTATTAATTACTTTATAAACAGTATAACCGGGATGCATAGCATAGATGAACTTGTAGAAATAGATGACTTGACTAAAGGCTTAAATAATAACATGAAATGGGAATCCTTTCAGGAAATAGATTATACACATCTTAGAAAAATAGTTCACAGTTTGCCAAATAAAGCAGGAATAGATGAAGGTATCAGTGTTCAAGTTAAAAAAAATTAATTTGAAATAAGTGGAGAAGTATTGCTAAATGTTATAAATTATTCACTTCGGACAGGGGAATTTCCAATACATTGGAAGATATCCACCGTTTTACTAATCCCAAAAGTAGAACGTACTAAAAAGGCCTACGAATTTAAACCAGTTAATATCCTGCCCATTTATGAGAAAATTCTAGAAATTGTCGTAAAAGAACACCTGGATAAGCACCTTGAAATGAATAACATAATAACGGTACAAGAACAATCAGGTTTTGGTAAGAGTCGCTCATAGGAAACATCATTACAAAATATAATATCGTGTTGGAAAGAAAACATTGATACAGAGTGTGCAATTGGCGTAGTGTTTATAGATTTTAAGCAGGCATTTGAAACAATAAATCATCTAAGACTAGTAGAAAAACTAAAAATGTATGGTTTGAATGGAACTATTTTAAAGTGGTTTCAAAGTTATCTAACGGAACGTTTTCAGAAGATGAAATATGGAACTGAAGTATCTGGAGAGAAAGAGACTAAGTATTGAATACCATAAGGGTCCGTACTGGGTGCAATAATAAACTGCTCCATAAACTTATTTGCTGATGATACATTAATATTTGTAAGTGGAAAAGACATTACTGTAATTGAAAAAAAAATAAATGAAGACTTACAGATGATAGGCAAGTGGTTGTCAATTAATAGTTTAAATCAAATTTCAGCAAATCTATGTGTATGCTAATAAAGAGTGTTCGTAGTAATATAAACCAAAATCTTAACATTAACATGAATGGAGTGAAATTAGAACAAGTTGTGAAAATGAAATATTTAGGGGTAATAGTGGATAATAATCTAAACTTCATGGCACATGCGCAATATATACAGGCTGTCCATTTTATCAGGGCACTTGAGAATATCTCACTTAATATCGGTAGTACAAAAAAAAAATTTTTTTTACGAAAATTGTGCCGATATATATAACCTACAAAATGGTTTAAAGACATTTGAAATCCATGGCATACTTTAAGAGTTATGACGGAAAATATCGAAAATGCGGAAAACGTCTAGGCCAAATATCTCCGTTATTTGAAGAGATACGAGAAAAATTCTAAAGCGAAAATTTTTTGCAAAACAGAATGTTTCAACGAGGTGTTATCTAATTTTTTTCAAAACCGCTGTTAAAAAAATTATTTTGAAACGGGCGGGAAGTGGCGCCATTAAATAGAGTATTTTCCTCCTTTATCAACGATATATCACGTGTCATATTTATTCATTGATACTACGTTATTAATTATAAAAACATTTTTTTAAAACCAATAATTTTCTTTAACAAGAATTATACTTGCCGTGGAGAAGTATGATTAAATAAAACGATAAAATAATTCAATAAGTTGCACAAATTAACACAATTAAGAAGAATAAAGTAAATTCAGGTAACAAAAACAAATTAATAATAAAAAGAATATAGCACACAGAACATTAATATTTATCTAATCCTCAAAATAATTTTTAAGATATCATATCAAGTGTTCAAAGTGTCCATCGCGATTTCTTATGCACAATCGAGCGCGGGGAGGCACTGCATTTAAAACATTACTCAGCATTTCGGGGGTAACTGTAATACATGCCTGTTGAATTCACTTGTTTTATTTATATGACAAGCAATTTGAATTTCTCTTAATGATGTTTCCAAATTTTCCGCATTTTTATTTCTTACATAATTAATAACTCGGTTTACCTTATTTTACATTATCAGTAACACTGTTCAACCTTGTCTTCTTCTTTAAAAATGAACCATTATTTTTCAGTTTCGTAGCTAATTTTCTGAGCAGAGTTTTATTCGGCTGTAGTGCTTGTGGAAATCTGTTTCTATATTCTACTTGAGCTAATCCAGAGTTAAAATTGCATTGGCAATATGTAACGAACACATTATAACGATCAATGTGAGTGAAAATCTTTTTTTAAAATTCTAAATTCTTAAACGAGTGTGATTAAGTGAGAGTTTAAGTATTAACTGAGATGATCTGTCAAAAAATTAAATTGTCAAGTTTGTTCATAGCCAACTATTTTAAAATAATTGAAATAATAGTGAAATCATGAAATACAAACAAATGGATGTTATACTTAAATTAATTGGTAAAGATATTTTAACTTTATGAGCAAGGAGTGACGCTTTTATGGAGGACCTCTATACATTGGCATAACTGCGAATACTCTTTCCATAACTGCTCCATGTTGCTTTCTTGATTATTATTTTGTTTTTGTTACCTGAATTTACTTTATTCTTCTTAATTGTGTAAATGTTTTATTATAGCAAAGATTTTAATAACTTATTGAATTATTTTATCGTTTTATTTAATCATACTTCTCCACGGCAAGTATGATGCTTGTTAAAACAAAAATTATTGGTTTTAAAAAAATGTTTTGATAATTACTAACGTAGTGCTAATGAATAAATATGGCATGTGATATATCGTTGGAAAGGGAGGAAACTACTCTATTTAATGGCGCCATTTCCCGCCCGTTTCAAAATAATTTTTTTAACAGCCTGAAGAGTAAATCTCAAAATACAGCGGTTTTGAAAAAAATTAGATAAAACCTCGTTGAAACACTCTGTTTTGCAAACAATTTTCTTTAGAATTTTTCTCCTATCTCTTCAAATAACGGAGATATTTGGCTTAGACGTTTTCCGCATTTACGATATTTTTCGCCATAACTCTTAAAGAAGGCCATGGATTTCAAATGTTTTTAAACCAATTTGTAGGTTATATAAATCGGCACAATTTTCGGTAAAATATTTTTTTTTGTACGACCGATATTAAGTGAGATATTCTCGAGTGCCCTGATAAAATGGACAGCCTGTATATGAGAGAGACAATATTTAGATGAGAAGACTCTATAAAATTTTATGTTTTACCCATATCTTCCTAAAGCCTGACACGCGCCTAAATTTTGCTCCCAATTGAAACTTTGCTCAACATGTTACTTTCTTTTCTAAATATTAGCAGGGACTTTAGAGGGTTACATTTCCTGAAATATTTACAGGTAATATAAGTTGGATAATCATATTCTTATTTCACCTACGGGTGGTTTATGTATATCCACCTATTTATAAGACACCCTGTATATTACATAGGGACCGAACAAATGGTTCTAATAGCTGTTGTATCGGAGAAGATATATTACACTGTATAATTAATTTTGCACCGTCTGTTATGGGTTAAGGCGCACGCACTAGACCCCTTGAGTCCTCATTATGCGAATGCCCACTTCTACTTGAGATATAATATAACAAACTAAGGAAACAGGAAACAGTACACCCATAAATCGAGTATTCATTGTGGAAATATGCCAAATAAATTATTGCCGTTGCGTTGCAAGAATTCGTGGGTAAGTTCGTTGTACTTAAAACTTTTAAACTCTCACTGTATATGTTTTAAGATATACTTGAAAAAAATTGAGGCTGTAAAGAGTATGCATTGGACATGCAAATGCACTCAGTTCTGAAAATTTTTTATATAAACAACCTTTTCACTTCTAATTTCAATTCGCCATATTGTAATGGTATTTTTGTTAATGAAAGAAATTCATAATATTACTATTGTCTTTATAATTGTATACAAATCTTGTATATTGACAAACAAATAAAGACCAATAAAAAACTAAAACACAATCTTAAATGTTTCAAATGTTGACAATTAAAACTTCAGAAAATTGTATCTCACAGTTATGAAAATTTCTGTCGAAATATAAAAATTGAATTGTCTTTTAGGTTAATAAAATATTTGACAGCCATTAAAATTTACTTCAAATTTTTTCCTGAAAATTTTGTGAAAACAACAGCCAGACATAGCAGCTAACATTTCCGAACACTTCTGAACAACCATAGCCGTCTGCGACAAGGCTTTGCTTTTTAAATAATAATTATTTATTGATTCACCATCATGTTGTGGTAAAGATAATTTTTATATCTCAAAAGTTATATAATACACAATTAAAAATTACTTGCACTGTCGAACTTCAAACTATTTCGCAATATTAAAACATAATATTTTTAGTCGCAAATTCCTCTATAAAATCCTTATTTTACTATAAGGAACGTAACCAGACTGCAACCAACAGCTACTCTCTGGGCTATGTGCCCCGCCGAGTGCTGAATTACAAGTTACTTAACTTAACTTCAAGGAGCTCTCGTGCCAGTCACGACACGAGGATCCCTTGACTATTTGGTACATCTCGGTATCTTTACGATAGCGACATGTAAAATAGTAAGCAGGCGCCATCTATCGGTCCAGTGTCTGTTGCAATCGAAAAATAAATAGTCCGACTGGCTTATCATAGTTCAAATGTGCTTCTAGAGGGCAGACAATTAAAACATACTTTTTTCTGTCGCAAGCTCCTCTATAAAATTCTTATTTTACTATAATTAACGTAACCAGACTGCAAACGACAGCTACTCTCCGGGCTATGTGCCCCACCGAGCGCTGAATTACAATTTACAAACCTGGCGCGTTAAGTATAATAATCGCATATTACCAACATAATGCTAATGCTTCGATTGCAACAAACACCAGATAAAAGACTGATCCTACTTAGAAGAGCTCTCGTACCAGTCGCCTCACACCACTTGTAGACTGCAGTTTCGAGTTGTTGGCTCTCGTCAGTGACGGTAGGCATGTGACGACCGGCACGAGGATCCTTTGAGTATTTGGTACATCTCGGTATTTTTTCGATAGCGATAGCCCATTTAAGTAGAATCAATCTTTTGGCTGGTGTTTGTTGCAATCGACGCATTAGCGTTATGTTGGTAATATGCGATTATTACATATTCTTTCCTATTATTTGGGTTTTCTACCACATGTATTATTATCCTCTTCAAAACAAATCACCGAATCTACAAAATAATAGAATTATTGGAAAAAAAGCCTCTGCGCCCGTGACGTTTACGCCAAAGGAAAAGTCAAAGGTTATGTTTTGCAAATAATATAAATAGGAATAAACACAGAAATAATGTATTTTGCTGACGTTTCGGAAAGTAATCTCTTTCCGTTTTCAAAGCTATTTTTTGGAAGAACTCTTATTTTGCTGTGTATGTCAAATACATTTTTCTTTTATTAAAATTTTTGCCGAGTCCCAGTTTATTCTATGTCCGTTTTCCCATGCATATTCACAAATCTTTGATTTCTGAATTTCATTCTTTCTAATGTAATTCTTGTGCTCATCCAACCTTACACTGAAAGGTCTGGATGGCTCACCCACATAACATTTATCACATTAGCACGGGATATTGTAAATACAGTTTTTTGAATTCTACTCCGTGTTTATCGGTATCGTTTTTGTTAAAATAGATCTTAAAGTGTTCCCCGTTTGAAATATCGTCCTAACATCAAATTTTTCACCTATATTACACTTAACGCGCCAGGCTTTTAACTTGTAATTCAGCGCTCGGCGGGGCACATAGCCCGGAGACTAGCTGTTGGTTGCAGTCTGGTTATGTTGCCTATAGTAAAATAAGGATTTTATAGAGGAGCTTGCGACAGAAAAAAATTGTTTTAAATATAAATCCAGTTTTAAAAAGTTTTTACTTGGAAAATGATTTTATTCTTATAATGAATTTTAACGTGTGTTGTAATTACTGTGTTTTATATTTAATTTTTTATAATATCTCATGTATTTTCTTCTTCTTGTTGACATTCACATCTGCATTGTAGCAACTTAAGTGATTATATAAATAAAAAAATAAATGGCTAACGCTAACCGAGTTGTAACAGGTAACATGTCCCACATCCCAAGATTTGAAAAGTTTACACATAGTGCGCATTTGACCTTTTTTAATGCGCATTTATTAATCTTAAGGCTAAAATAATATTTTAGTTGCTCATAAAAGTTTTAGTTCAGAACACATCGAATATATTAAGGGCAGTGAAATTAAAATATTATGAAAGTAATAATTTTAATGTAATTTTATTTAAAATAATGTTATTTATGTCTTCTTAGTGTGCATTAATTTTTTTCATATAACTGACATAATGTTTGTTTAATTATTGTAGATTAATTATATTTAAACGTAAGGACATTTACTTTTATTCAATATCAGAATGACTTTAGAGATGTGAGTTAGTATTTATTAGTATTACAATTAATAAATTGTTTTCCGGTAAGTTATTGTATTGGAAAATAATTTTATGAAATGCTTGATTTGATTATTAATTAAGAAAATATTCATTTTAATGCTCAAAACCAATGCCCATTATATTTAAAACAATGATCATTTAAATTGTCCCCTTAATAGGGGACTGTATGACTGGTCGTCGAGCGGTGAGCGCACTTGCCTCTCACCCAAAAGTTCCGGGTTCGATCCTCGGTCGTGGCAGTGGAAAATACTGTGAGAGAGATCTTTCCACTATACACTAATATTGGGTGTGTGTTTCTTGCCTCTAAATGTGTAGCCCCTTCCCACACAAAGCTATTCTAGAGCCTTCTGGGATAAAGGGGTCGTAATTGTTGTGGTGTTATTATTAATAGAACATACAGTCAGTGAGTCATCGATATAGAGGTATACACTTAACATCATGAGACTTAAAAATAAAGAAGTTGAGGATGTTTATTACTGGTAATTTTGATTTTATGTCATGTTGTTAAAATAAAACCCATATTATTAGTAAAATAACATGACTTAATTTTTGAGTTTAAAAATTCAACATACCGTTTCTTTCTTACTCCCTTCATTTCGGCACTTATCGCTGTAAATATATCCACCTTTGGCAAATTAGACAAATCTGCTTTTAAATAGCCGGATTAGCAGAGAGTAAAAATGTATGTCCCGTTAACACTGACTTGGAAATGCGAAGCAGGCCTTGGGAGAGAATGACGTAAGCAGTTCGAGCATCCAGTTTATGAGAATTAGATTTTAAAGCGTTTTATTTTTGGAACTATTTATCAGCTTGATCTCAAATTTCAGTGTGATAACTCTTCGATGCATAATTGTAATAAAAAGTGCAATATAACATTTGACTTAGTGGCCCTATTGAGAACAAACTAGGAAGCAACAATAGGAACAATTGAGAAGGTCATTAAGCAGTCTAGAGAAGGATCAAACACACTAGGAACAAACAATAGTAAAGGAGTATCGTAATGAAACTATAACGCACGTAACCAGAAACATAGAAAACAGAAAAAGAGGAGCAGAGATACTTCACATTATGACGCAATGCGGCAGCACATTTTACAAACACCTAAACTTCCCCTGCTCTATTTCTGTACGATGCGTCATTCGGTTTTCGCTGCTAGTAAACAAGGATAACGCCAGTCCAACCCAGTGTAAATGTAGCCGAACCAACGGTGTGTTTTCCGGGGGTAGTAGCAATGTCCATCATACACCGGTCAATCAATCAATCAATAAATTATATTGCGTATATCCCCTTACACACATTTGAATATGGTGTATAATAGGAAAAGGGATTATACGACACTTCAGCTCAAATCAGCATCGTCATATATTTTCCGTAAACAGTTTCTTACATAACCTTTGACCATCATCAAGCAATTTCTTAAATCTGTTTGAAGTGCAGGCCTGGTTTACATGCAACTTTCAACATTTCGGAAATATCTAACGTCACTAAACCTACTCGAGCATTCGTTAATAGTTGTTATATGGAGTAAAGATGACACGTTTTGTATCGATGATGTAGTTGACGGCAACAAACGAGATACAAAAATTCACTATACTTATAACATGGTTTTTCTTTTTTCAAACGCCGAATATGAATTTAATAAATATTGCCATTTTATTCTTCAAATACTTTTAGTGCCGCCCGTGAGCGGCAGCAAAAGATTTTTACTGCAGCTCAGATGAAATGGCTTTTTGACATTTGAAAAAAAAATGTTTTTTGTTTTATATGAAGTAAAAGTGACATTTTTTGTGTCGAAAGACACAAAAAATCACTTTACTCCTTATAAAACATGATATCTTTTCTTCAAATGTCGAATAGGGGTTAAATAAATACTATTTTTCTTCAAACATCAGAAAATCATGACATTTCTTACTCATTTCATGACATTGAAGTCTGACATTTCAGATGGCTGTGCGTTGCGGTTAGCAACGGATGTAAAAATACTTTTTCTTCCACTCGAACGGACTTTTACTTCCGTTGCTAATGGAAACCCACAGTAAAAATTTGTATCTTAATTTTTTTATACAGCTAATCGATGTTTGAAGAAAAAATAACATGTCTTATTCGGAGTCTGTAATTGCAAACCTACTGACTCGTCACAAAAGTATCACTTATACTCTTAATAAAACAATATACTATATTTTTCCTTCAATCACTTTTAGTGCCGCTTGTGAGCGGCAGTAAAGACTTTTACAACCGCTGGGAATGGTGAAAGTGGAAGTAAAAGACTTCTACTTCCGCTCAGACGGAGTGACAGAGAAATGACAGTTTAAGTTCACAAAACTTCATTAAAATTATGTTCTTTTGACGTTTGAAGATAAAATAGCGTATTGTATCTAGCATAAGAGGGGCGAGCGTAGATGCGTCTTTACTATGTACATACTTTGATATGCGATGTAAAGCAACGTCAGGCGCAGTTAGTAGTTGGATGGGTGACCGTTCCAACGAAGACCGCGTCCTCGCCTCACACATCTTCCAGCGGCTTGTATATCAGTGTATGCGCGGAAGCTATACAACCTTAGGCGAGGGTTGTATAGGGGATATACCATCCCTCGGAGGGGATGTAAAGAAGTCGGGGTAGCTCGTCTACAGGTGTCGGTGTTAGGCCTCAGTAGCGGAAATGGGCCGACGTTAAATAAATGTATAAAAAAAAAATAAATGTAGCATAAGCTTTTAAGTCTTAGCTACTTCTTATCTCCTTACAGAGTGCAGGTTACTTTTGAGAAATTATATTAGTAAAAATAGTGTTGTTTAAATATATTTTAACCGTGATAAAAATTCTTCTGTTACATTAATTTTCATTATGCTAAATTAAATAAATTCTGAAATTGTGTGTGTAACAGGGGAAAAGATAGAGGGGAGGGGGGAGAGAGTGAAGTTTTACAAACTTTATATGAATTTTAAATAATTGCTCTATGCCAGATGACCTTAATCAAAATAGTATGTATATTGAATTTTAATACAGTGTAAAAATAGGAGACCTATTACAAGTACGTAATCCATACATTTGTTAGCAATATGTTCAATATTAAAAATTTTTTACAGTTGGTTGTATATATCTTGGTATTTTTAAAGTTATGAAGAACATTAGACTTATTACAGATTGTTCTAAAGGTGCCTTGGATTTTATCATTGTTTAAAGGAAAATATTTAGATATCGCTGGTAATTATTGATAGTCTATCTTTACCTCTAAATAGTATATTGTTAACATTAGCATAACGTATGCCTAATACAATGGGTAAATATAAAACGTGTAAATAACAATATCCCGTGGATATATCCTCTGAAGAACTATTAATACTGACTTAGTACTAATTTCTGCGATCTACATGTGATATCAAGATGGAATCACTCTTCAAACATCATAGTTAAACAACATGTCTAATAAAATATTGTAATTCGAACACTCAAAAACTTTGTGGGGGTCGAGAAACAAATAGATAATTCCTCCACTCATTAAAGCGGTTGGTATATATTTATCGACCATAATTTGCATTCACGGATAATTTTACATTGCCCCATATCGCTTTAGATTGAAATAAAATTGCTTTGCTTCTGATGGATACATATTAAATGTTATCTACAAAAAGTTCTTTTAAATCTGTCACAGAGACCCCAAAATGATACTCCGGGTAGATATCAGTACAAAGAATATTGCATGTAACAGATTCAAAAAAGTATTTTTGGTACTTTAGAGTGTTGAACATTTCCACACCGCATGCCAAAAACAGTAACTTTTGCGCTTGATGCATAAATAGCTAGAATATAATAGAACATTCACCTTAGTTCGACAATAACCAATAGAGTTGCCAATATTCCACATAAATAACTTGTCGAAGTGGGAACATTCCTATTCCGGTTTAATAAAAAACAGTTGTTGTAAGAAAGCCCGGGGGATAAAAGAGATAATCTTAATAATACATTAAAAATAATTTAATTATTACGGTTGCTGATATCATTAAACTCTTTACACATTAACATAAAAACTCTTTATTTTAAACTTTTTCGGCATTTTGGTTTTAGAAAAATTTATAGACCAAAGAAACTAATATTGGACTAAAAAGCAAAAGGTGTTCAATGAGAAAAGGAGAAAAATCAGGTAAATCTTTAATTGCAGGTGAAAACTTAAATGAACCTTATTATTATTACCAGTCAATTTGTCCTTAATTATCTCAGTTCTAAAAAATTCACTCAAACGTTTAATAAGTTGTTGCGATCATTTGAGTTGTATTGATATTTGCTTAACTGTGTTTTTGTGCTTTCAACAAGTATGTAGATTTTTTAAAACCAAAAGACTTTCAGCGATAAATAAGTAAAATAAGATCTGACAAAAGCTTCGCCAGTATATTATTTTTCAAGAAAATCGTCTTGCAATATATTTTTCAGGAAATGTTTTATTACATATTGTGTAATGGTATTGTGAAGTGCAATTAAATTATGCATTAATCAAAACGGAATTTCAGATGCACTTTCCTGAGTCTTGCTTATCGTTTACTTAAGCTACCAGTTCATTTCTTACATACCTTTTTGCAAAAAAACTAACAAAGCTGCTAAAACAAACTCGGGAAACATGTCTATGCGAGAAACGCTATATTAGGGACACATACACTTCATTTTCGAGTTTGTTTGTTTATCTCTGAACATTTACATTTATATATGTTTGCCTTATCTTTACCGACAAGCACTATTTTGAGGTAACCGTTGTGAAAGTCAGTGAAGTTAACCTGAAGAATGCGCAAACGGTTTCGCTGAAAGCGGCGTATATCGAGGGCGTCGAGGCGCGTCGCTTTGCCGTCGTCAGTGAGGAGAAGAAGCGCTGGACCGAGTGCCAAGTGGATGAGGTAGATATACTAGGGTGTACGTTGCGCTTGCGTCCGGCCGACGGGTGCGGGACTACTCCAAACTGTTTACAATATAGAGAAACACCCTCAGGAGTAATGCATATTATTACTAACAATTATTAACTTTGACATCTCTATTTACATGCGAATTTAGCATTAAAACCCTGCTAGGTGCAATACTGGTATATGTAATCCAAACTAGTAGTTTATATAAATTAAGTTGCTACTTTGAGAACCTCCCATGCATGCTCTAATTTTGTAAAACGTGTCATAATTTCAATTAGGGAGAGATGCCAGATAGTTTAATAATGGGGTACTTTATAGTTACAACAAATGAGGTAGCAGATTTTTTTTTATCTTATATATGTTCCAGAGAGCACGTAGAATCCAAGTTTTACTTACACCTCCAAACACTTGGCAATTTCTTTTGTGGCCGAAAAAACCACGAATTTCGGTACTTTTTTCAGTTTATCGCTTATAACTTAAAAACAATGCATCCAATCGAAAAGTCGTCCATTACCAAAATTAAAGAGCATTAGATTTCGCTTCAAACAGGTACCTCAAAGTTGAAATTTCATCAAGAGGTATGGGCGTAATTGGCAGTCGAATAACAACAATTTTTACCAACTTGTAAAAAATTCATACTGGGTAACTTTTTAAACGTCTTCAGCTCTGAAACGACTAATCTAAATGAAAAAATCCATAGAATGAAAGTTGTAGAGCATATAATTTCAAGTTCATAAATTACCTGGTTTTCCACTTTCGATCAACATTAAGCAAAATACACTCAAAATCCAAAATGTCCTACATATAAATATATTTATTATATTCTTTTGTTCCTTTTTATTTAATTTTTCCACATTAATTTGAGAAAATGGATTGTCGTAATAAAAGCATAATGTAAATAGAGGTCCAAAGTTTATTAACCGAAAATAAAAATTTACCCAATAGCAGCAATACAACAAAGTGTAAAAAAATAAACAAATAACAATACAACAGTAACAAATGGTTTATGGTACTCAAACACTTCCTTCAACTTTGATCTCACACATGTCCTCTTCATGCATGCATTTACTGGGTGTGACACCATGTCATCATTTTTTGGTCACGGGAAAGAAAATTTGTATCTACATCCCTCATTGAGCAACATCCACTCCTGAAAGCACAAGCAGCTATATTTCTCGAGCCATCTGTTTCTCAAGACTTGATGGAATAGGCAGGGGAACAGCTGATCTTGGTACTGTACTAACAGATGCACAGTGGGCCTCTGGATGAGCTGAGGTACGAGCTTCTTAGAAAATCTGCCTCAAAAAAATCTTTTAACCTAGCACGGCTGCCACCAACATCGGATGCAGCAAGGTGGTACTCAATGCGCGCATGTCAACAAGTGCAAATTCATGCCAATGGAGTTGGAAGAGAGGCACGTCAGGCTTATTGCCTATAACAATATCAAAGAATGCTGCACCCGACATGTTGCTGAAAATGGCTTCATGTACATGCAAAAAAGGTTGCATTGCAGCATGCAGCTAGCGGAAATCAGGCCTGAACTGCTCTTTGATCTGTGCTCTGGCCTCTCATGTCAAAACGCTCCTGAGATTGAGTTGTATGAAGATGAAGACGACGAGGAAGATTGCTTCAAGTTTGAGGAAGCTGGTGGTGCTGCTGCAATGGACCAGTAAGATAGGATGCAGTACGAGGACATTAGTCAGCCTCATCCAAAGGGTTCGACTACTATAACCACTACACGCAAATAATTCGTTTTTTCCAAAACTCATTTTTACTTCATATCAATTTTTTCTTACACTTGTATTGTTGTTGCACTTTGTATTTGTTTATTTTTTTACACTTTGTTGTATTGCTACTATTGGGTAAATTTTAATTTTTGGTTAATAAATTTTGGACCTTTCTTTACATTATGCTTTTATTTTGACAACCCATTTTCTCAAACCAATGTGGAAAAAATCGTATTTTTTGGGAGGCCACTCTATGTTCACCCCCTGTGAAGAGTTGAAACTATTAGGGTTATTTTTGGTTATTTCAACTCTATTAGTCAAATATTATCAAACTATAATAAGAAATTAAAAGAAAAAGTTTTGATGTAATTTTCGCAAAAAAGGGTCAGGCGTAGGAGGTTTTCCAAGGGAGAGAAGCGAATGGATTAAATAATGTGGTTACCAAAATAGTGTATTCTTATGCCAAATGGCATACTAAACACTTTTTTACTCTACATATTTTTCAATAAAATATATAGATACGGCGTAAATCAGGAATTAATTATTAAAGTAGTTTAGGTCCATCATTTTGAATTTTCTAATTTTCACGTCGGATTAAATTAATTTTAGCCGATTTCGTTGAAAATGTTGCGAGTTATTGAATTGGTGTTGTAAAATGGGGGCTGCAATTCCCCCGGGGTGAGTGCACTAATTTTCAAAGATATGTTTCATATGTTGCTGAAACCTAACATAATGGAAAAGGTTACATTGAAGTAGTAATGATTAAGAAGTAAATGCATTCATTTCCTCTGCTAATAATTGTTTTTGGTGAATAAAATATGTCTTGTAATGGTTTTATAGTTATTCAACATTACATATTTCTTTATGATCTCAAATTTTCAATATTTCAAATTGAAACATAAATTTAATTATGTATTTTAAAATAACTTTCGTTTGCATCACCACCCTTCGAATGTACCTCATATTGGTGGAAATTCTTTCTCACTATCTCAAAAATTTTCTCAATATAATTCCCTGAATGTATATTCGACTCATTATTAACTATTTTATGAGGCTAGAGATTCCATTTTATACTTATAATATTAAAATTCAGTTTATAGGTTATCTGGAATGAATTGGTATTTAATCTGTGAATAAAAGTATGTTGTTCGGGTAGATTCGTATCTATTCGTTTCGAAGTCACATCGACTGGTTTCGATTTAAGATTCGGATAGTCCGAGGTGAGCCGCGTCCTCTTTTCGTTTCTACCGCTACTCGACCGAAGAAGCACATTTTACTAAATTAAGAAATAATCACACATTGTGCACCTTGATGGGTAACAATGAATTTAGTTCCTTTTGTAGGAATTAGTGGTATTTTTGGTCTATCGTAGTATGTAATCTACTACATACTTATTTTGGTAAGAAATTATCATTTATCAGAAGGAACCTACGTTTTATAACGGGAATCCAGACTGGACACTGTCCGTTAAGGAAACATTGATATAATATGAGATTAAACGCAAGACCTCACTGCAGAGGTTGGAATTGGAATTGGTTGGAAGGGTGGCCAATGAAAATTATTGATCCATAGCACTTAGGCCCCATTTGGGTCCCTTGTTACTGCCTTTCTGTAAGCAGATCCTCGCCCAGACCTCCAACTAACCCAATCTTGCAAAATAGGTGGTGATGCTGCCTAGGGGCATCTCCCTTACATCGGCCAGAGTAGGTCAACGTTCTCCCGAAATGAATTCTCTGATTGATGAGACGGCAGAACAGTCACAGAGTACATATTGAACCGTCTCATTTTCTTGTTCACAACTTCTACAGAGAGGTGTTTCGCTTAATCTCATGTTGTGTAGATGTTTCATTAAAGGACAGTGTCCAGTCTGGATTCCCGTATTAAAACGTAGGTTTCTTCTGGACATTGCCAGGTGGTCAGTCCACTGATGTACTCTTGTTGGGATATTTTAGTAATTTGCTAGCAAGCTGACAACTATTTGTTTCAACTCACTGCTTCTTGAATTCATTGTAAGTGTTCTCTTTAAGTAACTGTGTTATTGCCGTGATCGGTAACAGACTGGCCTTCCTGATCTAAAGATACTTAGATCTATTGTCTTCTTGGTCAGTTTGTCGGCTTATTTGTTGCCACTGCACTGTGCATGTCCTTTCACCCAGCATAACCCACCCACAAGTGCTTGGTGACATTTCCATTCTGTGATAAATTAGTAACTTCTCAGGTATAATATTGATTGTCTACAGTCTATGTAGATCCTGATTGCTTTGTCCGTAATTTGTTTGCGGACAATCTCTTTTGCAGCTATGTCCGCCAATTCCGTCTGTATTATGCTGGTTTGCCCATCCATAGTTAATTTATATTGGATTTGCTGTATCTTCCTAAGATAATTGGTTTCTGTGCGATTTTGGATGTGGGCACTCTGTTAATTTTTGGTCAGAATAACTCCTAAAGATTTCTTCCCACCGGTAAATGAAATTTCCCTTCCATTGAGCATTAGTGGCTTTAGAATTTCCCGTGCTCTTTTCCACGTAAAAGTTGCGACTGCGGTCTTGTTGGGGGTTATAGGGGGTCCGTCACCACACTATCTGTCGACAATATTTAGGTTAATACGACCTAAATTCAGAACAAGCGAACGAGGTCCCAGATCTTACAAATCCTTGAAGTGAGAGCGAACAATATAAAGAGCAAGTACAAACAAATACAATTTATTATAAAAATAAGCAAAATATAGTACAAATAAAAGGGTAAAAATCTTACAATAAAATAAATATCAAAAATACAGCAAGGTCAAGGGTTTAAAGCTATGGAAAAATAATTATTAAATTTAAACAATTTTGTAATAATAAGGAAATACAGCAATTAGTTTTTAGAAAAAATTTTTTTAGAGTTTCCAGGCGCTCCAGACTTGAAGGTTGTTGATCGAGGTCCTTGCAGTTTGTAGAAATCTTCACAACACAATTAAATAGGGTTTACAAATATTCACAACGATTAGATAAGTTTCTCTCAATCGTAATGCATAAATCAGGACAGATTCGTATACCAAAATTCCTGTACCATAACATATGATTCAAAAGTCCAAAATCCAAATAATCCAAAAATAGAAGAGTAGGCAAATTCTGTACTCAAAATCTGGCCTTTCCAAAATCGTCTATAATTTAAAGTTACAAAATTATTCTCAAAATTAACCTCTAACGTGAGCACGTGTCTATAATTAATCAAGGAAATTAACACTTACCCAGAATACTCTTCTGGACGATAAAATCGCTAATTAATCCGAATAAATCGAAATTTCAATTAAACAAACCAAAATATTAATTGAATATTAGGTTAAATTTAGTTTTCGATCCGGTATTAAACCTATAGTAGCAACCATGTACCTTTTAACTAATTTAATCCCTAGCAAAGTTTTCAGCTCAATTTCTTGATTTAAAAAGGAAAAGGAAACAAGGGGAAATGACTTAAACTGACAGCTCGACTGTCAGGATACCAACTTGTGAAATGTTAAAAACTAAGTCGATTTTTATGGACTTTCGATCATTAACTATCTTTACACTATCATTTTGTAAACAACTTTTATACGCTAATTATTGTAATAGTCTATATTTTAGATTTCCTAAGACATACATAATAATACAAATTTATTTAATAAATTGATATATTTTCCTAGGGAGAGCCATCTATTGGCGGAAAGCCTAAAGTGGTAATTTGGATAGAATGTTAGAGCGTGGTCACATTTATCGCTAAATGTAATTTATTACTATAGATTGATGAATTGATCTACTTATTAACTTACGAACACCAGCGAAAGATGGCATGTCACAAGTTCCCTTTACGAATGCTCTCATATCTTATTCGCATATGGGCCTTTGACTACTATTGCTAGATCGTTAGCGTATCCTAGGCAGTAAAAACTTTTTTAATAAATAATAATTAAAAACACCACAGGTAATTACGACCCCCTTTATCCCGGAAGGCTCTGCAAGAGCCTTGTGTGGGAGGGGGCTACACATTTAGTGACAAGGGACACACATACACCCAGTATCCGTGTATAGTGGAATAGTCCCTCTTACAGTATTTTCCACTGCCACGACTGGAGATCGAACCCGGAACTTTTGGGTGAGAGGCAAGTGCGCTCACCTCTCGACCACCAGCTTACAGAGAGTTTTCGGTTCATCAACAAGGATTGTCCACATCAATGGAGATAATACTCTAATACTACTTCCTGGGAACAGCTGTACTCATCTTCACCTAGTATGTGTCATCGCATTATAAACATTCTTTTATATCTAGAATATCGGTGCTTTATGACATCTAAATTAAAAATGACTTGAAAGAAAATTAAAAAACTGTATCTAATTAACCTTACCTTATTAACCTTAACCTTAACCTTAAATTATTGCATAATTTGTATTTTCTATATCATTGTATTTACTATTGTCACGACCCCCCCTTTCGGGAAGCCGCGACTGACGGCCACTTGACTTGTGAGAGAGGGAGATTGGGTAGTCAAAGTAGAAGACCAGTTTAAAACAAATATAATTTATTAACAAAATAACAACAAACAGTGTCACAGTACAAACAGGCACAACAACAATAGTAACAAATGGGGCTCTTACCAACATCACTGATGTGGGGAAATGCGTCAGGATAAGGAGTCGCACTTCTTAACACCTTAAGAGTAGGACTGTCTTAAGAATTCGACTGTCGCCCGCGTTAATAAAATTCGTATTTATAATTTTACTAGTTGCTTACTTAGCAAGTTACCTATTGAGTACAAGTTCGTATTTATTGTTTGTTTTTAATAATCCAGTGTCAGGTCTCGTTCTCAATATTTGTTTAATATTATTGCAAAGTATATCAATTTAGAATTTGGAAAAATAATTTGTAACAATATGTAACCTACTAAAGCTGATTTATAGTTTTCTCCTAAAATATGAATACTCCTTACGTAACACATTTCCCCCTTTTAGATAGAGCTAGCCCCTAGCTCTAAAAAATACATTTCCCAATATAGAAAAAAGCAGAGTTTTCAACCTAACACTAAAAAAAAAAATTCATTCATCCATTTAAAAACTTTCATTCAAGATAACAAAATTATACAAATTGGTAAAATACACTTCATCAACAAAAAATTTCTGCAAATTAACAATTGTTCATTACGAGGAAATATAGTTTTTTGCGGGCACACCTTGTCTAGTACTTTTGCACTTACACTGAGTCATTACTTGTTTAGTGGATTGGAGTGAAGTCGCTGAGTTAGTTGTAGCAGACGCCTGGGTTGCTGACACTTGTAAACCATAAACAAAACATTTGTCCGAAGGAAGTTAGTGTAGCTATGATGGGAACTACTGCATTATAGCTAGGTGGCTAGCTTCGGGAACTGCAGCAGAAAATTTAGCCCTTGGCTGTCTATAGATGAATGGATTATCCCTACGGCCCTTACTGGAAATCCATTGTCACCACCATGTAGTGGTTGGGGAAGGTTAATGTTTAGGTCCCATGTTGCTTCTCTGAACATTAACAATGACCTATATACTATGGATGGTCCAAGTGTCTATTCCTTACTCTGCTCAGGATCCAACCCTCCTGGTTTCGCAATGTCAACTGCCATCCTCTGGTCTTCAGTGCTAAGTGTGCCTCGCCCTCGTGCGTTTTATTACATGAAAAAAAAATACAGAAAATATTACAATATAAATATTCTTACAAAAGCATTATTACTAAGGAAAAAATTTCTTTAAAACATTATTATAGAAATATTTTTATAAAAGCATTGTTATTCCAGAAATATTGTTTATTTCCCAAAGAAAAAATGTATGTACATATAAGTTTTTTTTTTATTATTATTATTTCACCAGAGACAAGTATATAAAAATGAAAAATGGGGGAAGTTCTACTAAATTAATCAAAATATTTTTCTACTTTAGTTTAATTTAACAAATTATGCAAAATATTTTCCTGCTTCGAGTATATTTAAAGTTAGTTTTATCTTTTGGCATGAAATTTGACTTTTCTAGGACTATTTCCTGTATAAACAACTTTCTACTCAAATTTGTACCCTCCGTGTTAAAATTGAACTTATTGCATATAAAAAAAAATAACAGAACCCGTCTCACTTATGTACTTTTGTACAAAAAACTTTAATTGATGGGGCTGACGTTCAGTTTCATCGTGAAACCATCTTCCACGTCTTCCTCATCTATCACGTTGCATCACTTTGTGCAACAAACCTCACAAAATCAATACACCTCATAATATTCACCATAATAAACCTCATATTATTCATCATCATAAACTCCACAAAACACTTGCGTTTCTATACGCAAAAACCTCATAAATATACTTGCATTTCTTCATGCAAAAACCTCATAATAATCAACATTGTACACTTTTATACATAATTCTTGAGACGTTAGTTATTCCCTATGCACATACAAAAAACAAATTCTTTAACACTTATTGTTTGGTACTGTGGTTCTTCTCTATGTCCTTTTTTAAATACTTAATTCTGCCTTCCTAACTTTTAATTTACTATTATCTAATGTCCTTCCCATATTATTTTTGTCCACAGAGCAATTCAACAAACAACGTATGCGACGTTGGCCACTGTCTTACTGTTGGTGTGAATTACTCATAGGTTCAAAAAATCATTTAATTTTATATTGGAAACTAGAGAATTCTTTCCTCCTGGAAAATTAGTGAAAATAATGAAAAGATTGGAAAATAAAGATTTTTCGATTACTTCCCCGCAATATATTTTACGTAAATGCTTTTCTATTATTTAAGAATAAATATTGAAAGAGACTAATCAAATATGGCTTTTAAAATATTTTAAATTTAAATGTGTATATTGAAGAATGAAAAATAATTTATGACGTTACTATTGAAAAAGAAAAAAATGACTTAAACTAGCACTTATCCCAACATTCCCCGACACCACGTGATATCAGCAAGATCACTCCCATAGAAATTCATTGTTTCTACCTGTTGTACATATGACACTCCACAATTACTCTATTTGTTTTTTACCGACTATGATCCAGTATTTTGTTACGTTATTATATATTTATTTATATATCTTAGTATATATATTTCAAAACAGTTTAATACACGTATACTTCATAAACCACAATAAAAATATTCAATAATCAATCAACGCATAATATTTATATTTACCCATATAATGTAACACATATATACATGTAAAACAATTACAATATTTAATAAACGACATAACATTCATAATAACTCAATATATTTTAACAAATATAAACATATTTTGGTCATGGTCTAGTTTCACTACAATTATGCAACGTCTGCTAGGTTAATGATGCACCTAATTAGTTTTTTTTGTTTGTCAGCAATGACATAAAATAGTTTTAAAAGGAACTCTAGATATTTTAATAAAAAGTAACTAATATACAATCTGAAGGTTTAAAAAAAATTATTCGGTTAATTATCCTTTGGGAACCTCTTAGAACCCCAAAAATTATATTCCATACAAAAAAAAAATTGAAAAATAAGAAAATTAAATTCATTTGCTGACAACAAAACCTCGTACTTTATGCACAATAAAATAAATAAAAACAAAACGCGGTTATCGACAAATTTTATGTTGTAAGCTCGGTCCTACCGTGACAGCCAAATCACCCTTGTACAAAGCCGAAGTCGGCGCCTCCACCAAATGTCACGACCCCCCTTTGGGGAAGCCGCGACTGACGGCCACTTGGCTTGTGAGAGAGGGAGATTGGGTAGTCAAAGTAGAAGACCAGTTTAAAACAAATATAATTTATTAACAAAATAACAACAAACAGTGTCACAGTACAAACAGGCACAACAACAATAGTAACAAATGGGGCTCTTACCAACATCACTGATGTGGGGAAATGCGTCAGGATAAGGAGTCGCACTTCTTAACACCTTAAGAGTAGGACTGTCTTAAGAATTCGACTGTCGCCCGCGTTAATAAAATTCGTATTTATAATTTTACTAGTTGCTTACTTAGCAAGTTACCTATTGAGTACAAGTTCGTATTTATTGTTTGTTTTTAATAATCCAGTGTCAGGTCTCGTTCTCAATATTTGTTTAATATTATTGCAAAGTATATCAATTTAGAATTTGGAAAAATAATTTGTAACAATATGTAACCTACTAAAGCTGATTTATAGTTTTCTCCTAAAATATGAATACTCCTTACGTAACACTATAATTATTTATATATGTATGTGTGTGGTTTTGTTAAAAAATAAGCTTACCATAAGTAAGAAAGTAAAAATTGTAGGTGCTGTTATTGATCAAGCAATTTTATAGAAACCATTTCCTTCATCTGATAGTGGCCATCAACTTTATTCCAAAAATGTTACATAGTTCACTCTAAACTTCTCCACTTCAGTAGATTCCACAAATGGATCTAATTAAAAACAGAATACAACATAAAAGTTGTTATTTCATTTTAAATTTCCGCATTTCCCGTTTCTGTTTCTGTTTTCCATTCTGCATTCGCTTCAACGTGCTCGTGTGATCTATTATATAGGAAACTATAAACTTTTATTGAGTTAGGGAAGTCGAATACAAAAAATTTAAAGTAGGTACTGTTTTATTACAGGGTGCTTTTTCTTTGCCAAAGTTTTGCTGTCTTGATGGAAATACAATTTTATTAATTCGTAAAACTTTAGTGAAATACTGACAGTTTATAAATTGGATACATGAGCTTAAAGAATGTTTATTTTATTTTTCAGAAGTGTCTGTAAAATAGGTAAAATACAGCGCTTTCCTTATTTATAAAAAGTGAAATCAAATTGATTCAAAACCAAAAACGGAGAAGGTATACACCTACCAGGAAATCACAAATATAAAGGTGTTCAGGTTTCAAATATACAATATCTGTCAAAAAGTCTGCACCATGTGGGAGACTCGATTGTGATTGTTATTGATTTTTGATAAAAGTTGCATGATCTCAAACGAAAAAGTGGCAACACAGATTCTTGTTAAATTTATTTTTTTTAAATTTATTGAAGTCATTACTCTTAATTTTGGAGCTATCGAAAAATGTTATAAATGTAAATTATTTGGTTGCTCCATCCTAAAAACAAAATATTTACACTTACTCACGCATCATTCCTGAACCATTTTTAAAAGTGTTTCCTGTTACTAATAATTATTTCCACGTCCAGGGGAATTATAGTAACGCAAAAAAAATTGTTTGTTTGTTGAAGTAGGCTTAAAATGTCATGGAACATCGGGATTTTAAATTTGAGCAAAAAAATCTGTCTGTTTTCTCAATGTAATAGCTTCGGCATAAGGACATTGCTGTACTCTTGTTGGGATATTTTAGTAGTTCCCTAGCAAGCTGACAGCTGTTTGTTTCATCCTACAGCTTCTTGAATTCATTGTGAGTGTTATCGCCGTGATCGATAACAGACTGGCCAGACCTGATCCAAAGATACTTAGGCCTGCTGCCTTCTTGGCCAGTCTGTCGGCTACTTTGTTGCCACTACACTGTGCATGTCTTTTCACCCAGCATACAACAGTATGTTATTCATGCTGGAGGCACCCACAAATACTTGGTGACATTTCCATACTTCTCATGTAATTTTATATTATCCCAGGGCTAGTAATGATTGTCTATAATCTGTCTAGATTCTGATTGTTGTACCTGTAGTTTATCTATGGACAACCTCTTTTGAAGCTATGGTTATGGGCATAACTATAGCTTCAGCGTAGTACTACGGTAGTACTGGCTCGCCCATCCATTGCCCATTTATATTAGATTTGCAGACTTCTGGAGTATATTCCGCATCCTGCACCATCCTTCTTTTTTGATCCGTATGTGAAGATGTTGATCACACCTTCGCCAGCAGCCTCGTTCTCACTATTCGTCTGTATTATGTAGGGTCTATCAAAGACAAACCGGGGAGAAATGCCATCTGTGCACACTTGTAGAAGAGGCATTCCACAGGCGACTTCTGACCTCTCCAAAGCCTACATTTGGTTGTATGCCAACGGATTTGAGACATACCATTGTTATTAGAGTTATGTATGTCCACATGACCACTTTCCATTCCATTCCCCAGGTTTTTGCCACGGCCCTACTGCACTGCTCATAAGAAATGTAAGCCTTCTTTAGTCTTCAATCTATGTGAACATTCAATGTTAGTTTGGCACCGAAGGTTACCCCAAGCTACTTTTGATGCGAAACTTTGGGTTGTATCGAGGATTGCGGGTGCCTTCAGTGCTCCTAGTTTCCGTTTTCCTGTGAAGAGTACTATCTCCGTCTTCGTGAGATTGACGGACATGGAGTGTTATTTGCACCATTTTTCGATTATTCTTAGGACCTCTTCCGATCTTTCACAGAGCTGACTCCTTCAAATTTTCCGCTAAGCATTATTGTTAAATCATCTGTGTAGACAATTGTGTGAAATCCTCCTGAATTGAAGCAGCACAAGAGGCTATCAAGAAAGAGGTTCTATAGCAGTGGTGATATTACACCTCCCTGCGGACAGCCTCTCGCAGCCTCTCGTGCAGAAGCATCTCCCACACTGATTTGTACAGCACTACAGGTGCAGAGGTTGTGAACAAGAAGATGAGACGGTCCAACATGTACTTTGTGACTGTTCTTCGCAAGACTTGGTTGATTGGAGACCTAGGTGGGGGTCTGTCTACAGAGAGGAAGTACAAGGAGCCCATTGGGGCTCAAGTGCTCTGGTTCAAAATTTTTCTTTGACCACCCTTCCAATTCCCTGTAGCTAGGATAGTGTAATGTAGCGTAGTGTGGTGTGGAGTGTATTGGTGTAGTTTAGCGTAGTGTGGCGTAGTGCAGTGTAGCGTAGCGTAGCGTAGTGTAAGGTGAGTACTTTAACGTAATGTAATGTAATACATACAATACGATGCGATGCAATGCCACGCAACGCAACACAACCCAAGACAACATAGCACAGCACAACACAACACAGCACAGCATTGACATTTTTCATTATAAAAATTTTTATAGTCGATGCACAAAGATAATGTGTATATAATAACCCGTGTTCTTGTAGAATTATTATTATAAATGTACCAACTCTACAACCAGATGTCGAGTTGTGTACATCAATAAATAAATGTATTAGTTTATTTCATTTTTTTATTTATTCTATATTATACAACGGAAATTAAATTGCATTGCTCTTCTAAAAAAATTCCCGTTGTAAAAAACACAATTGAATAGAGGCAATTAAAGTAACACGGAGTAGTTTATATTTTTCGGTTTAAGGACAACCCCTTGAAAAATTATAGCCTTCGGCGAGGTCCGCACAAACCCACTGTCACTTCAATACCGCACTACTAAATCAAAGGGCCGCTTTAGCCATGCTTTCTCGGAAATAAACACATTTCCAAACGTTTTACTCCGCAAAACCGTGACAGAGAATAATAAATATATCCATAGATTTTAAATTGCTAAGTTTTTGCCTGCTAGTTTACGTCGAGATGGGCAGTTAGGGTAAACTGGAGGTAATCCGTATCTTTCAAACAGTGGCAGTTCTCCTATCGAAATGGAAGTATCATTGAGAACGGTCTCTGGGTATATATATATGTAAATAAAATAAAGGAAATTGAGTAACTATTTTGGTTATTTAAAATTACTTACTTGATGAGCTGGTTGTCAATGTCAATAATTCAGCCATACATGGTGGCCCACCAAAAATAAGCTAGATAATATGTTACAGTTCAATTTAACATTGATACGTCATTATAAAAAAATCTCCAAATCATTACTTTATCTCTTACATTTAATGTCTAACGAACTCGTGTTATCCGTCGTCACACGTAATATTTATTATTTAGTTGTCTATATGAACCTGCAATTGTAAGGAATCTGTTGCACTTAGGTGTAGGCATGGCATTATACATTTTATTGTGTAGCGTGTTGCATATACTTAGGCTTCTATTTCTGTAATTCTTATAAGCTAGGCAACCAATAACTTTTAATTAGTTTATAGGTAGATTCCTATAACCGTACTGACGATCGGTAACACAGATTTATTTTTTCACGATAGTTGTGGTTTTGGCTTAGGTTTCGTCTTCCGGTATTCTTTCACCTTTTTACGTGTAAGTTCGCTTGAACGCTTGGCAATTTATTAACTAGTATTTTACGTGCTCTTTGCGATTTTTGAAACAAGTAATTTCACCATTTTGGGATATATTCGCAACGTTACATTTTTCGATTATACATTTATGTTTGGATGAGTGCATATTTTTATGATATTGGAAATCGATTGTCTTCATTGGAAGGATTTATACGTAAAAGCCATTTTTGCCAAATTTACACGAGGCGAAGGACATCCAAGGTCAACAACATTTTTCTAAAAAAAACCTCCGAAACGAGGTAATTATTGTATTTTTATATTCAAACTAGCAAAATTTTACTTGTAGTAAATTGTTCAATGGTAAAAATTTTTTTTTAGGTTTTTTTTTCACCTACGGTTTCGCCTAGGAATTCGTAGTTTTTCCTACGTTTTTTTTGTCTCCCCTGATACGAATAACTTTTTTTTTCACTGGTCTACACGTGCTTATGTTATTTCTCCTTGCTGGACTGGATTTCTTTTTTTGTGGAGTAGCCATCCATTTTCTGGGTTAATTGATAGGCTGGAAGTTGTCCATTCCTGAAGTTTGAGCCGAAGCTGAAGCCCTCCTGCCTGCAAGTTTGTATCCTTCTTGTGCCATCTATATATTGATTTTTTTTAAATATATTGTATATTTTGCTTAAAAAGTCACCACTGTATGTATATATATATATATATATATATATATATATATATATATATATATTTTAAAATTTGCTAAACGTTCTATGAAAATATTCTGTTAATTAAATAAAACATCTATGATATTTATTGGGGGTTTAAGCACTTACGTAAGACGCGTATACCCAGTTAGATACATTTTTTTTAGTGTTGAATTTGTCTGCTATACCATACCTTACGTTATTATGCCGTTGAATGTTATATACGTTAACGTACTTCGTTTATTAGATAAAACTGAATTTGAATTTTTCATTATCGTCTCGCTAAATAATTTATTTAGTAAATTTAAGGTTACATTGTACTTGAGCTGGTATTTGGATAGGAAAAAAATGTACTTGGCGCCCTGATACATCAAAGAAGTTTAGAACCCCGACCATCTCCACTGTCAGTCGGCCGGCAAATACCGTTAGTCAACAGACGACGACCAACTAGGTACGTCAGATTGCAGTTTTAAAATTTGATGTTGCAAATAACCATTTCGTACGACATTACCATCTCGTCGCGTAGATATTATATAATGGTCTATATCCTAAAATGCTAGGTTTTGGATAAATGAAATTGAAACTTCAGGCTGTTACTGCGAAATCACATTTGTTCATATATTAATATGACTTTCATTGAACATTCATCGTCGCTTTGGTGTCTGTGGATCACAAAAGATCAGATAATTCAGAAAATAAATAAAAACCAGCAGGTGTATTTGGATATACAACATGGAAAATGAATTATCGCTAGTTCCGAGGATATCTACCAAAATAATACGTCAACTCAGAATTGTTTTTTCTATATCCACGAAATTTACATAAGGCATCACAAATAATTGCAAAGGCATATTCATTATTATTTATTTTATAATTATTGTCAGTATAGATATATAAAATATTGCACTAAAGGAGATAACATAAAAAAATTCAAAATATAAAGTAAAAGAAAACATTAAAACATGTTTATCAAACTTATTATTTACTGGGATTGAGTGTTTTAGGCTGAGCTTGCACGCCATTTTTGGTAATGTGGTGTGACCATTCCGGGATTACTTTTTCCTACCTCTTCCCGCTAGGGACGAAGTTTTCAAAATTTTACATTGGCGTTTCAACTAAGAATTTTATATTCGTTCAGATATTAAATATAACGTTTGTTTCTCTATGTCAATTGAAAAGAATCTATGCTGGTTTGTGATCAAAATAAAAGTAAATAATGAAAACTTTACGATGCCAGGAGTTTACCATTTACAATTCTTAAATTTCTTAGAAATATGGTTAGATCAAAATATGTTAAATATACCTCACACTTTTTTAATGGTGGGAGATTTTAACAGTAATTGAAACTCTAACCTAGGACATTGCAATCGCTTAAAAAATATAATTAATGACTTTGGTTTAAAACAAATGGTTAACTCATAACACATGTTCGGAACTAGTGATAGTGTGATTTAGTCATCACTAATAATAAAGATGATATTGAAGTAGCAGTTTTAGACGAGCCAAATATAAGTGATCGTAATATTATAGAAATATGTCTTCCTAAAATAAATAAAAATAAAACATGTACAATTAGAAGTAAACTTTAAGATGTAGTCTTGTTTCAGGCAGAAATGAATAAAGTTGTAGGCAATTTTGACTATAGAGTGTGACGTGAACCGTAAGGAAATGGCCTTTTCGATTAAGCACTCACCGGCTGCTCTTTTGTTCGGAGGCTTAACCAACAGTTTATATTGAAGAAAGAGTTGTTAATTTGTAAGCTCTGTGGCGCCAGTCAATTTCTTGACAGAGAAGGGGTTAGAGACCAGAATAAAAAAAATTAAGTAATGTAGGTATACTAAATATAATAATAGTAAAAAAATGTATAAATACAAAGCCACCAACAAATAATAATATAATACACAGGATAAGGTATAACACAATTGCTAAAATTAGATTTACTAAGCTATGAGGGTGTGAGGCACAAATGGAACAAAAAAAGTTAAAAAGATTAAATTGATTTAAAACGCGGATGATAAAAATTTTGTTATGGCCTCTCCGGCTATGAATATTTTAACTTCTAGAATATTTCAGATTTTAGAAATAAAAAAGGTACAGTACAAATGACCCTGACCTTGTCAGTAATCCTGAAGGGATAAAGAAATCTCAAAAAAACAAGATGGAATTTAAATTCCCAAACAGCTGTTTAGTTAACAATAAAAAAGTATTTAATTATGACGCTTTTTCAAAAAAATATTAATCCATTTGTGATGCAATACTTGATCTCTGAATAATGAAATGTTGGAGGCTCCTCCCTGCAGTTGTAAACTAGACCAGTTGTACTTACAGTCGTTAAGACGGAGGCTGCTCTCCGGAGAATTAAAATAGTTACCAACTAGCTGGACCAACAAACCATTCAGCAAAACTAAGCTGGTTGAAAACAATGACCGAACATCCCAGGTGGAACGTCTTAGTTCTTTTAAATTACATGACCCGTTCCGGCATCCATGACAGGTGTTATGTGTCCTCAAGCCACATAAGTGGGTAATACCTGCGACTGGCTTAAATCTTTGAGAGTGTCAGATTATCGGGTGAGGGTTGGCAAGGCCCTCCAAAAAAAAACCTATAAAAATTACTAGTATCAAAACTTGGTACTCTCTTGAATTTTATGCTATTTGACTTATATTAAATTAAACAAAATATAGATCTTTAAATGAATATACTTCAGATTTACTGACCTTAGATGTTCTTAGGTTTTCTATTACAGAAAGGTGGTGTCTGCACTTGGCTGGAGTTACAGCAAAAATGCCTCTAGTAACATGGCTATTCCTTTTTTTACTTTGTCACAAAAAATGACCAAAAAATCCGCCACAAAAACTATCCTTTTTCGCTCTAATCCGGGGCTACCAATTATAGCATAAAATTCCTATAGTAGAGTAGAGCCAAGTTTGAAAGGCCCCATTTGATCCGTCTTTTAATAGACCAGTATTCCTGAGATGTTGTCATTACATTTTCACACTATTTATTTGTTGGTTATATTAATGTCATCTGACATTGCCTTCCAATTCAAAACTATAGGCTGTAGAACCCTCTGTTGTCTTAATTTACTACAATGTATTGAGTGTTGCATAAGGTCGTCAAGTGAAATATGCAAGAAGTCGCATTATAGAACGGGGGTCGAATGAAAAATTAATTATTCAAAAAAATTATGTTACAAGAGTTTGCGATACTAATCAGAAATATGATTTATTTGAAAAAAAATGTGGATGAATTCACGTCTAAGAAAGAAGTTCTGGTACATAAGAGAGACAAAGGATTTAATGATAAAGTTCGTGAATCAATAAAGCAAAGAGACCAAAGTCATAAAATATACAAAACAATAAACAATCAAACTAATTGGAAGATCTATAAATTAAAACGAAACAAACCAGTAGACGTTATAAGAACTGAGAAATGTACGTACTTTGAGGGCAAGATTGATCTTTCTAGAGGCATCTCAAAAATGATGTGGAAAACAAAAAATATAATATTGTCAAAGTCGTGACTATTTTACCTCTATCATTTGTCACATTGGGGGCAAGTGAATGTTGATAATTAAAACAGTGGTAACAAACAACAAGGTACAGGTTTATTCAATTACGTAATTAAAAATAAAACAATTAAAGTACTTACCTTGTAACCCACTAGGAGCCACCCCTAGCAGAGGGGAGTTGGGCCACGCACCATACATTCAAAGAAATGATATTTTCTTTACATTACAAAAACTAAACTTTTCTATTCCATTTCAAAGACCCAGCTAAATTATTTTTCAAAGTTCTGCCAGCTGTTACTTTACTCTTGCGAGTCAGCAATTCCATCCAGTGACCTAATTACTGAATGGTATAGTTAAACGCACCAGAGCTGACTCGGCATTCTACTTGCACATTTTGAAATATTTTACGATTAATAGATATTAATTTCTACGCAAGAATAAAGTTACATACTGGGTGTTTCAAATAAATAATGAAATAAATGACAATTACTGCGTGACAATATCTTGTAAAGATAAGGAGGTTGTGAGTGAGATAAGGTTTGGCAACGAGTTGTTAGAGAATGCGAATGCCATAGTAGAAAGATTTAATGAGTTTTATATAAATAGTGTGAGTGAAATAGTCAAACATATACCTAGAAATAATAGACAATACCAATTAAGGCATAATAATAGCAAATTTTTTAGTTTCAAATTATTGCAAAAAAACGAGTTTAAAAATATGATCCTTTTATTAGCAAGCAAAAGTAATCCAGATGATATTGCCATGTTTATTTACAAAGATTTTTCACATATTGGCTGATCCTTTACTAAATATCATTAATATCTCGCCGCAAATTGGAATTGTTCCGGATGCATTGAACGTCTCAACCATTGTTGTATTGAGAAAAGTTGCTAAAATCGTTAAAGCTGAAGAATTTCTCCAAATTAATATGCTTTCAGCATTTGAAAACATTCTGGAAAAAGTTGTATATGTATAAATTTTAGAGTTTGTGAAAGAAAACAAATTACTATGCAAGTTCCAATCAGGTTTTAGAGAAGGGTATGGTTGTGAAGGCGCTTTACAGTATGTTATTAACGAATTGAAAAAGCAAGTGATATAGGCAAAGTAACTGCTATAATCTTCTTGGATATTAAGAGAGCTTTTGATAGAGATAGATTGTAAGATCAATTAAAAGGATACGGGCTTGAGGGAGTAATACATATGTGAATAAGTAACTATTTGAGTGGTAGAATGCAAAAAGTAAAGTATGATGAATATGTATCTTGTACAAAGAGTGTAAATTTAGAATACCGCAAGGAAGTATTTTAGGTCCGCTATTATTTATTTTATATATTAACGATATTACAACTTTGTTTATTAATAACTGCGGCTATCACTTATTTGCAGATGATGTAGTTATTTATATAACAGAGTCGAATGTATGAAGTCTTGAAACAAGTGAGTGACTGATTAGAAGTAAATAAATTTAAGCTAAATGTATCTAAAACAAAAGGTATGATTGCAGGAAAAAAATATTAAAGATGAAATAGGATAGGGGCATTAGAATTTAGAATTTGTGCTGAAATAATTCTGGCTCTTAATGAAATTAAATACTTAGGTATAATCATAGGTGATAAACTTAAATTTAGTGGTCATATTAATTACGCGTGTAAGCAAATACCTAAAAAAATTGGTGTATTAAAAAGAGTCAGCTGGTACCTGTCTACTACAAGTAGAAAATTGGTATATATTACTATTATATTACCTCATTGTAATTATTGTAACAGTGTTCTGTATCTTGCAATCGATGGTGACTTGGATCGTTTGCAAAAGTTGCAAAATAGGGCCATGAGGATTATATTAAGATACAGTATTTATACTAGAGGGAATGATATGCTGAAAGTTTCAAGCTGTATCAATGTACGAAATTATGTTGAATTCAGTGTACTGATTAAAGGATTAAACACATACAATAACCTCAGTAAAGAAGCTAAGGAGGCTTGTAAGGTAACTTCTTTCAAAAGAATAGTTAAAAATATGTACATACAATAGAGTAATGACAAACTGTGTAAAAAGTGTAAATAAGAATGTGTAAATTTATATTATTTTTTCTTTTTTTTTTTCGGTAGTATTTTATAAAATGTATTGTATAGCAAAGTGCTAAATGAAGGATTATTATTATTATTACAATAGACTCAATTTTTTTATTTATTTTTAGAGACATTTGGTTCGTCGTTTCTACTTGATAAACGTTAGCTTTTCACACACTTTTTGTGTATTTCCGGTTTCAGCGGAAGTGGTACCAACTTTTGGTTTTCGAAAGGAACAATCTGTGTATTATTACATCTTTGAATTTTTCGTGATTCTCTAAATAGACATATCGCATGTCGATTTTTAATTCAACCTGTATATATTTGAACCGAATAAAATAGAAATAATACAGCATTAAAAATAGAAGTGTTCATCATAATGATAAAATAAAAACATATCCCTGCCTTTGTTAAATTTATACATGAATCGTACGTGGCAATATTCCTACAAACTAATGAACCAATATATTAACAACAACTACTGTTGTTGACATTGTTATCTGATCAGTCGTGCTTGCGAACTCACCTATGACTGAAACAATAATTATTTTACATGAGTTTTAGCGAAAGTGTGCGGAACTATATTTAGTGTCAGGTATGATATACGAAATAATAATTCCTTTTAATTGCCAAATGCTGTACATTGTATTTTATGAGGACTCGCCAGGCGCAAATTTTATTGCATCCCTTGTTTGTCACTAGTGAGTCGTATAGGAAAGTAGCTACTTCCACAGACATTCTGCCTAGAGCTCGGCTTGTTTTGTAATTAATATTTGAAAACCTTGCAGCAAAATGCCTTATTATTCCTTTGTCTTAGTTTGCTTTGAGTTCAAAGTGTCAAGTTACTATAAAAAGTCTAAAACACTAAGTTCATAATTGTGTGGATGCTCCGAGGTCTTTTTAGGATTAAGTTGTCTGAAACGAAACTAAATAACGAACACTTAAAACTTACACTACGTGAATAAAGTCTATTCGTAGATATTGCAAAATGGTGACTAATTGTTATATTGCTGCAGAAGCCCTCATCAAAATCCTTTTCTTTTTTTTCATCTAATAATCAAAAACTATATTCAATTCACGACAAGGAATTTTTATGCTTATAGATTTTTATACCGACAGGGCAAGATCTGCTCGTTCACTTATTTATTAGTAGAGTGCCTATTCAGTTTTTAAAATTTTCTAACTGCTTTGACAAAGCGAGAGTGAGAGAGAGGAATTTGGCAGTCTCTCACTCATTGGATTAGAACCGTATTTGTCCAATATTTGCGATGCCCATGGCTATATCAATGGCTATCTATATAGGTTTTTATTTTCGTTGTTTGCAAGGATATACGATTTTTATTCCTATTATTCGTAAGGTAATGTCATAAATTTTTTTACAACATAACGTTTTTTAACGTTAATATTTTACGTCATTTTAATGCCGTTTTAATGCCGTGAGCACATCCACCTTCTCACGAAGAGTGCGGTAAAAAAAAAAAATAACCCACCGCACACAAAGGTTGATTTTGGAATCGTTTGGTTACCCCATCGTCGCAGTCTCCTTCTGTGCCATGGGACCACACCACTCGCCTTCCGCAACCGAGCTGGTCAGTTGCATACCTGCTGCAGCTAAAACTTCAAATGCAGCTTCGTTTTCAGTCGATTAAGGCTTTAAAAAAATGATGGAGCGTTCAAGTGGGACAAAATCATCCGGAGGTAAAATACCCTCCCGATCGGATCTCGGGGGGAGGGTGCTCACAGGGGCACCTCATCGAATGTCGAAAAAATACCGACAAGTTAAATCCAACAAAACTAATTCTTTCATCTACGGCGCTTGGAATGTTCGTACTTTGAACGACAGCACTCGCACCGATCGGCCTAAAAGAAGAACTGCTCTAATAGATAGAGAACTTCACCGACTCAATGTTGACGTTGCAGCTCTCAGCGAAACTCGATTTTTGGAGGAAGGCTCTCTCACAGAAAAGTACTACACCTTCTATTGGAAAGGTCTTCCCACCAATTCAAGAAGACAACATGGAGTAGGATTTGCCGTTCGGAATCAACTTATATCCAACTTAACACAAGTATCACAAGGCCTATCCCAGCGTCTAATGCTGCTACGCTATGAGCTATCAGATGGCAACGCGGTAAATCTAATAAGCGCCTACGCTCTCACTCTGGATGCAAGTCACGAAACCAAGGAAAGCTTTTATCAACAGCTGGAAGAAACCCTCTGTAGAATACCTAAAACGGAACGACTCGTTATTCTTGGCGATTTTAACGCTAGAGTAGGGAGAGATGCAGACACCTGGCCAGGCACCATAGGCAAGAACGGTTTGGGCAACATGAACGCTAACGGTCAGCTACTCCTAACTAAATGCGCCGAACATGATCTAGTTATAACAAACACCATTTTACGACAAAAAGATAAATTTAAAGGCACCTGGCGTCACCCCAGATCAGGTCACTGGCATTTACTGGACTATGTTATCGTACGTAGGAAGCATCTCAAGGACGTTCAAATTACAAAGGCGCGCATTGATAGCGAATGTTGGACCGATCATCGTCCTGTTGTCTCTAAAATGAAAATTGTTATGAGACCCAAACATCGAAGAACTCAAGTAAAACGTAGACTCCGTCTCTGTATTAGTAAATTGCGTGACCAACAAACCGTCGAACAGCTAAAGCAAAAAATTCAAGAGAATTTGAGTGCACTAGAAGAAACCAATTCTGTAGATGTCGCTGCTACCTGGACACAAATTAAAGACAGTTTAAAAAGTGCGAGTGAGGAAATTCTTGGCACTGCAGCAAGTAAAAAACAGGAGGACTGGTTCAATGATAATGAAGCTTTTATACAAGAACTTCTTGACCGCAAACATATTGCCTTCCAAAACGCTATCAACCACTCCAACGACTCATCAAAAGCAGAAGCTTTTACCCAATCCAAGTATGAAACGCAACGCGAAATCAGAAGAGTAAAGAACGAGTGGTGGGCAAGCAAGGCCAGAGAAATTCAAAGGTACGCCGATTCACACGACTACAGGAATTTCTTTCAAGGAGTAAAAGCAGTGTACGGCCCCAGTCGGAAAAATATGTGCCCTATTAAAGATTTAAATGGAAATCTCCTCAAAGAAGACCAGGAAATAAGAGCCCGATGGAAAGAACACTACTCTAACATTCTTAACCAGCAAAGTCAAGCCGATCACGATATTATAAATCTTATCCCTCAATATGACACCTTCGAAGACTTAGATAAACCACTAACAACGGAAGAGATCTTAACCGCCATTGGGCAGCTAAAAAATAACAAATCTCCCGGCGCCGACTCACTCCCAGCTGAGATCTTTAAAGCTGTGTCGTTAGAGCTCATACCCTACCTCAAAAAACTGTTTGATGTCGTGTGGGAAAGTGGTCAAGCTCCGCAGGAGTTTCGTGATACACTTTTAATCAACCTCTTCAAAAACAAAGGGAGCGCTGCGGACTGTGGAAATTACAGGGGTATAGCTCTCCTGGCTGTTGGAGGGAAGATACTCACTAAAGCGATGGCAAATAGGCTAACACCTGTTATGAAAAAGTTACTTCCTGAAACACAGAGTGGCTTTAGACCAAACCGAGGCACATCGGACCTAATCTTCACACTTAAACAGCTTCAAGAAAAAGCACTCGAACATCAAGGAGAAATTCACATGGCCTTCATTGATTTAACCAAGGCGTTTGACTCGGTGGACAGGGAAGTGCTCTGGAAAATTATGCTCCGCTTAGGTATCCCTAGAAAATTTGTGGAAGTATGTCGCAGTCTACATACAAACAACAACGCCCAGGTTATGTATAATAATGAGGCAACCGAACCTTTCCAAACCCTCACTGGAGTTAGGCAGGGATGTGTCCTGGCACCCCTACTCTTTAATTTGTTTACCACTGCTCTAACAATTATTGTTGACAACAAACTGACAGTCAGAGGAATAGGTCTCAGATACCGTTTTGATGGCGGTCTCTTTAACATAGGGCGTTTTAGAGCTTTCACGAAGACACGCACACGATTCATTTGTGATCTCTAGTATGCGGATGACTGTGCACTTTTAGCCTCTATGCCGGAAGAGCTTCAAGAACTTTTAGATGTGTATGCCCAGAGCTATGATTCCTTGGGACTTAAAATCAACATTGGAAAGACTAAGATTATGTCAACTCCTCATCAAGTGAACCAAATAGACATTACACTTAACGGAAATTCTCTTGAAGTGGTGGATCAGTTCAATTACTTAGGCAACGTTGTTAATGACAAAGCAAACATGGACAGCGAGATTCGCAATAGAATTAACGCTGCATCTAGAGCACTCTGGGGACTTAGAGAGAGAGTATTTGACAACCACGACCTTGCTTTGTCAACGAAAATGGCTGTCTACAGAGCAGTTGTCATTCCAACACTGCTATATGGATGTGAAAGCTGGGTCACTTACCGTCGTTATGTGAAAGAATTAGAACGTTTTCAGCAAAGACACCTCAGAAGTATGATGAAAATCCGTTGGTTCCATCACATATAAAACGTGGAAGTACTCAGGAGAGCAAACAGCCTTCCAATTGATGTGCTTATTTCAAGAGCACGCCTAAGATAGGCAGGTCACGTTCATCGTATGCATGATAACCGCCTTCCTAAATGTACACTTTATGGTGAATTGCTAAGCGGTAGAAGAAGGCGTGGCGGTCAACGAAAGAGATTCAAAGACGCTCTCCATGAAAATCTAAAATTCTGCGGTATTGCAGACGAGCAATGGGAACAACTTGCAGCGGACAGAACCGAATGGCGAGGGGTTGTGGCCAGCTATCAAGGAAATGTTGCTGCAAGAAGGCCGAATCCAAGACCTAACCAGGTCTATATCTGTCCTGACTGCGGTCGACATGTGCTCTCCCGAATTGGCCTCTATAGCCATAGTCGTGTGCACCGTAGATGAATGGGAATTACAATAGACTACACCTTTTACTTGTTTTTTATTGTACACAATTTATCGACTGTAACATTTTTATACTCGGACTCGAGTAACGGCTAATAATTTTAATAATCATTATTATTTCAAGTAAACACTGCTTGTAGATATTTCGAAGTAATATAGAAATACTCTATATGTTTCGACTTCTTAGGCTTTTATCACACCTTCCAATGTGCTCAAAATATTCAAACATGTAGATAAAGCACAAGATATTGACTGTTTCACATAGCGTATGACGAAAACCTATATTAATTTTGTTAAAATACACCGAAGAAAATAAATATAAATTAATTTACTGTTATATGAAATCCACTAATATATTCGGAATACGACGGATTACGACATAAATAGACAATTTCTACATTACATTAATACCAAGTGTTATAAGGTTTCGCTTATTTCAGGGATATTTTGAAAAACGTCATTTAGTCTAGGAGCTAGCTCATGTTTCGTGTGCACTTTTATGTCCCCTAAATTTAATTGTGGGACCTTATTACATACATGAATAGAAGTATTTAAAAAAAATGGTCACATGAAAAACTTACTAAATTTTGTTTTAACATATCTCCGAAAATTGTCTTTATGCTTTTTTCGATAAATCCAACAATAATAGAAATATTTTAAGGTTTTTAATTTTTCAGTTCCTTTGTGAACTTAGTGTTCTCAACACATTTATAGGATAATAGTTGAGTAATCCAGCGTTTTTAATTTTTCTGGTAATAGAGTCAAAGTAGAGTGACACAGAATGACCGATTTAGCAAAGCTTGATATTAGCAGGAAGAAGTGCAAAAATTGCGGAAAAGGCATTAATTTGTTCATTTTCTGTCAAAAAGTGAGGCGAGGTTTAAACTTGTATTCAAGTGAAAATGGAGTAAAAACGTTAAAAGTGTTTCTGAGCACCATCTCCAATGATGCCATGGACAGTATTGAAGATGAAAACAGTATAAAATATCATATGCTACAGGCCTCACATACATAAGGGAACAAGAGTTGAAGAGAAACAAGAAAAAGATAGGGCTAGGGTGGTGCCAGCTCCTGAATACGCACTGCACCTCGGAATTTGAGATTTAGGCCCCACGTTGGGCGTCGTGAATACAGACAACGGTAAGACCTTTGAGCTCAATAGAGATCCTTGAGGCGTTGCGTGCACTTAATTCATGAAATGAATGTATTTCGGGAGGGTTGTACTTAAAAAGTTGGAACGGGATAAATGTCTTACCGTGTATAAGCCCCTGCTAATTGTTTCTAATGTAATTTGTTGGTTTCTGAAGTTACAATTACTTTAAACTGAATTTAATTCTTTGTGGCAGGTGATTTTCCAACACCCTGTATATAATTTTTTAAGATAGAACACTTCTGTGTGCAAGATTTAAGCTGAAGCACTTTTGGCATTTAAAAATTCTAATTAGGATGACCAGATATTTTGTATATTAAAACACTCGGTTTTAGAATGAATTATAATATTTATTATTAAGAACGAACACAGGTTTTACATAAAATTAAAGTATTATTCTTTTTTACAGTTATAGTCCAAGTTCAAATGTGCTTCTAGAGGGCGGAATATTAAAACACAATTTTTTTAGTCGCAAACTCCTCTATATAATCCTTATTTTACTATAAGGAACGTAACCAGACTGCAACCAACTGTTACTCTCCGGGGGACTATGTGTCCCACTGAGCGCTGAATTGCAAGTTACAAGCCTGGCGCGTTAAGAGTAATAATTGCATATTACCATCAAAACGCTAATGCAACAAACACCAGCCGAAAGACTGATCCTACTTAAAGGAGGTCTCGAAATTTACTAAATAGTCAAGTGACCCTCGTGTCGGTCGTAACATGTCTATCTTGCACTAACGAGAGCAAGCAGCTCGAAACTGGAGTCTGCAAGTGGTGTGTGACGACTGGCACGAGAGCTCCTTTAAGTAGGATCAGTCTTTCGACTGGTGTTTGTTGCAATCGAGGCATTAGCGTTTTGATGGTAATATGCAATTTACGCACCAGTCTTGTAACTCGCACTCGGCGGGACACATAGCCCGGAGAGTAGCTGTTGGTTGCAGTCTGGTTGCGTTCCTTATAGGAAAATAAGGATTTTCTATAGAGGAGTTTGCGACTAAAAATATTATGTTTTAATATTCCGCCCTCTAAAAGTACATTTGAACTATGCTAAGCCCAGTCAGGCTATTTACTTTTTGATTACAACAGACACTGGACCGCTAGATGACGCCTGCTGACTATTTTACATATCGCTATCCCAAAGATACCGAAATGTACTAAATAGTCAAGTGATCCTCATGTCAGTCGTCACATGCCTAACTTGCACTGACGAGAGCCGACAGCTCGAAACTGCAGTCTGCAAGTGGTGTGTGACGACTGGCACGAGAGCTCCTTTAAGTAGGATCAGTCTTTCGGCTGGTGTTTGTTGCAATCGAAACATTAACATTTTGATGGTAATATGCAATTATTACACTTAACGCGCCAGGCTTTTAACTTGTAATTCAGCGCTCGTCGGGGCACATAGCCCGGAGAGTAGCTGTTGGTTACAGTCTGGTTACGTACCTTACAGTAAAATAAGGATTTTATAGAGGAGTTTGCGACTAAATATATTATGTTTAGTTATAGTCCAAATAAGGACTTCTCTGCACTCAAAAAACGCAACAAAAACTTTACGACATAATTATTATAAATAGAAAAAGTCTGTTTCACTAGGTTCCGGCCTAGGAAGGAGCACGAATTACACCGACACTGACTTGAGCAGATTTACAACGAATGTACGCGACTATGCTGACTTGCCTGAAGCGAATTAAGCTCGGTCTGTTATATTGTTTCTTATGGTTTCGTTTGCCGTGCCCCGTGAGTCGAGCACGAACGTTTTTCCATTATATTCTAGAAAGTTGGATCCAGACATCCCGTGAGAGCGAGGGTTGAGCAATATTGCATCTTCTTTGTAAAAAATGACAATTCGGAAATTAAAATTATACTATTGTTAAGGCAATAAAAAGGGAAATTAATTGATAATTGAATAAAACTTGAATCGGTTTTGGTTTAGAAGATATAGCACGAAAAAGATAGCTGAATATATTGAACCGTCCCAGTATGGTCATACTTTATGCAGACACGTAACATGGTCATTGAGTTATCTCGTGTGATGATGTTTCGAGGGGGTAAGTATGGAGTTGAAAAGAAATGAAAATGTGCTAGTGAGTAGGAACGAGAATAAGCTGTGGCATAAATTTGGAAATGTGAACTGAAATGAAATGGATAAAATGGTTCGGGAGCAATTCGAGAAAAGGTTAAAATTTAATAGAAAAGGAGCCGTAGAAAATTAATGAATATGAATTTAAGGTTTATACTGGAGGTAGGTACGAAAAGTGTGTTGGATGTCGAATACTTTTATATGGGGGCTGTATTTTTTAGGTGAGTGTTTTGGAAAAATTATGTTGTAATATTGATGAATGGAATATTGTAACGTGTTCTTTGGTTGGTTTAGGTTATTTTGGAATTGTCGATTTTTCGTGAATTCTTTCAGATTTTTGGTGACTTATTTATGGCTTTTGCTTGAAATGAAAATGAAGGTGACTTTTTATCGGGGTTTGTCCCTTTGGATCAAAAGATTGTATTTTTTTGGCTAATTTTTACATTTTACGTTTTGCGTTTACTTATAGAGAATGCACTGTACTATAACACTTCCTAGAACAACGCCCAAGAAGAAGGGGTCCCCAATCTGGCGAACCACAATTTAAAACGTGTGTAGTCTGTAATAAAAATAAAATTAAAGTTAGACTCCAAACTGTACCGGATTTATGAGGAGGTTAGAACAGAACAACCACTTAAAGCCTCTCTGTTTTACCTAGATGCAGTTTTTCAGAGAATAACTACATTGAAAGATATAAACAGCGTTTTTGCTGCTGACATCATTGTCACAAAAACTGCATCAGGAAATATATTTTTAATTATGAGAGAGATAGTGAAAAAGATGCAGCTGAAGAAGTTGCTGATTCCGAGGATCTGAGAGAATCTTTTAAGCAATTTTTGATAACGGTGGATCTTGAATGCAGAGGTTATTCAATTTCATACCTACGCAAGGAACTTAATGATAAGTGTTTGTCATGTGAAAAGCACATACCAAACTGTAAAAAAATAAAAAATTTACTTATAGAGCAACTAGCTATTTGTTTTACTTACGCCTTCTTTATCACAAATGGTATTTTCCAGTAAAATCAGTGCAGATAATCTAGCTGAAGAAATTAGTGACTCTGATTCTGTTAACAAATATTCTGAAATAATGCGCAGTGATATTAAAAAAATTGATTTTGGTTTCGAAGATACAGACTGTAATGCAAATGATTTATATCAATCTCTGCAGTGCTAAAAACAAAGTACCAAAGTCCTGGTCAAAATTTTTCTGTGGTTTATTTCCTTTCTATCAGGAGAAAATAGGTTTTTCGCAAAGAAACTTGGAAAGTAACAACTTTACTGTAAAATATGTACACATGAAAATTATGGGTAATAAAAATCCGCACAATTTCATTTTTCTTTAACTGCGTACGACCTATTGGAGCCGAGATAGATTTTTGAAATTTTGGCAGTTCGCTAAAATCTCGAAAATAGTCATTCGGATCGCAAAATGTTTCAAATAAAAATTGTAGAGAATTCGATTGCAAACTATTTTCTTTAATTTTTCATTTCCATTCGATCAATATTGGCAGAGATACGAATTTTTAAACATCATTACAGCGCACTATCAGAACACTTGTTTCATGATAAAATCGATAAGAACTCGAAAACGATGGATTGTAGGCATATAGTGTATCTAATTAAAGATAAAGGGAATCAAATTTTGAATATGTTGGTGTATTTATAAAATCGTTTTCATAACAAGTGAATGGAGAAAAAAATTGTCCTTTTCAAGTGCATTTTGACAAATAGCTATTTGTTGATTGGCTTTAGTTAATAATGACACTAAAAGCTCTAAGTGACTTTCATACGATGAATGGGTTCACGAGTTACAACTGTTTAAAGCTATGAGCAAAAATGTCTTTTTTATTATAAATTAAGATTTTCATGCAAGAACTATGCATAACAATTTTTATAAAATTGGTTTTGTCCTATTTTTATTAGTTTATATACACATGAAAGTAATGCAATAGCATAAGTCGTTCGGGAGGTATATTTTCTTTAAAAAAACTTCTTTAAACTGTTTTTGTTCAGAAAAATTGAACCCATAGTATTTTTCAATCCTTTCTCATATATATCATCGTCTCTTTTGACTTCACGACAAAATTTCATAAGACCTAAATGAAAGCTTACAAAATTTCCTACAAAAAGCACTTATTCGTGTATGATTTTCAATAAGTAGCGACAAGGAACTGACGATTGATAATGCGGTTGATTTTTAATTTTTAACAAACAGGCAATTTTCGACAGGTTTAAAGTACAAATAAGTACATTTAATAATATTTTTTCACTTTTTGAAGTATCAGAAGTTATTCTGTGGACATTTCTGAGTAGTTTCATACTAGGCCCATATTATTATGCACAGTTCTTGCAGGAAAATCTTAATTTATAATAAAAAAGCCTGGTGGCAGAGGCCAGTCGGAAAGGTAGATTTCGTAATATATTGTCTTGCACTGCTTTAGGTCTCTACTATTTTAGTAAATAAGTGATTAAGCAAGTAATTAAGTATATCTTTATTAGGACTGTCCAACTTCAATTTATTGTCATCGATTGATGAACTATTAGCACGTAGGTAATCTTCAAAATATAAATAAGTCACGGTTTTTTAAAGAAATTTCTGTCTTAGCAGAAAATGTTTTAGACAAAAGATGTAGATCTAGATGAGTACTATCCAACGATGTATCACATGTACATATTTGATTCGAAATAAAATTTTGAGAATTTTTTAAAACTTTGGACCGCCGCCATTTTTAAAATTTTCCCTATACGTTTTAGTAAAAAATGTTTTAGGTAAAAGTTGTAGGACCAGATGAGCACTATCCAACGATGTATCGCATGTACATATTTGATTAGAAATTAAATTTTGAGAATTTTTTTAAAATTTTGAACCGCCGGCGCCGCTATTTTGAAACGAAGAAGGCGATTTGACCCATCTTCTTCTTATCTGAGATATGGGCCCATATGTCGTGACGTGCTGCACTCTGCAATAGGTAGATGAGAAATCTACCTAAAAGGAATTTTTGCTACAGCTGTAACTCGTGAACCATCCATCATATGAAAGTCACTTGGAGCTCATTTTACAGATAATTTAATTCTCTTCAAAAAACCTTTAGTAGTGTTATTATTACCTAAAGTTAATCAAAAAATAGCCATCTGTCACAATGCAGTTGAAAATTACAATTTTTCATGGTTTTCCCTTTTATCTCCATCCACTCGTTATCAAACTGATTTTGTACATAAACCGTCATATTCAAAATTGTATTCTATTTAACTCTCGTTTGATACACTATATGCGTACGATCTATCATTTTCGAGTTTTTACCGATTTTATCATGAAACAAGTGTTCTGATAGAGCGCTATAAAGATTTTAAAAATTCATATCTCTGCCAATATTGATCGAATGAAAATGAATATAAAAGGAAATTGTTCGTAAGCAAATTCTCTACAACTTTCATTTGAAACATTTTCGAGATCTTAACTAAAAACGCGCGCGTTTCCGTTGAATCGCAAAATTGTCAAAATAAAAAATCTATCTGGGCTCCAGTAACTCGTACAAAGTTAAAAAGAAAACGAAATTGTGCAGATTTTTATTACCTATAATTTTCATATGCACATATACAGTAAAATTGATACTTTTCGAGTTTTCTTCGAAAAACTGATTTTTTTACCTATTTTCTTTTTTCCATTTTGTTCAATTTCATTTATTACTAATGGAATATGCATTGCTTCGTACCTGAGCCTGTACATTGTTTGAAGCTTTAAAAATACGTTCCTCTAACACGCCATTGTACATGCTACGTTGCCTTACTATCTGTAAAGAAATATCATTTTGTACAATTTGTTGTAAAAGGGATTTCTATAAAAGTTATTTTGATTCAACTAAGACTTAATTATCTCACTAATATATTATAATCCTCATAACCAGCACCGTGTATAATAAATTTGTGGTATTTATTTTTAAAATCAATAGCCACCTCGTTAACTTATGTAACAAATTCCAAATAGAAACACAGATCTGTTCTGCGAAAATGTAATTCAATTTAAATAAACATTTACCACAACAAATATATCAGTTGGTTTTCGTAACTTCAACTATAAAGTAATAAAACTAATTCCTCTAAATTTCGACCAAAGTTATGTACAATAAACGTACCTTAGTAAAGGATAATGTACTGAACGACATCCTTAATATTTTGACATATTCCACCTTTGATTCAATTGTTAACGAGTAAAACAATTTGGGCATGTATCTCGAGGCAGTAACATATTTTCCTGGTGTATAAATATTTCTATTCGAGTGAATTTAAGTGTGTCATGGCGTCAGCAAGATGTTGTAAAATTTTATGTTGTAATGGCCAGTGCCAATTCCATCTCGGCGAATGATTTTACTAAACTGCTGAAAAATATATGGATACGTATCATGGAAGCCAGTGAACACGAATTGTACCAAGACATTTTATTTCTCAATACGAGAAAAGCGATAATTTAATTTCTGATTAAATTTTTCATTGAATTAATATTGTTATAATTATATACGCACAGCAGGAGATGGTAAGAGCACAACATTTTGGAAATAAAACAAAAAATGGTGAAATTTTACAAGTGTCAATATCTGGAACAACTTTTTAGAACGTGTTTATGTACGTAAACGATTTAAAATGATTTATACGCATCTTATACAATTACATTTGCTGATTTATTGTCATAACTAAAGGACTTCGTTAGTACCTGAAACTAAAAAACATGAAATTGCCGACATGGACAGGAAAATTGTACAAAAAATGCGAGGACATCTTGTCTCCTATATAATAATAGTGAGTGAAAATTGAATCAAAGTCTGTATAGTATTAAAGAGATAAACAGCACCATTAAGCAGATTTTTAATCCAAAGCCTCGTGCTGTCAAGTATCCTATATCAAAATGTACAGAATCTCATGGTGAAAGACACTATGGTAAAATGTAATATGAAAGAAGAAGAAGAAAGTTTATTGAATAATATATAAAGTATAGCATTCAAAAGGACTAGGGATCGGAAAGGCCGTTATTCATCCTGCCCCAAGTGTAGAACAACATAATAGTTACAGAATCTTCCCTAGATACAAAAAAATATATAATAAAGTGAAATATATGTATACATGTTATATCAGCATTCCGCATGAACATATTTAATTATTGTTAAGTCCATAATCAGTAAATTACCACAAGTAATATAATACCGTCACCGATAAAATTATAAATTTGTATCATATTCCTTTTCGTTAACATTGTAATATGATATTTCAACTGCTTAAAGACACGTACGAATTTTATGTTACTGTACTGTGAGAACTGCAAACAGAATTGAAATTTAGTCTAATCAACATTATTGTTATCCAGCATTTAAAAATGAACAGCATACGCTATTCAGTCTGCATTATTTTGTTGAACTCAGTGTTCCTCATACGTAATTCATAAGTATTTTTAGTAAAGTTGCACAATAATTATTACAAATTTAATTATAGATTCTGAATGCCAAGTAACTGACTTCTACGTACAATTCATTTTTACTCTGTTAAATTTAGCACCATTGAAAAGGGCAATGCATTTATTATGTAAAATTGGAGCCATATAACAAAATGAGTTTATAAATAAGGATGTGTAATAAATTAGATAAATATGAAGGAGCGACCTTCTGCATTAAATATAGTAAAGTAAGCCTGTCTTCCACTTTAAGGATATTTAGATCATTGTAGCTGAGTGTAATATATAGTCTTCTGCTTATATTGTATGAAAATCTTATGCAAGGATTTTACTTTGAAAATGATCTGTTAAAAACCAGTAGTACACGCTACTACAATCATCCAAATTGCTAAGTATTAAAGAATTTACTAATTGATATGATACAACAATATTTACATTATTAATAGATTCTTTCGAGATCTACAAGATTTATGAGCAATTTCCCGGTTTATAGAAATTTTTGAAGATCCAAATGCTGAAAACGTGATTTTTGGACACTTTGGTGCACTCTATCTTATTGGAAACTAACTACAGAGAATTCGGCCTAAGATAAAAGAATGTTCCAAATTTCGAGCACTTAAATTTTTGTCTTTACACTTTTTTCCTCCAACCAATAGGAAATGAGATAAATCTATTCCAAAATTTTTTCAAGATGGCGAAAATTCCGAAACAAGTGATGATACACCAACTTGGAATTTTACCTTTTTGACCACCAGTAACAACATATAAAAATCCAGCCTACCCGCAATTTATTTGAAATAGTCCTATCTCGGAAAATATGCATTTTAATAAATAAATAAATACACCACAGGTAATGACGACCCCCTTTATCCCGGAAGGTTCTAGAAAAACCTTGTGTGGGAAGGGGCTACACATTTAGAGACAAGGGACATACACCCAATATCCGTGTATAGTGGAAAAATCCCTCACACAGTATTTTCCAATGCCACGACCGGGGATCGAACCCGGAACTTTTGGGTGAGAGGCTAGTGCGCTCATCTCTCGACCATTCAATGGAAAATCATAAAAGTTAAAGAAGTTTTTAGAAACCTTTCTTTATCCCTCATTTTCCTTCTCTTTTTCCATATTTACTATCCCATATTATACGTAGTATATAAGGAAAGTATGGCGTTTGCGCAAAAATTTGAGTTTGAGTTTTTGATGAATTTACACGTTTTCAAGTCCCATGAACCCAAAAAAGTGATTTTAAGAAAATGTCTGCCTCCCGCCTGTCATCTACCATCTGCAGTCGCACCTAGAGCCCAAACTACTGGATCCATTTTATTCAAATTTTATATATATATTCAAGATGGCCACATCTCGAGGCTGAATCGCAAAATCGATCCTAGCTCAAATGTCGGAGTAACAAAACCCTAAGAACAGGAAAAAAAAATAGAAAATAATTTTTTTCTCTGTAAACGGCTCTAACGATTTCGATTAAATCCCCTAGTACCGATATGAAATTACATGACCAGTTACTCTTAGAAAATATCGGGGGGTGGGGGGTGAGTTTGAAATAATTTCATAACTTTTTTCTCAAACGGATCTAACAATTTTAATCAAATATAACACATGCATACTGACTTAGTAGTAGCATAAGGTAACATGACCGGTTATACCTAAGAGCTGCAGGGAAGGAGGTTGCGGGGGGGGGGGCAAAGAATTAAATAATTTTTCCACTAAAACGGTTCTAACGATTTTGATTAGATTTGGCATATGGACACTCCCCTAATAACGGTATGAAATGACATGACTGAATTGCTCCTAGAAAATGCAGGGAGGGAAGCTGTAGGGCGACTTTTTATAGATTTTTCCAGGAACACTTCGCGCAGGTTTTCGTTTGCTGGAAAAGTCGATGAGAAAAAAAGGTTTGGATTTAGAAAATGAACATACGGGAATTTTTTGGAATTTTTCCAAACATTTTTCGTTCCTCCTCCCTCTTTTTGGAAAATTTCAAGCCGCTGTATCTCGAGAAATACGAATCTTCTCAAATATTTCGGAAGAGTAAATTGTCATTTTTTGATAAAATATATAATAATCTTTTTTCCATTTAATTTTAATTCGAATTTAACGGGTTAACAAAATGTCAGCAAAATCATTGTTTACAACAATTTATGATCAATAGCCGAGATTGAAAAGTTATGATTTTTGATTGAGACAACAAAACAAACAAGTTGCAGAAAGTTTAATAAAAATTCATTCATTATGACAAAAGTTTTCAAAGGAAATCTAAATCCATCGCATTAGTAATCCGATATACAATATTTAAAGCAATTTGTATGCATTTTAAGAAACAATTATGTTTTGATCGGCCATTTGGATTCCTATTTTAAATTTTTAGTTTTTTAACTTCAAAGTTATAATTGACGACTCCAACATTTAAATTTCTTATAGAATTAGAATAAGATTTGCGTACTCCTGTTGTTTGAGTAATTTGGAAGTGTTAGTCTTTTTCGCTTCTTTTTTACCTATTACATGCATAGAAAATTTTGTTCAAATATTAACAAGGTTCCTGGGAGTGCACGTCGCTTATAATGTTAAAGAACGCTATAACCCCGATATACTTTTCGACGTTGTAACAAAATCCGACTTAGGAAATACTTCGTAAGAAAAGCGTGCTTCACGTAAAAACGCCGTGGAGGAGGTTTTTAATTCTTGGAAATATATTTTTGCTCTTCGGAGCGTTTTTTATGCCAAATTTTCGCTAACTCATCGAGGAGCGTTAATTTGGTAAGTGTAGTAAATGTCGCTGCACAGGGACGTAATGTCGCCCCGACCACCCAATTTTGGAAAGTATTCTAAAATTGGACTTGAACTTCCAAATTTCCAAGATTAAAAACCCTTTTACGAATCCACGTTGTCAAGCACTGCAACTCTTACGAAGTGTTGAATATGAGGACAAGTTAGTCCAACGACTATTCAAAGTATATCGGAAGTTATAGCGAAAATAGCCCTTAGCGACATGGGACCCCCATCATTTCCTAGCAGTCGGATTTGACGGGGAAATGATGCGTTTTGACGGGGTTTGCCCTAAACCGGTTCCTCAGTGATTCGGAGTCAAAAAAGTATCTATACCATGTACTCACACGTGCATGGGATCTGCCTTGCCTGAACGTAAAATTTGTTATTGCATAATACAAACGAAGTAGATACGCTTCAAGTAATTTTAAGCTCCGAGGAGCGACCAAAATTTATGTGAATTAATAAAATACGTTTATAAGACAGGCAAGCATAAGCCCACCAAAATTTCAGTTACATGAACTGTTCCTTGAATCTTTTTGTGCATCGTTAGCTTTTCAAACTGCATATTGGATGGTAGTTGGTACCGTATGAATCGTCCCGTTCCTCACCATGTGTTGTACACGGGTCAGACCATTGTTTGTTAACATTTTCTCTGAAGAAGTTGTTGTAAAAACATAAATTTTTTAAAGATTTAATATACATTTTTTGAACTTTATATTGTCTTTTACTTGTGTTTTCTAACAAAATTTCCCTTTCAGATTTAATTTTAAGAGAGTGTTAAACAGACAGTGTTAGATTTATAGTGTTACGACGTCTTCCAATTGATACCATCAGAGCCGCAGTTAAGCATAAACGACAGTAAGTATGATTTATCCATTAATCTCCGTCTGAAACAGTCACTTGAACCCTAAAAAATTTTGTGAACGTAATATTTTTATTTAGTATTTAGAAAAGGTTGAGGAAAAAGAAAATTAATTTTTTCTTTTTCCTATTTTTTTTTTTTCAATTTTTCTAAGTTTTTCGAACAAAAAATACGTCCTTCAGACTTCCATCAAAGCATGGATCGTTCACATGGCGCCCGAACAGGGACCATGCCGTCCCCAAACCCAACAAATCCTTTCTCATTCATGGCGGAAGACTCCGAGGGGTCGACCCCAAGAGAATTTTATGAGCGAGTCACCGCACCGCTCGTCGACGACGGTTCTAGAGGGATAGAACCACAGCGACTGTTTCCAGAGGGAAATAATGTTAATTTATCAGCTTCACAGCCACAAACTGCTTCGATGGAAAGTATGTTTCTGAAAATGGCAGAGGGCTTCGTGCAGGCGATACAGAACGTGTCGACCTGTACGCCCCATGAGAGACAAAGATGTCCGAACGTGACGTTCCATGGGCTTGATCATGAAGATCCAGAAGCATTTCTGAAAATTATGGAGGAATATTTCGACAGAGCTCGCATAAGCCACGACTATGATCGCCTCCATAACGTAACCGGCCAACTCAAGGGCGAAGCTCAACGATGGTCCGAACAATTTAGGACGTTGACTACTTCGTATGCCTTATTCAAGGAAAGATTCCTTACGAGATTTAATTCTCCCGACATACAGTCACGAGCTATTGCTCAACTGTATGCCGTCAAGCAAACGTCTTTAGACGACACGGCAGTGTTTATCACAAGGAAAACCTGTCTTTTCGATCGTATTGATCCCTTTAAATCCGAAGCCATCAGAGCTCGGGTCATCATGGACCAACTGCGTCCAGAAATTAGGTCACGCTTGAGAAGCAACCTAATTTCAAACACAGAGATGTTAATAGCAGCGGCTACTAACGTCGAGCGGGATTCAGCTGACGAACAGACGTCGCTAATCCAGCTTATTGATCAACGTCTGTCCCGCGCGTCTTACTATCGAGAGCCGGGACACATAAGTCAACAAAATTCTAGTAACAGGAGCAATGGAAGCCCAACTCCGACAGCACCGAGGGTGCATTTCCGAGAGGACGTATCTCGACAGGACGGTCCAGGCAGAACGCCTGGTCGTCCTTTTTTTATGCCTAATTTATCAAGCGGATCAGTGAATCCTGACCGCAGGCAAACCAATTTCAATGGCGGATCGGGGAAATTCCGAGTACCCGACCGACCGGCAACCCCGTGCCGATACTGTACAGACACAGTGCAGTGGCACTTCCATAGCCAATGCCCGAATAACCCGCATCTCAACAGGAGACCGGGAAACTTTCGAGGGGCCAGAGACCCAGGCCAGGGTCCATCTGCAAGATCCCCGGCACAACGGCCGAACCAAGGCGGCAGCAATGTCCAGTAATTTTTTCCGATACTCATGACCACTACGACGCTCCTCTGCACAAGACAAGAGAGTCAATAAATTATATGAGCGAAGCGTTCCCTTTGCCTCGTATAAAAGTTCAAATTAATGAACATGCGGTCGACGCACTGATCGATTCAGGCTCGACGCGAAACGTTATCCATCCGAGGATGTTGGATAATTTTAAAAATCTCACGACACGTCGATCATTTGCTATGGCGTGCGGAGATCGAATGGTGGACTCTCTTGGCACGACAAAATTACAAGTAATAATTTCAGGCACCTCTTTTGAAATTGATTTTCAAGTAATCGAAAATTTGAACGAAACGATAATATTAGGATCACCATTCTTATATATGAACAATGTCGCATATGATTATGGCAGAAAATGCCTATATGCCGGCACAGAAGAGCGTATTACCGTCTTCTGGAATCAAGCTTCTCAGAGGGAGAGACAGCAGGCAAAGCTTCCTGAAGAGCTTGTTATAAATGACAAATTTCTACGGCCGCTGTTCGAGGAATTTGTCGATCTGTTCACTGCGGAACCGACTCAAGCAACCACAGTGACTGTGAAACACAAAATTACAGTGAAAGACACGAAACCATTTAATATCAGACCATATCCGATGTCTCCGAGTACTAAGAAAATTATGTACGACCAAATCGAAGAGATGTTAAAAGCTGGCGTCATCGAACCTAGCACTGCCCAATATAGTTCACCACCAGTGATAATAAAACGCTCCGACAAGAAACCACGATTTTGCATCGATTATCGCCATTTGAATGAAATGACTGAAGACGAGGCTTCCGTCTTACCCAAGATACACGAAAGTATTAAAGATTTAGGCAATTCGAAGATTTTTTCTGTGTTGGATTTAAAAAGTGGATATTGGCAAATACCACTAGATGAAGCATCAAAAGATTTTTCGACTTTTACCACTCCTGATGGGGCAGCTTACAGATTCAATGTCATGCCTTTCGGCCTCAAGACAGCTCCCTGTACCTTTCAGAAATTCATGGCAAAGGACGTTTTAACGGGTTACCTGCACCATTTCTGTAAAGTGTATTTAGATGATATAATCGTTTACAGCGTAAACGTGAAGGAGCATATGTCCCACTTGAGATTAGTCTTTGAAAGACTACGTCTACACAATCTGAAAGTGTCACCGGAAAAGTGTGTAATAGCGACGAATGAAATTCAATATTTAGGCCATACAATTAGAACCGATACTTCCCAACCATTAGAAAAACATGTCTTACAAATTCAAAATTATCCCGTTCCAGCTACGAAAAAGCAGCTACAAAGTTTCCTAGGGCTTTGCAACTGGGTACGAGAATATCTACCAAATGTGGCGATGATCACGAAGCCACTAACGAAACTTCTTTCGAAGGAAAATCGTTTTCACTGGAACCATACATGCGATGAAGCGTTTAGAAAATTAAAAGAATTATTATCCGGACCGCTGGAACTCCATCGGCCGGATTTTTCACGTCAATTCATTTTGCAAACAGATGCATCCCTCCAAGGCCTTTCGGCCGTATTATATCAATTAGGCGACAACGGCGAAAAATACATAATCTCGTATGCAAGCAACACGTTATCTCCAGCGGAGAGATGTTACCACATAAACGAGCTAGAATGCTTGGCGGTGGTGAACTATATTAAAAAGTACAAGATGTACTTAGCAGACAAACCGTTCTTGGTGAAGACGGACAACAGGGCGTTACTTTGGTTAAACAAACATAAGGACGACAAAACAAAATTTACACGATGGTCATTACTATTGCAAGAATATGCATTCAAAATTGAACACTGTCCAGGAAAGGAGAATTTGTTAGCAGATTTTCTAAGTCGTAACCCGCAAAATCAGTACGTCGAGACAGACGATGAAGAGGAAAGAATGTTCCTACCAAATTATAAGTGTCCAGAACGTATTTCTGTTTTAACGCATTCAGAAATATACGAAGATATCGTACAGGCTCAATTGAGTTCACGAGATATTCAAGACAAGATCCGCCGTTGGAATGATCTATTTCAACAGGAACAACGTTCCGATGCGGATCTTATTTTTATGAAAAATTTTCACGTCCAAGACGATGTACTTTTTAAAGATTGCGATAGAAACCGAAACCGATATATGATTATCGTCGAAGACGTTTTCAGTAAATGGATAGAGGCAAAGGCATACATTCAGGTCGACGGCAGAACGATAGCCAAATATATCGACGAAGAAATAGTAGCAAGATTCGGAGTCCCTCGAGTCATAATATCAGACAACGGTGGTCATTTCAATTCCGAATGGTACATCACATTTTGCGAAAGGAATGGTATCGAACGATATTTAATTCCAGCATATCACCAACAGTCCAACCCCGTGGAACGACGGGTTCAGGAATGCAAGAAAATTTTAAAGACACTTTTATTCAAAAAGCCAAACGACACTTGGGATCGCTACGTGCATCAAATGACATACATATTAAGAAATCGTAGGAACGCCGCTACAAATCAAACTCCTAGCATGGTCGTGTTAGGATATGATCCAGCCGAAAGAGGCGAATGGGATTTGTATGCCTGGAGGCAAGAAAGAGCCAAGCAACAAACGCTTCCACGATACGAGCGAATCAAGGAAGCCCGTCAGGCCCAACAAAATTATAAACAGAAATATGCGCCGAAAGAGGCCGTCACTCCGATCGTCTACAAAGTAGGAGACAGAGTCATGAGTAAGAGAAAAAAGAAGGTACATACCTTCACGCCGTCTTGGTCAGGCCCAACCAGAATTCTGAAGAAGTTTTCAGACGAGGTGTATCTCGTGCAAAAGGGAAATGCAACGACAAGAGTACATGTCGATGATTTGAGACCAGCCCCGCCAGAGGAGCACAACTTGGAAATCGAATCTTCCGATGAAGAAAATGCTAGTCCAGGCGGAACATCACTCGATGGAAATGATTCCCCGTTCTCAGACGATTCCACAGAACCTCTACCGCCGGAGCAAACGGTTGTACAAATCCATGCACCGCCACGAGATGCTTCCACTTCTGATTCAGAATCCAGTTCTGGAGATTCAATCATCTTTTTATAACATTTTTCAACCTAGGCTAAGTTTTAACTTAGTGCTAGGTTTATTTTATATCAAAATTTCCATACCAACTTCTTGTCGTGTCAGGCAAAAGTTGGTATTTTTTATGCATTTTTTACAAGTTATTTTCATCTGAGGATATTGTATCTACATACAAGTCTTCCAAATTCACTGCAGCAACTCTGACCGTGTCCGGCAGAGTTGGTATTTTTTATAATTTTTCTAAGTCCACATATGTTTAAAACATATACATCTGTAAGCAGAGTCCGACCCAAAGGGTCCAAACAAATGTTCCATTGGCACGGCATGGAAAGACGACGACTCTGACGCAAGAGCGCGATTCAGGCGAGTCTAGCAACTCAAGGGCGAGATGCCGCCACGTCTGCTGGAGGGGCAGATGCAACGATCCGACGGATGCAGATTCTGTCGCAGATTTCTCATAAGAAGAGATTTTAATAAAAACCATTTCAATCAATATAAGTCAACAAAATTCAATGTTCCTATTCTCAAAGACGACGATGTGATATCGGTCGCAGATTTCTCCCAAGAAGAGATTTTTTAACTACACGGAAACCATTTCAATCAATATAAGTCAACAAAATTCAGTGTTCCTATTCTCAAAGACGACGATATGTTATCGGTCGCAGATCCCCAGACGGGATGTAAACAAACATTTTACTAAAATTTTGTTTTATTGTTTCATATAAACCGAGCAGAACCAAGTATAGCTGGAGCCAAGCAGTCCGAGGACCACCTAAGCTGTTCCAGAAGGCAGTTCGACACCGAAGGTGATCGACGAGGCATAGACACGAGGAGGAGCAGACGCAAGCCCGCATTAGTGGAAGAACACTAAGAAAGATAAGTGCGTCGAAAGTGTTTGTGTGGTGTCATCGAGAATCCGAGGATTCTCGATTTTTTCTTTTTTTATGCCATTTTTGAAACATAATGTTCAATAATTCAATCGAATGCTATGCATCGATATATGTTCAAATTATCACCATTTTTTTTTTTTGATTTGCGTCTATGTTTTGTTCAGATAGGCCGGTCTGAACGATAACCGAATACAACACATGGGAGACTACATCCAATGATCCATTTTATTTTCAAACAAACAATTTACCAAACGTTACACAAAAAGATTCACGGAAAGGAGGGGAGTGTTAAAGAACGCTATAACCCCGATATACTTTTCGACGTTGTAACAAAATCCGACTTAGGAAATACTTCGTAAGAAAAGCGTGCTTCACGTAAAAACGCCGTGGAGGAGGTTTTTAATTCTTGGAAATATATTTTTGCTCTTCGGAGCGTTTTTTATGCCAAATTTTCGCTAACTCATCGAGGAGCGTTAATTTGGTAAGTGTAGTAAATGTCGCTGCACAGGGACGTAATGTCGCCCCGACCACCCAATTTTGGAAAGTATTCTAAAATTGGACTTGAACTTCCAAATTTCCAAGATTAAAAACCCTTTTACGAATCCACGTTGTCAAGCACTGCAACTCTTACGAAGTGTTGAATATGAGGACAAGTTAGTCCAACGACTATTCAAAGTATATCGGAAGTTATAGCGAAAATAGCCCTTAGCGACATGGGACCCCCATCATTTCCTAGCAGTCGGATTTGACGGGGAAATGATGCGTTTTGACGGGGTTTGCCCTAAACCGGTTCCTCAGTGATTCGGAGTCAAAAAAGTATCTATACCATGTACTCACACGTGCATGGGATCTGCCTTGCCTGAACGTAAAATTTGTTATTGCATAATACAAACGAAGTAGATACGCTTCAAGCAATTTTAAGCTCCGAGGAGCGACCAAAATTTATGTGAATTAATAAAATACGTTTATAAGACAGGCAAGCATAAGCCCACCAAAATTTCAGTTACATGAACTGTTCCTTGAATCTTTTTGTGCATCGTTAGCTTTTCAAACTGCATATTGGATGGTAGTTGGTACCGTATGAATCGTCCCGTTCCTCACCATGTGTTGTACACGGGTCAGACCATTGTTTGTTAACATTTTCTCTGAAGAAGTTGTTGTAAAAACATAAATTTTTTAAAGATTTAATATACATTTTTTGAACTTTATATTGTCTTTTACTTGTGTTTTCTAACAAAATTTCCCTTTCAGATTTAATTTTAAGAGAGTGTTAAACAGACAGTGTTAGATTTATAGTGTTACGACGTCTTCCAATTGATACCATCAGAGCCGCAGTTAAGCATAAACGACAGTAAGTATGATTTATCCATTAATCTCCGTCTGAAACAGTCACTTGAACCCTAAAAAATTTTGTGAACGTAATATTTTTATTTAGTATTTAGAAAAGGTTGAGGAAAAAGAAAATTAATTTTTTCTTTTTCCTATTTTTTTTTTCAATTTTTCTAAGTTTTTCGAACAAAAAATACGTCCTTCAGACTTCCATCAAAGCATGGATCGTTCACAATAACTCAGAGTCTTCATCATTGAGAAAAAGAGGAGTATTTATTTCTCGCTAGTCATATATCGCCACTGCCATCTGCAAAAATATCTCCTTTACGGTATGAAAATAATACTCGTATCCAATCCCTTAGAAAAACAAAATGCTTGTGAAACGAAGGAACGAAAGGGAACCCTGGCGGGTTATACGCGGGCTTAATTTAAGCCGTATCGAAGTGTTAAGGCAAACACAAATGCGGTTCATTTCGAACGTAGCAAACAAAATTATCTGGAAAGTTTCTCAAAGCAATTTTCATGTAAGTTACGCGTGCCAACAAATAAAGTAATAAAGTCAAGTAAAACCGAGACCACTATCTGTTACATTCACAGTTCATCAAGGCCCTTTCAGGAAACCGACTTTCAGCAACTGATCACCACATTCATTCCGTTAACAGTGTTCATTGTGAATACCTTCACAAGAAGGGGCCTTGATGACTGATGAGGCGTCCTGGGATATCGCAAAAACTCAATTAAACCGTCGCAGATCGATAATAATATTTTTTATAATACGCTTTCTGTGCTGCTTGAGATGTTTTCATTTCATTAGTAATTTATGTGACATCTTTCTTGAATTGTTTTGGAATTCGCACTATGCGCGAAAAGTCTGCGAATCCCTTGGGTATTAATTTTGTGTTTGGAAATCTTCTCCAGACACGCCGATTTAATGTTTGTTTCTGTACGCTTACATACATTTACATTTTCGCTCAGTCGTCTATATGGATTTTATGTTATTGCGGTCCAAATAAACGGTTATTTAATATGCTAATAAAACACAACGGAATTGTCTAAGTTGTCGAAAATTACTTTTCTAAGGTTGAAATTGTTGAATAATCGGATAACAAGAGATTGGCTCAGATATAAAATAGCTTGATAGAATACTCCTTATCAAAATTGAGCTATAGCCTCATACAGAATGATCGTCAGAGGATAGTAAACTCACATATTTTAAATATTCTATTTTTTTAAAATTCTAGTGCACAATGTTAATAACGGTTTTCATTAGGCACAAAGAAACTGGTAGAAGTGGGGCAATACTGACTACGAGGATAAAAAACATATAGGTGTACTTAATCTTAATAGTATCAAGTATTCGAGCAAACCGTTAATCAAATAAGTATTTGGTCTTGGCTGTGGTCAACTGCAATTTATCCTCGTTTCATATACAATATGATAGGATAGAAATTAATATCGCTCCGATCCGATATATTATAAAATTCTAACATATAATTGGGTGATTTGTCAAATTTTGACAGGTAAAGAGACTTCAAATATATAATGTTCTTATACGGTTTAGGTATATATGAAAAATTGAAAGATTTGAAAAGTTTTTTCTATGATACGTGCTTGCCAAGATATTTTAATTTTTGCGTTTTACCATCTTGCTAATAAAAAAATCATCCTTTTGACTTGAAATTCGCCTTGGTTGTTTAAGAATGTCTATATTTTTATTTTTGTAAGAGAAATCTTATTAAAATACTAGAAGTTAAAAAAAAATCATTAGGGACGTGCGGAAGATTGCACGACCTGGGCGAAGCTAGGGATGGACATATGGGATGGGATGGGGGAGACTCCCCCCAAATATTTAGCCTGTTGGAAAAATCATATTAAACTAAATTAAAAAATCACATTCGTGTTTAATAAAATTTTATCCAAATTTAACCTCTAGTAGTCAATAAAAATCAATAGATGAATCACATCCCACGTCAGTGGAACTGTCGGCAAGTTGGACCGCCGATTCGCCGACGGCGATACGCCGCACCTTTTGAGTTTTTTCTCAAAATCTCAGTTGCATTGACGGACCGACGGATGGTTGTTATCAAAAGCTATCAGGATTTAGTAGGTGTGTTTCTTTGAACAGTGTGAACAAGTAAATGTTATAAGTATCTATTTCTATTTGATCATTTCATAATTTTCTGTTTATTTCGTGATAAAGACTATTCTACTATTATTCAAATTCAAATATGGAATAAGAACATTAAATCATCCAGGCGATATAAAGTCAAATGTGTAGTATGTGCTGAGATATTTAATAATGATTGTAAAACTGTACATGAAAGAAAATTTCACCGAGGGAAATTAGTAAAAATCCATACTGTTGGAGTTCCAGAGAAATTAAATATAGATACTTCAAAGTTGGCTTTTCAATCATACGATTTTGCATCTACAATATCTGGTAAATTCAATGGATGCCAGTAGCCAGTATCTGAATTGGGGCGAGCGTGGGTGCGTCTTTACTATGTACATACTTCGATATGCGATGTAAAGCAACGTTAGGCGTGGTTAGTAGTTGGATTGGTGACCGTTCCAACGAAGACCACGTCCTCGCCTCACCCATCTTCCAGCGGCTTGTATATCAGTGTATGCGCGGAAGCTATACAACCTTAGGCGGGGGTTGTATAGGAGATATACCATCCTTCGGAGGGGATGTAAAGCAGTCGGTCCCTTGTATATTAAATGTTAGGCAAGTAAAAGATCCCTACTCTTCTTAAGGGAAGAGGTTCGGCAAAATTCCTGGTTGGGGGTAGCTCGTCTACAGGCGTCGGTGTTAGGCCTCAGTAGCGGAAATAGGCCGACGTTAAATAAATGTATAAAAAAAAAGTATCTGAATTGGTAGGGCATAAAGTACCATATAGCCTGCCAAGCTCATAAAGTAAATACCAGCATTGTACACAGTCGTAAAGCAAGCCCCTACATTGGAAGTTATATCCAGGAATCACAAATTTGACAATAAAACCAAAGAAAAGGCACATGGACTCTCTAAACGTATGTTATCTTTTGATTTTTGTCTGCTGCTTAATGTTATTAAAAACTGTTTTATTTAAATTAAAGGTAGTAACAGAAATTCAGAATCAGAAAAGTTTAATATAATTGATGCTATTCAAGAAATCGAAAGCGTTAAGAATATTCTGCAAATGATTGCAAATAATGATGACATCACCTAATTGAAGGGGCAAAACAGTTTTCTTACAAAATCAATGTGTCACCTGAAGAGGCATCATAGAAGGCGAATACTTCAAGAAAATATATATGGAAGAAATCAAAATACAGCTATTTTGACCACAACCGGGCATTTTAGAAAATAATTTATTTGTGTTCTTACAGAAAAATGATAACGATGCAGTAAATCGATGACCATTATTTAAATTGCTTTTTTTACCTCTTTGCAAAGAAAACATCTCCATTGAAACTATAAATTCAGTCATATCCATGTATCCCTGCAACAACAATAAACTAGATCCTTATGTGCTTCAGGCCGAACTAGAAATATTTTTTGAAATATGTAAAAAGAAAGGAGTTGCATTTATGCGTGATATCATGGAACAGGCACTCTAACAAGAAAGAATGCGCTTATAAAGAATGAATGTTCTAACGGTTCGTTGAAATTTATCAAAAATGTTTTACGGTCTCACATGGGAGTGAACGTTAAAATTATCTAATATTGCTAAAATGTGAAAAACATATCGCGATTTCAAAAGTTGAAGAAGTCGTATGCACACATTTTTGCACCACCTGTGAGATAGTGTACTTGGCGCGTTTTTTTAACGTGGTTTCCCCGGCAAGCATACTCCGCGATATATTGTGATTTAGTTTCATTAAATAATATTCTATTAACTGAAAAATGGTACTATTGGAAATGATTAAAGTGGCACGAATTATTGTTAATTTCGGGAAAATTTTGGCGCGATAATCTTCAAATTCTACTTCAACAGTGATGTCTTCTTCGCTTTCGTCTTCTTCTTGTTGGATATTTGTAGATTGTTCTAAGAAATATGCATCAGTTATCTCCTCACCAATATCATAAAAATCCCATCTGTTTTATTTGATTCATCATTGGAGCAAGACAATTGGTACATGGCGTCGAACAAAATAATCCGACTTTTTCACAGCCACAGTTTGCATTACAACCCTTTTTGCAATTGCAAAAAATGGTATTAAGAAGTTTTTCTGGAGCAGGTGGGAGTAAAGTTTGAATTGGCTCGAAAGTATTATCTACTAATTTCCAACCCCAATCTTCTGGGTCCAGTTGATTGCCTAGCCACATTTGAACTTGATAGTATACTCGATATAACTGTTGATAAGCAGAATCAGATGTTGAAGGAAGATGAGATATTTCTACTCTTTTATTGTTCAGTGTATTTTTTATAAAACTTAAATATCTATACTTGCCTATACAATGAATTTTTTTTGGAGCTCCATATATAGCAAGAAGGAAGCGAATCCCGTTTGTGATGATGTCTTGTGGAGAAGAATCAATCTTTTTAAATACTTTTGCACAATCAATTAAATCAAATGTTTGAAACATTTTAAATACTGTCGTTTTACCCCTTTTGAAAATTGCTAATGTAGTATCGCAGCCAGTTATTGCATGTAAAAATAAATTATGATTTTGACATTTTGAATAAACAGATAAACGTTTCGATGAATATATTTTTGTTTATTGTTGAGTCTTCCCAGGTTTCAAAAAGTAAATAATCTGATCAACAGGAGTTCGTGCAGTCAGTTTCATGAACAAATCAACATATTCACCAACAATGATAGTTGTATTTGTTGTGTTGAATTGTTCTATTGTTGTTTCAATGATGAGGACATCAGCGTCATTGTCAGCTTGTTTCACTAAAATGTTCGCAGTTGTAAATTTTTCATATACCATTGTAATGTAGCGAGACTTGTTGTGAGTATTTGCAAGAAATTGTTGGTTTGTTAGAACTGTCATAAATTGATCAAAAACGACATTAGAAGATGAAGATGTTTTTGTAGTTCGACGATGTTGTTCTGCAGCTTTAATGTTTTTCTTATAATCAGTATAACCATCAAATACTATAGTCACTCTATGACCAAACTGTCTATGTACATAATGAACGTATTTATCAAAAATAACGTTGAATGTTTCTTCTCGATCCCACACAACGCAGTGTAATAGATATCCTCCATCGATGATGTAAGTAGCATTTGTGTTGTTAATTTCAATGTTCACTGATTGAAAGCAACTGTAAATGGCGGACTTCTGTGTTTTGTGCATTCCAATTGCATCGAAGAGTAATAATGGGTAGGGGGCTAATTCATATTCGAGGAATTTTTCAATTTCATCCTCAAATGCCTTAAATACTCATGCGTATTATTGTATAATTGTAATAAGAAATATTAGCAATAAGCACGTATATTCACTGCAAAGCAACGTTCAACACTAAAAGTATTTCATGTACATCCTTCAAAAAAAAGCAGATATACGACCGTCGCCACTCGAACAATAGAGTAGCAGACAGATGTTGCACAAGGTTATGCGGGCAAATTAAGTTAGGGACTGAGTTTATTTTAAGTACATATTCTCAGTATCAGATGTTTTGTACATATAAGTTACCCAAATCTATATGTTTACTTATATTGAACGTCCGATGATGTGCATAGGCGGCGTAGGCGTGCACATTAGTATTTTCTATGTTTCAAATGGTGATATATTAGGAATGGTGATCTGTAGGAAAAAAGTATAACAACCATTTTTGTAGATAGTTGCATGATCTACAACTTTTATTCGACCCATTTTTGTGAAAACACTTGCCGTTTACTACGAGAAAAATGCAAAAAACCGATATTTTTTACCTTTGACCTTAAATAAATTCTTTATCAGACGTAGGAGCGGTGGGGATTTTTGATATTTTATTTGTAATAGGGTACTTAAAACCTATACCAATATTCGGCTCTATGCGAATTATTGTACACTTGTCATTATTTTTTTGTCTACTTTGACAGGATTATTAGCTAGAAAATGAATGTCTTGTGTTGGTAAAAATGACAATTTTTTGTTGGCAAAATTGTATTACCTCCCCTCCCAATAATCTTACTTTGGTTCGTCCCTGAGTGAAGCCACTTCATATAAGATATACAGAGTGTTGGGAAATTCCTATCTCTAACTTTGGACAAATATAAAAAAAAAAGTTTTTATAAACATGTCCCTGGAAATGCTTCCTAAGGAAGCTAAGGCCCTTTGAAGGGCACGCATTTATAGAAACTTTTTCCATATTTTGACAAGTACTATCTTTATTTAAAGTTAGAGATAGGAATTTCCTATCGCTTTTTTAACTTTCACTTTCGAAAATGAAAATATATACATTTGCAAATAGCCAGTGCTAATTTCAAGTCAAAAAGATAATCTAGGTATTAACAAAATGGTAAAATGCAAAAGTTAAATTATATCGGTAAATATGCGCCACAAAAAAATACTTTATTTGCTCAAACTATTCGACATTTCATACTTTTAAATCATATAAGAACATGTCATATTTAAAGTCGCTGCATGTCAAAATTTAATTTGAATATTGGGTGTCAACAGAATCAGTAGCATTTCTAGAGTTTTCAGGTATGGGATTTAAACTTGGCAGGACTAATATATACCAAAAGCTGTCAATTTTTAATTATTTGGCACTTTCCCGTTTCCCCAGAAATGACTCAAACTTTGAAATATTAAATGGAACAACCTATATATTCTTATATTTTTAGGTTCCAAAGACTATTTACGTACGATTGCTTGTCTACAGCCGTCCGTGTTAAACCTCAGTAGTGGAAATAGTCCGATGTTAAATAATTGCTAAAAAACTTATTCTGGTTTGAAATTTTAATTAAAAATAGTACTCTACAAGGCCTATATTTTTTATAAGAGAAATATATTATTTAGGAGTTACGCAAGCAAAACTTCCTTACTCATAAGAAATTACCTTGTATAGTCAATAGATAAATTGAACATTCAAAGAACTTACTGCAAGACATTCACACTGAAGTTAAAATTTAAATGATCATGATGTATTATTTTTGTGTAGTTGAGAAAGGTATTGCTTTTCGAAATAAATTTATATTATGTATAATTTTGTTGTCAATTCAGATTCAATTTAATTGATTGTCCCAATATTGGGCAGGGAATGTACCTTACTTTGTTTTATTTTTAAGATCCTGAGATGTTGATCATAATATTTACAAATTTTTGCCAAAGTTGTAATTGTACAATTATAATAATGGGAGTAAACTACATATAATGACCTACCATTATTTCCACCATTAATTAGTTAGCGTTCACTTTATATTCAATTGTGACAGGGAGCCCTTAGTGTGAATATACTAAGCTGACTTTGATTATTTATGGCACCATATTTTTGGGGTTGTAATTTATGGTAATATTTATAAATATGATAGTTCTTGACCCCTTGGAGTTGAATACAAATATTAAACACGTCAGAGTTTATTTTATCTCAAGTGCATTTATGCGCCTTTTGTCAAAAACTGTCAATAGATGTCATACAGAATTATTTCATTCAATGTCATAAAATATGACCTACCTAATAATGCAAATAAAATAAAAGGAACATACTTCGGTATGCGATGTAAGGCAACGACATGCGCAGTTAGTACTTGGATGGGTGACCATTCCAACGGAAACCGCATCCTCGCCTCACACATCTTCCAGCGGCTTGTATATCAGTGTATGCGCGGAAGCTATACAACCTTAGGCGAGGGTTGTATAGGAGATACACCATCCTTCGGAGGGGATGTAAAGCCGTCGGTCCCTTGTCTATTAAATGTTAGGCAAGTAAAAGATCCCTACTCTTCTTAAGGGAAGAGGTTCGACAAAATTCCTGGTTGGGGGTAGCTCGTCTACAGGCGTCGGTGTTAGGCCTCAGTAGCGGAAATAGGCCGACGTTAAATAAATGTATAAAAAAAAAGGTTTACTATTATAATACTCAGTGCATCTCTTTGGAAGTAAAATTGTGTCTGAAATTGTGACATTCAAAATGGAAATGAGCTGCTTTATTGCAAGAAAAGTAAGCCATGCGTGTCAAAACACAAGTGAAACCAAAATAACAATGTAAGTCACTATAATAATTATTTTATTGTTTATTCAATTTCCACATCGTTGTATCCGAATCGAGAGATTCCTAGTGTAAACACGTTTTTGAATGTTTATCGTCAATAGGACCCATAGTTTTTCAAGAAAATTACGTAACGTTACAGCAAACGAGGAAGAAAATCTAGATATATTGTTATATTTTAAAGGTAAAAAAATAATTTATTATAAAAATAGATCAATACTTTATTTTAATATTTGTTTTAGAAAATTCTGTTAATAGTTTATTAAATATTATCCGTCCAGGAACTGAATGAAGACAAAAAACGTAGAAGATTGGAGTTTTGTCAGATCATGCTCCATGAAATAAATGATAATTCTGATTTTTTTAAAGAAATTATGTGAACAGATGAGTTAAGTTTTTCCACGGTGGGAGTTTTTAATGGAAAAAACAGACGTTCTTGGGAGAATAAAAACCAAATACAGAGAAAGGTCAAGCAAATTAAAAATTCGAGTAGAAAATCAATCCACGTTTGGTGGGGAATTTTCCAAACCAAAGTAGTTGGACCTATATTTTATGATTTTACTTTGACACGGCAAACATATCTGGAAATAATCTTACCAGAGGTAGTTCGTCTAATTCAAAAATTCCCTATGGATGTATTGTCTAGAATGATTTGGCATCAGCACGAAGCGACTCCACATAGCGTTTTAGAAGTTCGGGAACATTTAAATAATCACTTTCTCATTTGAATATTCAATGCCGGGACCATTCGATGGCCGCCAAATAGCCCTGATTTGACGCCATTAGATAGCGTTTATGGGGGTTTTTAAAAGATAAAGTCAGTTTTAATCATAACCAGGCCATTTTAAAGCAAAAATTCCACTTTGAATAATTTCTTTAATTGATTACTTATATAGTAATATTTTATTAAAAAGAATTTTCTCTTGCTTTGTTAGATCTGTTTTTTTAATAAATTAAATATGAAGTTAATTCTAATATCATATTAATTATTTACACGTGATTATAATTAGGTTATATATAATTTATTCATCACATGCTATTTGAAATCAACAATTTTCAAGCGTAATTAGTAGTGCGTAGTTAACAGTACTTTTTAAAGCAGTCATAGAAAAACATTTTGTTTTATTAGTGAATAAACATTTACGTTAGTAGTATCGATGAATTGTTTTAGTTTACAATACACAAGTATCTAGATTTACGGTGTTACGATACTTATGACCGGACCATTACGTGAAATATTTATTATTTATATACAAAATTAGCTACTCGGTGTCTTACCCTTAGACCCAGTAATATCAAAAATATAACCTTCGATAGTGGACTTGCCCCTAACGTTACTTGACACGTAATGGCATATATATATTATTATTACATCATGTCAACTTGACTTATATAATTTTAAAATCGCTCAGATACTACTGGATTCAATCAATATAAATAAATCGATTTCAAAGCAGATGTAGAAATTCTCTCTTCCAACTTTGGTTGCTTAGCTAATACTAACTACTAATCATATTTTCGTAATTCTGATATTTACTTGTGTTTTACTTGAAAAAATTCTAGAATAAAGCTAACTTTGAGCAGTGTGTTAAAATAATAGATTAACAATTTTGATCTCTGACTAAAATGTAAAGCACGCACATGTTAAATCTTTTATGTTTCTCTTCAACAGAACAAAGCAAAAAAGTTTTTTCGGATAGGAGCTATGTATAACGATATTCTTATTAAATAGTATTACTTTTGGTAGTCAGACCTAGCCACTTTCACAACATCATATTTTAGTATTCTGGAAGAAGAGGCTTTGCATTTCTAGATCAAAACAAAAAATTTAGTATTCTTGCATCGTCGTATGTAAATCATATTTTCATTAGCGATTATTCCACCACCATTATTCTTTAAAGTATTAAGCAAGTATCGAGAAATGCATCTATATATCTGGCGGTAATTGTGATTTATATAAACAAAATAGAGGAATAATTTATCGTTATAAATTAGACAAAAGTATTAATAAAGTATTAACGGTTTTTATAGCCTGTAATTTAATAAATTTAGAAATCGAACTTTGATATGCAAGACGCACATCTGACCTTATGTAAAAGTGAGTTCAATCAATTTTCGTAAAACTGGAGTATCTTGTGCTTCAAATCATGCTGATTAAAAGTCTCGATGGGCCCAACACCCTAAAGTGAAGGGTTTCCAAGATATTTAAATATAAAGTCTAAATAATAACTGCTTTTCGATCGATCGAATCACCAATTTTAAAAACAGTAGAAACTTCATTTCAGAAACGGATAGAAATGTGTATCAATAAAAATGTACCACATGTGGAGCACTTATTATAATTTGTCTACTCAATTATTTGAATAAACCTCTTTTATACTTATTGTTCAATTAATCGAAAATGGTTACAAATATACATACAAAAATGTTAGTTTTTCATTCCTACATTGTATGGTCGAAAAATATACAGGGTGTTCCATTTGGAAAAATTAAGAAAATTCAATTCAAGAAGTTCTAAATTAAAAATCATTTTTGATCACCATGTATATTTTTATAAAGTGAAAATTCCAACACCTCATACAGATATCTTGTAACTGATAATTACATTTTTTTAAAACACATAATGGTGACCAATGATTTTTTAAAATTGCATCTGCAGATGCATTATTTAAAATTTAAATTTAAATATCGTGGAAACACTTAACATTGGGGGATTGGGCCCATTGAGACTTTTAATCAGCATGGTTTGAAGTACAACAGACTCCAATTTTATGAAATTTGACTGAAACCACTTTTACATAAGTAAAAAAGCCTCACGCCAAAAAGGAATGTTAAACAACAATTTGCGCGTCAAATTTTAAATACAACTTATGGGTTTGCGCACTTGATTAAAACTAGGAGGAAGGATGGAAATTTCAAATCCACAAGCAAAAAAAGAAATTATCACTATAGCCTTATTTCCCGTAATAATATACGATAGTGTTCATTAAAAAAATAAAACCTGCAAGTCATCAAGAATTTGTTGCTGAATCATTCAGGATTACCTATGAGAAGGCATCGTTCGTCCCCACCATAAGTTTGTGATAATTTAAAGTGAAGTGTCAAATGCTTTCTAACATCAACAATTCATTGGTCGGTGTTTGATTATGTGGCCAGTATGTCACTGATTATCAATATTATTTAATTTGGTTTATAAGCGTGTAAAGTATGTTAGCAGTAGATATATAAAAAAATATATTTAGTTGTTTACCGAAGTAACAATTTATATTTTAAAATGCTCTTTAAAATGGTATCCCCAAATTTTATTTCTAAACTATTTATAAGCGTAAATAGTCTGGAAGGACGTTTTATATTTAAACATAAATCCAATTAAATTTAGTGCGACACATTGTTTGATTCACAAGATATATTAGGGGCGATGTGAATAAATATAAAATGGACATATGTTTATAAGTGAAAACTCTTCTGCTTACAGATGGAATAACGAAACGTCGAGACTCCTCATTGTGAGCTAAAACTTTCAACGGCGCTAGGTTTACTGTGAAACGTGGGTTAGATAGGTAGGTAATTTGGACGCCCGCCCCTTCAATGTACAAATTTTTAAAAAACATCAGTATTTTATTTGTTTCTTTTGATTACATAAAAATTAATTAATCAATAGCAGCCCCATAATGTGGTTCAGTGTTAGAAAATTCTTTTTAGAAACCATTTCTATTGTACGCAAATTACATTTTTCTATGCAATACTGAATGCTGGCAATACGGCTGACCGTTGTACATCGCTTGACAACTAGAAATAATGGCAGCGGCACATACAAACCCTTCTAGTTCTCAATAGTTTTACTTTAAACATACTGTATTTTCAAAAGGTCTATTAGCTACTAATTGCTCTTTAATTATATTCATTTGCTCCTGTAGAAATATATTTTAACCTTATTGACCTTATTGTATTAAAACTTGTAGGCTTAAATCCTAAAACCTGTTGAAAACCCTTTGGGCAAGTAATACCAAGATTACTAAAAGACCAGGTTGAACGGTTAATGTTCCTACGACCTTGTGACGTCACGTGTTGAAAGCAAATACGCGGTAAAATATGAGACTAGACATATCTTCTAATTATTTTAATATATATTGCGTTTACCATGATTAAATAAACCAATTATGACGAGTAGACGTTATAAAATATTAAACTTGTTTTCATTATTCATTTGCCACAAAATTATATATTCCTGAATAAACATAAAGTTTGAATAGGCAGACCTAAACATTTTAAAAAAGAATGTACCTACCTTATTTCAAGGATGAAAAAACTTTATTGCTTTGCCTTAAAAAAGTGTAGTCATTAAGAAATCCCTATTTTGCAAACAATTAAGTGAAAATGTAGTTAAATTTTGGCATAACCATTTTTAATTACGATGTAAAATACTTCCCATTGTTTAATGCTAATAAATATATTTTTTGTAACGCTATATCCTAAAATGACATTTATTTGACAATTCCAATGAATCAAGACAATGTCATTATTGATAAGTGAAAAATACAGAAAAAAGTGTGAAATAAAGAAATTTTATTTGTGTGAAATAAAATTTCTTTATTTCACCTTTTTTGCCCTATTTTTACAAAATTGTATTGTTTTATAATTTCGAATGGTGATACAAAAAATTTTGTATATAACTTGAGGCTAAAATGTGTTTTTTTTACTCATGCAGTTTATAGCACACATTCGCCTTTGGCTCGTACTATAAACGCCACGCTTGTAAAAAACCACCATTTTAGCCACTTGTTGTATAAAATACTATTATTTTTCTTGATAATGGATTATAAATAATATATATTTTTTAATAATACATAATTTATTTAACATACAATATACATTTATAAATAAAATATTTGCAAGTATAGTTAATATCAAATTCTTACATACTAACTGGATGTTTTTAACATTTTCCTATATTTCTTCCTTCCCGAATCATCTTGGGCTTCTGATTTCCTTTTTAATGCCTTCATTTTGGCAGATTTATTTAAATATTTAATTCGTATAAAAATCCTTTGCCGCACAAATCCTCTTATTAAAGCTAGCGGCACGTCAACTTTTCTTGATATGTAAGCGACTGTTTTCTTCACAATGTTCTTTTTACATCTGAAATAGTCCTTATGGTATTTTATAAAATAAGTATTCATATTAGACACATTATTTGCCCATGAGGCGGTAGGTTCGGTTAAACCACCAAACGATAAGCTCTTAATCCATGTTGGCATAGCATAGGTATGCATTTCTTTGTCAGCATTTTCATAAGTGTATTGCCCTAGGTCAGGATATTGGACTTTGAATTTTCTTGCCAAATATCCAGCAATATAAATTAGACCATCATTTTCAGAATCAGGCGTATTTGTGTTGCTGTGTGAAGCTTCCGATGAACTGCTGGTACTTGACGTGCTGGATTGGCTCAAAGGTTTATCTTCAGATTCCTTACTTTCTTGGTCAATGGACGTAGGAGGCGTTACTTTAAACCTTGTAAGGCATGCCTTTTCAAATGCAGTTGCCAGTACATAATCACTGTCAGTTTCTACAGAAACATTAGTATTTTTCTGAACTATTCCAGGGTTTTTCCCCAAAAGTATCATCCTAATTCTGTACAAGGCATTCAAAGGAGAAGGATGGTCATGCAGGCCTCCTCTTGTTCTTAGCTGAAACACAAAAATTATATATTAGTAACTTTTAAAAGTAATTTTACCAAAATATTACCTGACAAAAAAAATTTTCCAGGCAGTCTTGGTTTAATCGATGCGTCAAAATGTATTTAATATTATATTTAGAAACCAAATCTTCATAAAGGTTTTGAAGAGATATTGTAGATATTATGACTCCCTTTTGAAAAATTTGAATGGAATTTTTTGAGAGACATCTCATTCCAGAAAAGGTGTTCTTTACTCTCTCTAACATTTTATTCTGTTCTTCTAAATGTATTCCTCCATACGGACGTTTGCTTGGAACTGATGCCATTGGTGAATACGAATTAAATATGTCAAACCATAGTCCTACCATCTCTATAAAATCTGCTACATCCTGGGCTAATTTTTCATCTTCTCCAGGTAAATATCTTTTTAGGGCAGTGGCAGTGGTATTGGAGAAAAGTTGGGCAGCTAAAGCAACATTTTGTCTCTGAGTTTTTGTACATGTAACGTGGAGTGTTGACAATTTGTGACATGAACTTATTTCTGTGCTAGCTAACTCTGTCAAGGTTTTCACTGGATTTTTTAATATCAATGTTCCATTTTTTAATATAAAACCTGTGTCTAAGAACCAGTTTCTTATTAATTTTAAGAGATGTGGAACATCAGCAAAAAAGTATATTTTTAAATTTAATGGGTGTTCATAATACGTTTTTCCTGTATTTACACCAAGTTCTTTCCAGAATCCCACATTTCCTCCGCCACAATCAGATACACACGCTACAACTTTGAACTTAATGCTAAATAGGGCACTAATTATTTCATCTAAGATCTGTTTTGTCATTTTTGTATCAAAAATTATATATACGGGTTGTTTCCAAGTATCAAATAACCCCCTTGCCATTACCGTTTGCATATAATTGTGTCTGCCTACAACTTCATCTTCTCTTTCATCATATTCATATATGGACGATATTTTTATCTCATCAAATGAGAGTACAACAAGCTTGTCCACTTCACTTTTACTTTGCCCATGAATGCTCATTATTTCAATAACATCTTTTAGTAGTCCGTTTTTTAGATCAATACCTCTTGCCCAATCCTGCAGTGTGGATATACCAGGTAAAGGGTATTTTAAGGTATTTCTTACATATATATAAGCACGTTTGCTAAAATAACGGAGTGTGAAAGCTGTAGAAATTTCGTCGCGTGTCCACTTTGTCTTTTTCTTCTTTTTTGTAAGAATATCAATTTGATTTGGAGTTAAAAACTCTTTCAGAAGATTTCTTACATTTGTTTCGGAATGTTCAAGTAATTTGTTAGTTAAAGAATTTTTTTCCATAATTAACTCAGAATTTTTTGCTCTTAAGTTATAAATTTCTACTTGATTTTCTTTTAATTTATTTTTTAATAAATTGTTTTCTATCATTGCTGAATTAAATTTACGTAACAATTTTTCATAGTCATTTTCAGAACTTGTGCCCGGTAAATTTTGTGATATTTCTGATAAAGTTTCCAATGTAGAATATGATGATTTAGAGCCTAAAAGTTGTTCAACAATTTCACTGCGTTCTTTCTTTTGGGCTTTAAGCTCCCTTCTTGACTGTTCGATAGGGAGATCACCTTTTCCAGGTTGTAGAAATCAGTGGCGGCTCGTGGTTTTTAGCTCTGGGTGGGCAGGATGGGGGATAGAACCGAATAATAATGACACTTCTCCACAGAAAAATCACGCAAAAAACATTCAATGATGCCTCTGCCCATTTCAGTCAACTTGTATGTTTTTAAATTATCTATCCCTGTTGAATTTCATGAACTAATACTATTTTTATTGAATAACATGCAAGGCCAGCAAGAGAATAAAACATTACACAAACCTAACCAAATAACAACATCTTCCAATTTTAAAACAGCAGCAACAATTTCCAACGTTTGAGATTCGCGAATACTAACTTGACTCCACACGTCCGAAAATGAAACAATTCTCGGCGAAACATCACGACACTGTAAAAGAAAAGGGAAGGGATGAGGGTGGCAGTGGCCACATCCCACCAAGCGCGAAGTCCCATATTTGAATATTATACATTTATTCATTTACATATTATATTAATTTCACATCTAAAACTGCTAAAATAAAATTAAACATTATTTTAGAACTTCTTGGATAATATAGAGCCATATGTGTTCTAATACATTATACCTTAAAACCCAAAGAAAAATAAAATTATAGTTATATAAACTTAACTATATGGCACCGCTGATATATATTTTAACTTCTTTTTGTCCCTATTTATCAAATTAGAAATTGCTGTCATATTTGATATTCATAAAGGATTGATTATTTCAATTTTAACACTGTTTGATATATTTTCAATTGTGAACATAATTCTTTCCAATATCCACTCTAGGTTGTAAATAGCCTAAGCATGCACGACGTACGTCTCGTTTGATATACATTACAGGCGTAAGCTCGAAGTGAATAACCAACATGCACGCTAAAATGATGAGTATGGGTTACCCCATCGAACTCGTCAAACTAGTGAGATCCTACCTACACTGCAAACAGCTAAGGGTGAAAATCTCGGACCAACTCTCCATCTACAGGACCGTGGAGGCGGGAGTTCCACAGGGATCGGTGCTGTCACCGCACCTGTTCGCCATCTATACCTCGGATCTCCCCCGGATCGACCATACAGCCCTAGCCCTGTATGCAGACGACACCGCCCTGATTGCCAGATCCTGGAAGGCCAGAGACGCAACCAGAAAACTCCAGGAAGCGGCCACACTCCTGGAAGAATGGTGCACGAAGTGGAAAGTCGCAGTCAACGCCGACAAGAGCCAAGCCATCCTCTTCAGACGAGTGCGGAAAGAAATTCCCACAGGACACGTCTCCATGAACGGCGAGGACATCCAATGGCACGACACCGTCAAATACCTTGGCGTGGTCATGGACAGAAGCCTAACATGGAGACAAAACACGGACGCCATCACAGCCAAGGCCCGACGTACGAGAGCCCTCATCTACCCAATGACGAGAAATGGGAGCCGACTTAACTTGAGGAACAAGCTCACGCTTATCAAGACCCTCATCAGGCCGCAGCTGACGTACGCTTCGGTAGCGTGGGGCTACCAGGCAAAGTCCTACATGAAGAAAATCCAGGCAGTGGAAAACATCGCCTTCAGGACGGCAGTCGGCGCCCCATGGTACGTGAGAACCGCAGACATCGTCAGAGACCTGGAGTACACCACGGTCACTGTAGTCATCCGGGAACGAGCGAAGAAGCTGTACGCCCAAGCCGAGGAGCATGGGAACCCGCTGATCAGACAGGCCACTGATTACGACCCCGCCGACGCCCCGAGGCACAAGCGACCGAGGGTTCAGCTATTGGACAACGGGTAAGTATAACCTTTATTTCCCGCTAACAGATCTGTTTCAGATACGCCAGGACGGACCACCACTACCAGAGACATGACGTTTTCAACCCTAACCCAATCTCCTTGCGGGCGTCGGACAACATGTTGTCCTACCTGCTCCGTGGAGACCGAAAGTGCTAAAAGAAGCACTTAGGTCTCCACACTCCCGAGCTACACAGCTCATTCTTACCTTTCCGACGATCCGGGGTAGGATATCAATTGATGTCCTACGTACCGGCAGTCAGTCCCAGCCAAAACTTCCTAAACCCAACTCGACCGATGACTACCCCCGGGGGTGACAAGCTGGCGAAGAAAGAAAACATCAAGACAAGAAGAGCGCCAGAAGAGACCTCAGCCAGCGAGGTTCAACAGCCAGGACCAGGGGAGGTCCGCAGAAAATACCACGACACATCTCACATTTGTGAGCTGGGTCTGGTAGAAGTACGCGGGCCCACCTATCACGAAGGCCGGTCCAGGTCTACAGAGATAATCTAGGTGCAAAGAGTAATAGTCCTACTCGGCCCTAGTTATCGAGACCGACATCCAGCCAATGGATATTGGCGCGTAGACGTATTATGATTGAAGTCACGATTTCTGAGCGATGCTTGCCCGCCCTGGCTTGGCGCATGACATTTTAGATAGTATTACGCCTGAGAAGATTACGCTCGGTTTCTAAACGGATTCATAAGCGTATCTATACCTATATGAGGCAGAATAATATGTAGTAAAAATAATATTATAAATAAAACTATTTTTTAAATTTTAATGCTACAATTAATTAACCGCAAAATTTTACTTGATAATTTAACAACAAAAATATATAAAAATATAAATATACCTTTATAACTAACGCTTATGTAATTGGGTGGGCACTGCCTACCCTGCCATCCCTGACGGGCCGCCACTGGTAGAAATAATGTGGGTAGAGCTAAAAAAATAAAAGTATTTTACAGAAATATAATACAATTTACCTATAAAATATGTTCATAACATACCATCTGGTTTAAGCCTTTTAGGTAAAATGCTCTTTATAGATGCTTCAATAGCATCTTCATAGTCATCTTTTACGAAATGTTTACTACAAATACGCTTGTTATCTGCATTGAAGTTGTCCTTCCTGTAACATCTTCTAATCCATTCTTTTCTTATTTGTCCAGTAGGAAATGAATGAAAGACTAATTTTTGCCCACATTTTTTAATCTTTTCACTATTGTTATCACACACAGCTACGCTGCAGGTAAAACCACCTCCAGGCATCTAAATTAATAAAATAACATTACATAACAAGTCCTCAATAAACGTAAATATTACTTACCTTGTATAATTAATACTGATTTAGGCTTATACTATAATAATTAATGCTGTAGCAGACTTTGTAACTCACTAAACAGGAATGTATAAAATGTAAAGAAATAAAAAATGTCTAAAATGCACGTATTATAGTTGTCTTTAAAAACTAACACTACACTAGATATATAAAACACTAAAAATAGTAAAATATTAGTCTAAGAAAAAGTTCAATAACATTTACAACTATTCAAAAAACAGGAAAATAAAGCACAACGAATGATGACATTTACATGGCATACATGGATCGCTTTCAACAGATGACGTCAGAGCATTCCCCTTGCGTCTGTCGCCCTAAGTTTCCGTTCAACCTGGTCTTTTAGTAATCTTGAAGTAATACAACCACTTCAGAACCTATGATATTTATGGTGTCGAGATAACATAACCTAAAAAATTAGATTGGTCCACTAATTGTCATTATGAAGATAATACCTGAAATTTAGCGATCCCAAAGCACGTTAAACTTATAGCCATGCATTATCAACCATTGTCATTATCATTAACGCACCATAACAAACGCCATACACAAACACAGATATGCTGTCGGATATTTCTTTTAGAATTACTTGAGTATATTAAAACATAAAGGGAAACTAAAGTCTTTTACCAAGAATGATTTATTATGAATTTTTGCTGCTTCATTAATACTCTAACAAATAGTTGGTTCTATGATGGTTTCGGCCATGAAACTTAATGATTTCGAAATTTATTGGCTTGATAGGCCACCATTAACAACGGCGCCAAGATAATTTCATAAAGCAATTATAAAACCATAATATTTTCTAAATTCGTCATAAAACTCAATTTTCCTAACTGGAATTTAACTGTTATAGAGCTTCACAAATACCTTAATAAATCAGTCATAAACTAATAAAGACTACAAAGTAATTTAGTTTTAGTACTGTTAAAGACCTTTTTTAAACTTAAAATGGTGGCCATCATAGAATACTGATAAATCCTAAATAAATCTAAAAGATGTTTAAATTGTTACTTGGATACTAACCCTTATTTTTCTCTATAGCCAGATGTATAAGATGGAGGTCGACCATATCTCAGAAACCAATCATGGCACAAGTTTAGGGAAAAATTTACCTTAAGTAAAGTGACCCTGAAAAATTGCCGTTGAGTTTCTAAAATGGCCGCTAGGTGGCGTAACAGCCATGCCTGAATAGAAAATTAGGTTTTTCTCCGTATTTTGCTCAATTAAGTGATATAGAAAATATATGCGTGGTGATTCTGAGACAATTTCGAATTATTAGATTTCCATTTTTTTGTCTCTTTAAAAATAAAGATCCTGGATTACTTTCACGTATTTTGTGATCAGATGAAGCTTCATTTAAGATTGATAGTACTATAAATCGGCATAATATGTATTATTGGTCTGAAACGAATCTGCGTTGGATGCGAGAGGTCCAATCTCAGGGTCGTTGGTTTATAACTGTGTGGTGCGGAACTCTAGGTGGACAAATAGTCGGACCTTTTATTTTCAATGAAACTCTTAATGGAGAACATTATATAAATTTCTTAAGAAACGATTTGCCACTTCTTTTAGAAGACGTACCTCTCTAGCAAATTCGTCGTTATGCGAATTTCCAACATGATGGGTGCTCGGCTCATTTCTCTTTGAACGTCGTTCAGAATTTTTTGGACCAGACATCACGAAAGATGGATAGCACGTGGAAGTCTATTTCATTGGCCAGCCAGGCCCTCAGACCTGACTTGTCTAGATTTTTATTTGTGGGGACGAATAAAAGATCTCGCTTTTGCCACCAAACCCACTACCAGACATGATCGAACGAATAAGAGATGTCATTTAAAGTATTTCGATGGCTGAAGTAAAGATTTCTGTTCAATCCACTTGTCAGAGAATAAATTCTTGCATCGAAAATAATGGGCAACATTTTGAACATCTAGGAGGCGCCACTAATTACATTCTAAATTTTAATGTGTTGTAATGTGTTTTTGACTTTCCTTTTTTGGACTTTTGATTTGTTACATTGTTTATTGTTATTATGATTAGATTTGTTATCAGCGTTATTAATTAGTAATTTTTATATATTTTTGACATATGTTGTTTCTCCGTTGTGCCATTTTCACAGCTTACTTGTTTTCAATAGCCACTTTGCAAATTCCGTCATCAAGATCTGATTAGGGGGCGAGCGTAGGTGCGTCTTTACTATGTACATACTTCGGTATGCGATGTAAAGCAACGACAGGTGCAGTTAGTACTTGGATGGGTGACCATTCCAACGGAAACCGCGTTCTCGCCTCACACATCTTCCAGCGGCTTGTATATCAGTGTATGCGCGGAAGCTATACAACCTTAGGCGAGGGTTGTATAGGAGATATACCATCCTTCGGAGGGGATGTAAAGCCGTCGGTCCCTTGTCTATTAAATGTTAGGCAAGTAAAAGATCCCTACTCTTCTTAAGGGAAGAGGTTTCTGCAAAATTCCTGGTTGGGGGTAGCTCGTCTACAGGCGTCAGTGTTAGGCCTCAGTAGCGGAAATAGGTCGACGTTAAATAAATGTATAAAAAAAAAAGATCTGATTATAATTCATAATATCAAGTTTGTTTGCTAATATCTACTGTTAAAAAAAGCAATCGAATTGCGTTTTTTACTGACGTCTACAGCATTTAATTCTCTATTTTACCGAGTAAAAATAAACATACTATTCCATTTCATTTTTTTTAGAAAAAGCGTGATATTTGTTAACATGCCAAATAACGCCCTCTAGCGGATACGATAATAGCCAAATGAAAACAGCGTAAAGCGCACTCGATAGCCTTAAAAAACCCCTTTGTAACGAGATCAAGTTTTTAAATTCCGTTAAGGCTTATCGCAGTAATCGACATATAAAAAAATGTTTTTGGTATAATCCCACTATTTCATTTTTGAAGATACAAAAAAAAATGGAAAACTAACAAGATTCGAAATTTTCTCAGAATTACGATGCATATATTTTCAACACCACTTAGTTGAGCAAAATACGGAGAAAAACATAATTTTCTTTTCGGTCATGGCTGTTACGTTCCCTAGCGGCCATTTTAGAAACTCAAAAATATTTTCCAGCAATTTTCCAGGGTCACCTTATTAAGATAATTTTTCCTTAAACTCGTGCGATGATTGGTTTCGGTTATTTAATTAGCTATATAGTTTAAATTTTAAATTAGTTCAAATCCTCTAATTTAGATAAATGGGATTTTTAACATATGGAACGTAATCAATGTTGATCTGTGTAATACCTTCTCTGAGTGTACCAATTTCCCATTATAACAGGTAAATTATCCTCCAACCGAACCAGTTTCATAAATTTGGGAAACATTAATATAAAAATATGAACACGCTCCTTGGTATCCTTTATACAGCGCTAATAGATCATCAGGTATTTAATATACACCGGTTGATCCTTCCAAAGGACAAAGTTTAACATTATAATCTGTTCAGAATCGTTTTGGTGTACTAAAATATTAATACCACCTGACCCTTCACAGGCAAGAACTGGATATTAGAGAACCTTCAAACGTTCCCTAAATTAATGAACCTCTAAGTAGTTTTACAAAACTTTGCCTACATACCTTTTCGTCGCAGTTACGTGTGTTGGAATATGCTCGTTATTAAATTGTAAATTCCGGGAAAGGCGGCATGGACTTCTTTATCATCCAGATAGTATGTATAATCTATTTTGGAGACAAAACGGTTCGGAAACGGATATCCATCATAATCCGTTCGAGTGTTTCAATTGACCGATTTACTGCCGTGACATGTTAGAATTGGATTCGACCATAATTTGATTTAGTAGATTAATTTCGGTATAATTTTGAATAACGGCCACTAAATTGTATCCTGTTAAATATGGAATGTGTATAAATTTGTTTAATTAATAGTTGTTTTAGTTAAACACCGTGTTTTATATATTAAACTGACGTTTAACGAATATATCACGTTCACTGCGGTAAATTTTGGTAAACTTTGCGGTACAGGATGTTACTGCAGTTTATATTACAAATAGACCAGGAAATTTATGTGGAAAAATTACTTAATTGTTAGGGCTTATCGGTTACGAACGGCAAGGTGTTACTCTAGGTCACAGAATCGCCGGTTGGCGTTGAAATTACACTTGTTGAAAAAGCTATCTTGGAAATCCAGGTTGTAATTAATTTCCTATCATTAAAATGGTAATGAGTAACGACCAGGCAAATAATAAACCCATTTAAATTTTTCTTCTAGGGGCACATTGAAAGACTGACCTACTTGAATAATTTTAATAAATGTGAATAATTGGTTTGAGAATTTTCACCTAGGTCAATGTATCTACAACCGAGGAGAAACATTTGAGAATTTATCACTTAGTTACAAAAAATTGTCAAGATCACCATTTACTGTATGCGGTACTGAAACAAGACATTCAATTTCTTTTTGAAAATCCGCCAGTGCCAGATTAATGAAAGTTATCAGCAGTTTTCAGTCAATACAATGAACAATAACAGGTATCGCAAAATCGCGAAACATTGATAACTAAAAACGAAAACATGTACGTTGTTTTAAATAAAACGTAATTTGATAAAATTACGGACAAAACTTATGTTTTCTTTTTAAATTATTTACAAAGCGTTGAGCTAAATGTTTTCGTTTTTAGTCGCCACTAACAGAAACATTTTGAAAAAGATTTATAAAATTACTACAGGGGTTCCCCCTTAATGTGAGTGATACTGGAATGGTACATCTTAACTATAATCTGGGCACGGTGTTGTAGCATAGTCGTGGCACTGTAAGCTCGGAATTGTGGTGTAGTACTCACGATAAAAGAAAATTAATCTAGCTCAGTAATCTCTGAGCGTATCTATACTCTATACTTACGGGATGAATTTAGTAGCTGTTGTCTCTTTTCCTGGCATGACAATAATATAAAAGTACTTGACTCTCAATACAAACACATTGCTGCGACAACTGACATGGGACAGACTATAAGTTTCGATTTAACAATGTACGTGACACACAAAATGCAATTTGTAGGTTATGTTGTATTATGGGATAAAAATATTAAAATATAAATTATAGATTACCGTTTGGTAGCTACCGCTGGCGTACAGGAATAATGATTAAATTAAATTAAATATGTTAAAAAAAAATATCAGTAGCACTCAATTCTCCAAGAAGGTATATCAAGTGTGTTATTTTCAATGTAAAATGCCGCGAATAAAATATGCAATCAGGTGGGTAGAAAAGAAGTTTTACACACAGTATTTACCAACTGGAATCCTCATCGACGAGCCCCCAAAGATAGGGTTTTGGACGATTTCGTAGGCCATCGGTAACGGGGTCTGGTCCAGGTGACTGACGGCCGTGGAGCGGTCCTAAACGGTGGCAAGTGCGCTTTTAGAATCGTACCCAGAAGGATATAAGGAAATAAACCAAAAGTGATATTCAAAAAACAACGTACAGCAGCATATCTAGAATAGTAGGTGTTAACAACATGCGGGGAGCGGGAAGCGGCCTAAAATAGCAAGAATCACATATCAACAGGTGAACAGGGAACAATGGAGACAGCATACTTACTTATTAAGTAGTGACAATTTTCCCTCAAGACTAGTTCCACAAAATAACTCAATATCCATAATAAGGCAACACTTCTGATGATCGCCTAAATTTACAAATCCCACGAGGATGGCTACAGATGATTATGGCAATCACGACAAATCGGCCGCGTGCTTTCAAGACAAATGTCGAATGAATAATGGCCGAGACGAAAGTTATTTCAGAGCCCTCTACGTTCAACGATTTAGTTTATTTTCTATTTCTATTTTAAATATATTATGAGGTACAGTGGGTTGCCTACGGTTGCGCGGTATTAACGTGACCAGTTCGCTGTAGGCCCATAAAAAAAATAGTAATACTGACCTTAATGCTCACATACCCGAGTATTTGCCCCCGAACGTTACATATTTCCGTTCCAAAGTAACATTTTATAACTTTTTTTCAATTGTACGGTCCTCCTAGTGCTATTAAGCTATGTTTCATTTTAGTCAAAAAGCAATGCCAAAAGGTAGTGTTAATTCATTTATAACGAAAAAAAAAAAAACAATTATAGTCACTATAATTGCCTGCGTCTCTATTCGAATGTGAAGCTGAATTTTTTGAAACTATGGGCCACAAGCGAAATGTCCCACCGGACAGCAGCTGGCCATCGTTCAATTTGCCAATAGTATACAATAATAGACCATCAAAGAACTATTGCTGATGCCACCTTCTGGCCATATCTCGCATATAGGCTAAGATACATTAATGGCTTGCCTGTTGGGGGCCAGTAATAGCCATTTACATATTGCAGTTTCTTAAATGATAATGCATTATGCTACCAACTCTGGTTACTTAATGTGAAGCCATTAATATACCATTGACGGCGTATTTCTGGCTGTTATTTCACATATTTTTTTATAAATTGGTTTGATAACTTTGTATATTTTGCTAATTTATTATGTTCTCGTATGTAAACTTTTTATAGAAAATTTACATATCAGAATCTAGTAGGTTGTGTAAAATATATGGCTGCTATAAAAGCGTTCCTATAATCACTTTTACAGCAGTCATATATTTAGCATGACATCTACTAGATTCTGGTACTTAAATTTTCTATGTAAAATTTACATAGGAGAACATAATATTATTATAAAAGTATTACAAACCAATATTGAAAAATATGCTAGACATCAGCAACAAGGCCGTAATTGATATTTTGTGAATTGAAATAGAAGCTTCGAAACGTCAGGTATTAACAAAAACAAAATAAGTTATAATCTAACAATGAAATAGATATTATTTAAAGTTAAAACAATGATGACTACTACGAAATTAAAATAAAATTCTCAAGAAAACAAAAATCTCTCATTAAATTAGTATTTAAATAAGTTAAAATAAAATATAATTACAGCACACCAGAACTAAAATAAAATTTTCAAGAAAACAAAAATCTTTTTTTAATAAGTATTTAAAAATGTTAAAACAAAATATACCTATGTTACAATATAAATGAAATAACAATCTTGAAGAAACAAAAATCTTTTTAGGTAGAGATATTTAAAAAACTTAAAACAATAATATAACAATAGTAACATGTTTTATTACACATATATTATAACTCATTAGACTTCTCAAAAACAAAGATAATAATAATAAACATAAAAATAATAAGACATACAATACTGGACCGATTAAATGGAATAAATATAGAATAAAATATATATTATTTATAACATAACTAATATAAAATTCTCAAAACAAAAATTTTTCCTTAATATTTATGCTCGTATGATATGTAATGTAAGATTTTGTAAAAACTTTTACATAAGGCACAGGATGACAATAAAATGATAAAATTTAATTCATGTCTCATTTGCAGACATATACTTTAAGTTGTCACCTCTTGCGTTTTATATAAAATATTGTATTAAATCTTGCATCATGTCATATTCATGTCGAAAACAATCAAATCCAAGCTGCTGATGCTAGTTCAAGTTTGTTGGTGGTTACCTGCAAAAGAAAAAAAAGTATGTATGTAATCCCTAGTAATCGACACCGCATGTTAAGTAATGACGGCAGAATACTCTGTTTTTGACAATAATTTTCAATAAGAGCAAAAATACTCGTCATTAGTGCCAGAAAATTGACTCTCCAGTAAGGTTGAATAGAGATGTTTATGTAGAAAATTTACGAATTAGGCATCTAATCGGCAAAAATGTCGTTCCCTTATTTGATATTACATTGAATTACATTACATTACATTTTACATCATTCTCAACACTTTATTTCAATAAATAATAATGAAGAATTCGTGACAGTTACGGAAAAATCGATCTTTAAAAATCTTTGTTTTGACAATGTTTTTCCATAGTAAAAATCAAAATTTTGTTCATCAACTTTTTTCATTGAAAATTAGGCCTTTTTCAAATTAAATTCGCATAAAATCAAAAAGTAGAAGAAATATTTCGCTTCAAAAGAATTACAGCTTATTTGAGACATAACAATGTCCATTTTCACCAAATTTCATTAAAATCGAATCATTTCTGTGGGAGATAGAAATAAAAAATAAAAAAATATATTTTTTCGCTCCTCTCAATAGTTTTGAGGTTATGCTGAAAAATAAGAGAAATAATATAGTAATAAAAGTTATAGATCTTTCAATTATCTACAAATTTTGTATTTAACTTTTTTCGATAGAAAATCTAGTTTTGCCGGAAATCGTAAAAAACCACGTTTCACCCCTAAAAGTACACGTTTTTACACCTCCACCCTACTTCCTGTTATTTGGCTGGGGTTAAATCGATTTTTCCTTATTTATATATCATTAATCCTAAATTTTCTTACCATCCATATACTACTAAGAATTTTGTCGACTTTTGGCCTCTGAAATCCGGTTCGGCACTGTTCTACTATGTAATTTCAGCAAATTATTTGAAAACGTCTTTTATAATATTTTATTTTTACGTGTTAAATCCCACATTTGCTTTAATCAGTATGGGTGTCTCGCTAGTGGATTGATAGTTACAAGTTTGGCTCGCATAACTCAGTTTATAGCGGTGACGCCAGATGAAGGGGATCAAGTTGACGTCACATATACCGATTTTTCTAAAGCTTTTGACACACTCAACCATGGTGTCTTGTTACAAAAATTATTTAATATTGACCTTGACCGAAACGTTTATTAACTCTTTTTCTGACAGTAAACTGTGTCTACAATACAGTGGTTTTAAGCCTGATGAAATAACAGCAATAGTCCAGATAAATAAGCAGAAAAATTTGACACTTTTGGGCCATGTCTAAAAAACATTCCCCCCCCCCCTCTTTTTGGGGCGGGAAATTTATTGCGATGGGACCGAGGGTAAGAAAAACCTGCCTTCATCCTCTATTGGCCAAGAATCACTCCCAAAACGGGTGTTCCGTGTTGTAGTAAGTGGAGGAGGAGTTTTTGTGCGGAATTTTTCCTGTAAAAATTATTTTTGATACGGGGTCACCGAGAGGGTTGAACAACGGGAGCAACAATCACCCCTTTTCGCACTGTTCGGAGGGAATGTAACTAAAGGAAGGTCGAGGAGGATGCGGGATGTAAGTTTCGACCACCTACCCATTATTTCCAGTCAAGGGGTGAAGACTACTCCCTGCAGGGATCACGGGCATGTCTGATTCATAGATAGAAGATTAATAGATTATGAAAACTCCCTCCCTGTGTTCTTGTATTAATTTAATCTTGTGGATGGAAACTGATGGATAAAGCGTTTCATTCTTACGTTTAATCTCATATTTATTTAGAATAATATGTATATATGCATCTAAACACTCGCGCATGTGTAAAAACGAACGAGACTACATTGAAGCATAGACATGAAACTCCCGTCCCGCCACCACAGACTTCGGCGTTCTTAGAGTAGAGATTTACTTCTACACAGGGGTGCAGACGCGCGAGATTCAATTCCATTCAACGGACTCTGCTCCGAGTATTGGCGTTGAGCTCAAACGCTTTTCCTGTTGCGACCCGGTGTGAAAACTCACGGGAAAGATTGAGGGAGGCCCATGATCTCTGCAGGGGATAGTTTTCACCCCCCCCCCCCCTTGACTGGAAATTAGGAGTGGGTGGTTGAGTTTTACCTTCCTCATCCTCCTCGACCTATTTTTAGTTATATTTTTGCCTCCCATCCCATCAACCCTCTCGATGGCTTTGTATCAAAAATCACTTTTACAGGAAATACTCTGCACAAGAACTCCGCTTCTACTTGCTACACCACGGAAAACCCGTTTCGAGTGTGGTTCTTGGCCAGTCATCACCCTTGACCTATCGCAATCGATTCCCCGCCCCAAAAAACGGGGAGAATGTCTTTTAACTATAGTCTATCAACAAGACTGGTATTCGATTGATGAAGATTTCGCCCTTATGGCGGACGTCATGTGGAGTTTAATACAAATTTCTTAGAGAGGTAGGTGGGTGTCAGTACCGATTCCAGGAATTCACTGAGGCGAACTGCGTTGTATCTGAGGGCATTTTCTCTTTGGATAGGGTTCGTGTGAAAGAGACCAGGGAGTAATTTTTTTGTGTGTAGAGAGAGAGAGAGCTTCGGCGTAGTTACTTAATTTGGATAGTATTTTTTTAGATTTTAGGCAGGGAAAAACTCCCTGATAATGAATATTTTAAATTCAGGGAAGTTAGACCTGCTAGGGTAGATGTCCTTAACTGTAGGCGAGTACCAATGAATTAAAAGTCACTTTTTCCAAACGCCACATAATTAACACTCTATTTAAATTCAATCAATTCAATTCAATTTTGACATTATTAATACTCCAACATACTCAAACCACAAAAAAAGTCTAAAACTATTTTATTTTTGCATTCATAAACTTCCGATTAAGTAAAAATCCTCATTATAGTAAAATTTTAACATAAACCATTTAATAAACGTGTAAATTATCAGTCTACCACGCAATCTAGTTCCAAGAAGCTAGCCGGCTTTTCTTGTAGCGGCCTGGTTAGGCTCTTTCCATTGCGCTCCATTATGCAGCATCTCAGCTCAGGCGGCGCAAAAAAGTATAAAAGCACACGGAAATCGCCTTTCAACAGTATTCAGTCCACTGCGGCCATTTTTAACCACAAAATCCTAACTAGTAATGCATTCTAGCTAAAATTCGACCGTAAACTAAATAAAACAAAATATATCATTTCTTTGTTTGTAAATATTTTAAATAGATACTGGCTTTTGAAAAAAGTGACTTTTAATTCATTGGCACTCGACTACACCTAATGATATCTACCCTAGCAGGGTTAACTTCCTTGAATTTAAAATATTCATTATCAGGGAGTCCTTCCCTCCCTAAAATCTAAAACATACTATTCAAATTAAGTGACTATGCCGAAGCTGGGCGCACGAAAACTCTCTCTCTCTCTCTCTCTCTACACACACAAAAATTACTCCATGGTCTCTCTCACGCGAACCCTATAGGACAATGTTGATACATTCTGTATTACTTTTAACAAAATTGAACATTATATATTGCACTGACTAACAGATGGTCGAGAGTTAAGCGCACTTGCTTCTACCAGGAAAAGAGCGCAGTTAAGTACCTGGGGGTAACCCTGGATACGAGACTGCGCTTCGGGCCTCATATAACCAGAGTAATAAATAGTACGTATGCTGCCTTAAGTCGACTATATCCATTAGTCAACAAAAGGAGCAAATTAACTAAGGATAACAAATTAACCGTGTATAAAGTTATGCTAAAACCGATCCTTACCTATGCATGCGCGTCTTGGAACACAATTTCAGATGCGCAATGTAATAAACTACAAAGGACACAGAATAAAATCCTTAGATTACTTACACAAACAAAAAGGTATACTCCTATAGAAACATTCCATAGAGAGTATAACATCCCTTTAATTAGGGATTATATTATAGAAACTGCACAAAAATTCTTTAAACATAAGATACATAAATCCCCGCTCACCACACATATGGTAGACATACGGGAACATCAAAACATTGAACATACACATAAGTTCATACATGAAAATCTTCCGATTTATTCGGAGAGATAACAATAATTTTAAGACTCATAATTTGGCAAAGTCATGTAGAATTTTTATGAAATGTAAACTTTTAACGAACCCGTATGTAAATATGTAAATAGACCTTAAAAATTTTATTAATTTTAAATAAAATGAAAATCGCATTTCTTTTCTTTTCTTTTTCAGCACATACACAATCGGTGTATTTTTATTTTTGTAAATAAATTTTTTTAAGCAGGTTTTCCTTTACTAAGTTTCCTGTAAATTACACCATTAATTATATGCAATAAATAGAATTTCTTATTATTTTAATTTTTCAAAAACCTTTGGTAGAATAACTTCTTAATTTGCTTAAACTTGTTGGAAAGCAACGTAATATATTAATTTTAATTTGTATTGTCTGGCTATTTTGGCATGTTATCAGCCCCCCGCCTCATTTCTTTGCCATGAGCAAAGTTGTAACGAGTCGGGTATTGTTATTTATTGTACACTGAATGAAATAAATGGCATAAATGCAATATAAAAAATGATATGTACTTATAAAAAAATAAAGATTTTTAAATTGTAAATTGTAATTGTTTCTCACCAAAAAGTTCCGAGTTCGATTCCCGGTCGTAGGAATGGAAAATACTGTGAGAAGGATTTTTCCACTATACACGGATATTGGGTGTGTCTCCCTTGTCTCTACATGTATAGCTCCCTCCCACACAAGGCTCTTCTAGGGCCTTCCGGTATAAAGGGGGCCGTAATTACCTGTGGTGTAGTGTTGTTTAATTACTAGTTCTATGTACATATATTATATTTATTTATACTTAAGTTCTCGATAGTATTTATTGTATAAAATTAATACTAATAAATAAATAATCTATTTTTTCTAGAAGTCACTGAAAAGTCTTTTAGACGCAACATAAAGGCTCCGAAATAAAACAGTATTATAAATAGTTTGCTTGTTTTCGTTGACTAATCCAACTGCATTCCTGTATTATAAATAAATAAATTACCACTAAACGATAAACTTTAATCGAAATAATGAAACTTCGGTAGTATGCATATCAGATGATTGAATCTGTAAAGAAAGAAAGAATTAACCGACATTTAATTATACTTTCAGTAATACAATAGAGATAATTCAATAGATCAGGAACAAAGACTCTTTACTTGTGTTAAGGCGACTAACGATTTTAATAGTAGCTTCAGAACTTTGTTAATTGTAGTTCCATTGTAATATCATTAAGAACACTGAGACGTTGTTGTATCGGGTTTTCAAAAATGGTTGCTGATATTAAATTATGCAGTACGTTTTATTTGTCTGAATTTATTACTTACAAGAGTAGGGTGGAATGTAACCTGCGCATGATCATTCTTAGGCCGTACACAGAGATGTATATTATAACAAAAACGATTAAGCTTACAACAGTAGATAACGAAGTAGTTCCTATAATAGTTAATGTTTTATATGGAGTAAAAGTGATATTTTTTTGTGTCGAGAATATACTTGACTTGGCGGGAATAGCAGACACAAAATATCACTTTACCCCACATATATAATAACAAACAAAATTTGTCATAAAAGCCATGTTTTTCTGACCCTTGAAAAAAAAATACTATTGTACTTTATTCCGATTTCACCAACAACCTTGCATATGTAGAGATAACTAAAACTAGTCTAATAATGTATAAACTAATATCGTGGTCGAAAGAATTCAACCAATTGAAAGGGATTGAAAAGTTTTAGACTTTCTACAAATACATTTTTTTATATCTAAATTATCCTCTCGTAGTAATTCGAATACTTTCACCCAGTCTAAATTTTGTGTACACATGTCAAAATTTGTTTTAATAATTTTGTTAAAAAGTGTATCTGAAATAATACTGTAATATTTTTCCCTTTTTAAATAAAACAGTGAGATAATAATTATGCAGACATTTCGGTAGGTACAACAGTTTTTTTTAAAATAACATAATAGCAGTCCTCAAATATGCAGCATAGTAAATTGATATAGCATCATAATCCTCAGCACCCGCTCGAATTCCCCATTACAAAGTGTCCACCATCAATAAACCATGATCAAATATCTACTTGAATGTGTGAATACTCCACAATCCCTTGCAATTTGCCATGTCAACATAATATGCCTAAAAGGAATTTGAGGGTTTAAATGTTTGGTTAAGGCCCATAATTTACAGTTGATATACATCTAGAATCGCAACCCAATAATTCACGCGCCAGTAATTGCTATATTCATTTTAAATGGAATTGTATCGTATATAATTATCGTTGTTTCTAAAATAATAAAATGGTACACCCGAACATTAGCATACAGGGCGCAGCCAGTTTGTATTTTGAAAATAATATTTCAAATATTTGGAGTATTTTTAAACGAAATAGAATTTTCTACCACTGGCATACGCTAGCATATCTACACCTACCGGTATGCTCTGTAGGTCAGACGCTTATTTATTTCGCATGTGAATCTTTCTTGATGTACTTACTTGGCCGCCTGAACTGTTTTTCATATGTAAAAATTTGTGAGGCGAGTTCTGCAAAAACGTTCAAATTTTTCAACATAACTACTAATTACATGACTGTTGAAATAAATGACGAACAATCACATTTGTCCAAGTGAGGAAAATAAATATGTAACCAAGGAAAAAATGCAAAACAACAAAGCCTGCTTAATTTACTTAAGTTAATATTTTGCAATTACGATGGAATAAATAAAAAAAAACTTTCCGTGAAACTGTTAGAGGTAGACAAATTAACGAGGAGACAACTTTTATTTAGAATTGAATAACTTACCTTATGACCCAATCGCTTTTGATATTCTACAGGGTGTTACCACTTTTTGTTACAAAATTATCTTTGTATTTTTAAAAAACATGCCAAAACCCTCGATGAACTTTTGGAAACTATATCAAAATCCGACATGCAAAACGTGCTTCACGTAAAAACGCCGTTGGAAGAAGTCCTTATACATTAAATCACATTTCCGCTCTACGGATCGTTTTTTATGCAAAAAATATCAGACACTCACCAAGGAGTGTAATTTCAGAAAGTGTAGTAAATGTTGCTGGCCGTAATGTCGCCCCGATCACAAAATTTTAGAAAGTATAACGAAAACCTACTTTTACGAAACTCTTTTACGAATCGGCGTTGTGCAGTACTGCAACTCATGCGTTATGCTAAATATGAGGACTAGTTACCCAGTCTCTAGTCAAAGTATTTCGAGAGTTTTAGCGAAAATATCCCTTAGCGTCGGGGGTGAACTTCACTTCACACGATTTTGACGAAAAAATGATGTGTTTTAAGCGTATTTGCCCTAAACCGGTTCCACAGTGATTCGGTGTCAGAAAAGTATAGTTACCGTCTGAGATTGATAATGTCTCGACGTTTCGGCTCCCGTTTTGGAGCCATTTTGAAGAGAAAAAGTGGGTCAAGTAAAAATTGTCAAAGAAAATAATGCTAGGAGTTCGTGGAACTGGTTCGATTCCGGGGTCCCAATCTGCCTACTCCCCAGATCTCACCACGATCCGTCTCTAAGGCCTCAACCTGCCTACTCCTTAGAGCGAACTCGCTGGCAGTATCGGACGAAGTGTTATTTATACGAAAGCTGTCTGTGGGTGGGAGAGTGGTGGGGGGTTGAGGGTCTGTTGATGGAGGCATCAGAGCAGAACGGCTGCTATCAGGATTATGAGGTGCGGATGAATATTGTGGGGCTAGCCTGGAGATCAATGATTTCCAAGCGACTGGAAGACGATGACGATGAGTACTGCAACTCATGCGTTATGCTAAATATGAGGACTAGTTACCCAGTCTCTAGTCAAAGTATTTCGAGAGTTTTAGCGAAAATATCCCTTAGCGTCGGGGGTGAACTTCACTTCACACGATTTTGACGAAAAAATGATGTGTTTTAAGCGTATTTGCCCTAAACCGGTTCCACAGTGATTCGGTGTCAGAAAAGTATAGTTACCATGAACTCAGAACGTGCATGGGACCGCCTTGCCTGAACGTATGAATTTATAATTGCCAGAATATAATTCAAAGTCGTTGCGATTCAAGCATTTGCTCCAATAAGCGATCAAAATTGATATTGAACTAAAAATACGTAAATAGACAGGCAAGAAAAAGTCCACCAAAATTATAAACATTGAACTTTTCTTGAATCTTTTTGTGTAATCGTTAGCGCCACATACCGCATATTGGATGGTAGTTGGTTACATTACAAGTCGTTCCGTTCCTCACCATGTTGTGTACATGGATCAGACTATAGTTGTTACTCATTTTCTTGAACGTTTTTGCAAAAACATGAACTTTAAAAAGATTTAATATATATATATATATATATATATATATATATATATATATATATATATATATAGTGTGGTGTATAGTAGCATTAGACCACATGAGAGGATTCACTTACCTCTCACCACTACACCATTTACATTAGTCTGTATAAGACTAGCAGGTTGGCCACTGTCATTTGTCTGCTCCATGACCTATGGCATACTGAGGAGAACTAATAAGTTCGAAACCGGTCTATGTCTGGTCAGGGAGTTGACAAATGGCATTGGCTACCAATTTTTCATGATTTGTAAGGTGTAATTCAATGCAGGTCGGGGTATTTGCCCGCTGAGTAGTTGTTTCCTGCAAATCATGTATAATAACAATATATATATATATATATATGGTGTAGTGGTGAGAGGTAAGTGAAACCTCTCATGTGGTCTAATAATATATATGTTCCGAGAAGCTTCCGCGGTCGTTGGTATGAAAAATACTAGGTTCTCGGGTTGAACCGCGTCTGAGATTGATAATGTCTCGACGTTTCGGCTCCCGTTTTGGAGCCATTTTGAAGAGAAAAAGTGGGTCAAGTAAAAATTGTCAAAGAAAATAATGCTAGGAGTTCGTGGAACTGGTTCGATTCCGGGGTCCCAATCTGCCTACTCCCCAGATCTCACCACGATCCGTCTCTAAGGCCTCAACCTGCCTACTCCTTAGAGCGAACTCGCTGGCAGTATCGGACGAAGTGTTATTTATACGAAAGCTGTCTGTGGGTGGGAGAGTGGTGGGGGGTTGAGGGTCTGTTGATGGAGGCATCAGAGCAGAACGGCTGCTATCAGGATTATGAGGTGCGGATGAATATTGTGGGGCTAGCCTGGAGATCAATGATTTCCAAGCGACTGGAAGACGATGACCGTCATCCCTTTTGTTTAGACAATTGGGACGTTTTTCAATCTCAATTGCTTCGCGGATGATTCACGGTTTCTGAAAAAATGATGGTGCTATGGTTTTGGTATTATCGAAGTCTATATTATGGCCTGTTAGAAGGCGGTGTTGGGCAAGTGATGATGTGGGATCGGATTTTCTAACTGCAAGACGATGTTCATATATTCTATTGTTAATCCGTCTGTTGGTTTGTCCAATGTAAGTTTGGGGACAGTTTGAGCAAGGTATTTCGTATACACCGTGGGAATCATTAGGTATTTGGTCTTTTGGGGTTCTGATTAAATTGGAAATTGTTTGGTGTGTTGTGAATATGGTTTTTATGTTATTGGATTTCAGGACTTTTGAAATTTTGTCTGTGACACCTTTGATGTAGGGTAGGAAAGCTTTTTGCTGAGGAAGAGTTTCTGTCTGTTGAATTTGGGAAGGATTTTGTGCTTTGTGTATGGATCGCGTTATATGTCCTTTGTCGTAACCGTTTTGTAGAAGTGCTTCTTGTAATGTTTGTAGTTCGGATTGTCTGTTAGTCTGAGGGATCTGGTTACAAGAGTGTTGACAACGGAATTCATTTGTGATGGATGGTGGTGTGATTTTGAGTAAAGGTAACGGTTGGTGTGGGTTAGTTTTCTATACACAGAGTAGGAGAGTTGATTGTTGTTTTGTCTTGTAATGAGGACGTCTAGGAAAGGGAGAGAACAATTGTTTTCGATTTCAATAGTGAACTGGATCTGAGGGTGTATATGATTAATGTGAGACAGGAAGTTGTTTAGAGAATCTCTACCATGTGGCCAGATAACGAAGATGTCATCTACGTATCTTAGCCAGCAAGTAGGCTTCAGTTCGGATGAATTCAGGGCTTGGGTTTCGAAGTTGTCCATGTAGATGTTGGCTATGACGGGGGACAGAGGTGATCCCATTGGAGCTCCTCTCACTTGTTTGTAATAGTTGCCTTGAAAGAGAAAATAGGTGTTGGACAGACAATGTTCTAAAAGGGTCAGAGTGCTGGGAGAAATATTGCGTTTAGTTTTGAGAACGTTTAGGGCTTCAGTGAGTGGGATATTCGTGAATAATGATACAATATCGAAACTGAATAGAATGTCAGCGCGATCCCATCACATACTTAGAAAAGAGAACAAAAATCATCATCAACAATTCTGACCTCCATTCAGATATTCGAAAATCCCTCATTCCTCGAGAGAAATCGTCTAGAACTCCTAGAATATACGGGCTTCCTAAAATTCACAAAACCAACATTCCTTTACGACCAATAGTTATTGCTTTTCGTTCCCCAACTCACAAATTAGCGAGACATCTAGCCCATACTCTAACAACCCATTGCTGAACAAGCCCCTTCTTATGTCAAAAACTCCACCAATTTCATTGATCTTCTTCAAAATTACTCTATTTCCCAGAACGAAACGCTTGGAAATCATTGATCTCCAGGCTAGCCCCACAATATTCATCCACACCTCATAATCCTGATAGCAGCCGTTCTGCTCTGATGCCTCCATCAACAGACCCTCAACCCCCCACCACTCTCCCACCCACAGACAGCTTTCATATAAATAACACTTCGTCCGATACTGCCAGCGAGTTCGCTCTAAGGAGTAGGCAGGTTGAGGCCTTAGAGACGGATCGTGGTGAGATCTGGGGAGTAGGCAGATTGAGACCCTGAATCGAACCAGTTCCACGAACTCCTAGCATTATTTTCTTTGACAATTTTTACTTGACCCACTTTTTCTCTTGAAAATGGCTCCAAAACGGGAGCCGAAACGTCGAGACATTAACAATCTCAGACGCGGTTCAACCCGAGAACCTAGTATTTTTCATATATATATATATATATATATATAAGTTTGTATAAAACTAACAGGTTGGCCACTATCATTTGTCTGTTCCATGACCTATGGCATACTGATGAGAACTAATAAGTTCGAAACCGGTCTATGTCTGGTCGGGGAATTGACAAATGACATTGGCTACCAATCTTTCATGATTTGTAAGGTATAATTCAATGCAGGTCGGGGTATTTGCCCGCTGAGTAGTTGTTTCCTGCAAATCATGTATAATAATATATATATATATATATATATATATATATATATATATTTTAACTTTATATTGTATTTTTCTTGTGTTTCAAAATTCCTTTTCAGGTTTAAATTTAAGAAAGTCTTAGTATTTACTGTGTTAGATTTATAGTGTTACGACGTCCAATTGGTACCATCAGTAAAGCAGTTAAGCAAAAACTAAGAGTAAGTATAGATTTTGTATTATTCTCCGTCTGAAACAATCGTTTTGCACCCTTCTTTGTGAACGTTTAATATCCATTTTGGAAAGTATAATAAAAGTGCTTCAGACGTGTAAAGATGGATCGTTCACAGTATCACTGCTAAATATCTTCACATTTCATATAGTTATTTTTTTATCTTAGGAACTCAGTCATGTATTTTTAACTCTAATTTATGTAGTATGTATCTCTTTTACAGCACTTCAGTCTCCAATTGCCGATACCATGCCTGCCAAACATTTATATTCATTTAGATTTCATTTTTCTTACTTTGTTTACTCTGTACAACATGTACTTATGTTTCTTACCTCTAAAATTTCTTTCATTCACACTTGTCATATGGTGTACCTTATATAATATAATGTATTTAGTGGATCATCACAATACAGTTTGAAAATAATTTGCTTTATTTTGACAGTTAGTACTTATTAGGTTATGTTTTTATCTTTTCAAATTATTGAATGAAGCATTCCTAAATGATTATTAAAGATTTTTCTAATCTATACCTGTCAGTAAATTAATTGTGAATATAAATCTAATTGGCAAGGGAACCCGATTGTGCAGCTTATTCATTATTTTGAACAGATATTTTTAAGTTTATATATTGGTACTGCAATTTAAATTGTACCGTATACAAATCTGATCTGATTAACACCATAGAACTTTTCGATTGTGAGGTCCGCCGGTAATTACTATTACAATTAAATCCACATTTCATTGTGTTAGAGAACACCATCAGGTAAATTTTATTTATTAATTATTTCATTTTCAATTATTTTCACTTTTGTTCAATAAATTAAATTCAATTTTTTCAATTTTCATTTCAATTAAAATTTTACATGTGACCACATGCTAATAAAATACTTTTTCTATTCTCTTTTGGCAATTTAGTTCTAATCAGCATATTGAAAGCATATCGAGAGCATTAACAACTTATGTATTTAACTTTCTGCAACTTCAAATTTAACTTTAAGAAGCAACTTCCTTTATTTGAGAAGTAACTTTATGTACTTGAGTTAGCAACTTGATTTAATTATTGAACAATCGTTGGTTAATTAGCCAGCTTACTTACAATTTTATTTGAAGCTTATTGGTTTTTTCGGCTTTTGCTAAAATGCTTAAGCCTTCATTTTTTATTCGATAATACTAGAAGTTATTCTGCGATCTTCCCATTCAAATTTCCTTTAATATTCAATGAGACAGTTGGAGTCTGTAGTGCGGTACCAGGACGTCCCAGCTGCAATTACATTCAATTTGGAATCGTAGGAAATTGGTATTATATCCTCGATTATTATTTTGTATTAAATTTTTTTGATATATAATTTCACTAAAAAGTATATTTAAATGAACTTATATGTATTTTTTTAAGATTTACTTTTAAATTAAAATTTCACAAATTACCTTTTTTTAAATTCGTGTTGTAAAATTTAATTTTTATATAATATATTATTATTCACCTTAATAATTATTTCTTTTTCTTACCACAAAATTCAGTCTCGTCTATAAGAGATTGATTTTAAGGGAAAAAGAGATGAATCAACTCATTCTTCACTATAGATGGTGCTTAAATAATATTAATTTTTCATTGTTTCTTTTCCAAAAATAAAACAAAATTCGTCTTATGTGTTACAAACACAAAAAGTGTAAGCTTCAACTCCATTAAAAGTTACCAAAATCGACAACCCTTTGCTCCGGCTAAAATCAGCTAGTCATGCGCATTTGTTGCTTCATTTATTTGCCATAATAGCAATGGGGGAATAGGCAGGTAACAATTTCTCACCTTTATGATACTCAATACGCATATCTCCGCCACTAGTAATTGTAGAGCATGATATAATCACATATTAAGGCATTTCATGTAAATCTACTGCATACCAAATTTAGTTTACATAGCTGCAAAATAATGACAATATAAATAAAAATCGATATTTCTTTGGAAATTTCAGCACTCCGTATCACCAAAACGAAGCTTTTTTGGACACATGCTTTTGTTAAAATGAACAAGGAATGCCCCCTAAAAATTTTAACGTACTTATATAGATTCTTATAACATATTGTGTGCTTATGAATCTGATTTTTGAGGTAAACAATATTATAGAACAGCATTACGGTTCATAATATCTGAAATGAATTAACCATTAAATGAACCGCAAACATGAAAATGCCCAGTATTTATAGATAAAAGAACTTTTGAACGGATTGATAAGCAAATATTATTATTAGAATAAAAATATGGCTTCTCAAGTTCGGCGCTGCATTAATTTGAAAGTTGTCTTTCAAATCGTCAACAAATAATTAAAGTAAAAAATAATAAGTCAAAGATTATTGCAAATAATTTCGGGGTACCCCAGAGAAGCGTCTTTAGGCCACTACTGTTTATGTTATATATTAATTACTTCGACGTAATATATTAGAAAAATGCTATATTAACCTTTTTGCAAATGATTTACGTTAATATATTATGATAGTAATGATTTTAATGAGCTGGTGGAAAAGGTTCATTTGAAATAAAGTTGCGTCTCAAATAAATTCAAAGATAATAAATTAAAAGAAAATTAAACAATCATAGTAGACGTTTGTTGGTTCAGATTGTTTAGATAGCTCATATAAAGAACTTAATTTAAATGTAATTTTAAATAATGAAAATGTAGGATATGTAAATCATACTAGATGCTTTGGCTTGTTGCAGATAAAGAATTTAAATAAATGATCGCGTTGATTATGTGTCTAAGAAACGAGCGAAAAAAATAATTTGTTTAGAAGAATTCAGTCAGTTGGAAGTAAAATGATCATATATAATTCTACACAGTTTACATATGGCCGTGCATTATTATAGTCAAACGCAAACGTTGAAAGATTACAAACACTTCAAAACAAAGCAATGCGAATTATTTTAGAATGTAACTTGTATACAATCGTTAATTTGATGTTAATTACCTTAAACTGGTTTGGCATTAAAACTTATTTTTACATACATACATTTTTAATTATAAAGCTGTTTATGAGTTATTTTCTTAACAAAATCGGCCTATATGAATGATCCCGTGAAGCACAGCAAATTTTTTATATATTATAAACTAAGAAGTAAGTTATAGCATAGTACGTATAGCATAGTAAGTAATTCTACTTCAAACATGTTTTTTCTTAAAATGTCTACTAAATTAATAATCGCTCTGTAAGTATATGGATTTGTTTTTGTAGAAATACATATTAAGCCCCATTGTCCTTATTACATCTGCCTATTTTCTAAAACTTTCAAGCTTTAAGTACATTGTACAATCTCTTTAAAATTGACTTTCTATAGGATTTAAAACGAATACTAAAAATTCAGACGCCATACACACATGAAATGCCGATGAATATTAACAGCTTTAAAATCATTTTAAAACACGATGTTCTCGATAGAGAGAAATAAACTTCTTTAAGTTTAAGACCATTACCATTAAAAATATCTTTATTTATTATCTATTTACTGTCATTTAACTAATATATTTCATATATCTCATTAATATAGTTACCGTTTAAAACCGATTTATTACAGATTATTGCCGATTTCCTAAGGTTCCATCTAGTAGTCTCAAAGCATATTAGATTAACTTCACAAAGTGGCAATTATAAAACCGTAACACGCTCTAAATTCTTTATAAAATTCCTTCTAACTTGAACTTGACACTTACTTTTATTGAAGGTTTTCAAATACTTTGACAAGTCCGTCAGAAGTCAGTATATACTGAAGAGTAATGTAATTTTAATTTTTAATCTTTAGGCCCGTTTGACATAAAATAAATCCGACAAATCACTAGTTTATGGCCTGGCCAGTATGAAGCAATAATTAATCCTAAATGAACTTAAAAGGCGTTAAGTTTTAGTTTAGGAGGACATAACAATCAAGAAAAGCGTGGGAAAGCTGCAGAAGAAGTGGATATGAGACTTACGTAGGCAGCTGCTGTTATAGGAAATCACCAGATCGGATAGTTTAAATAAAAATTAGTGGAGGTCTACCTCCGACGATAGATAAAGGCTGATAACGAAATGAAAAGAACGCACTACAAGGTCAAGGCACGATTAAAATAAGTTCTCATAAAATCATATTTTTTTTATAAATTACTGTTTGACTGTCGAATGTGCGTGTACTACTTCAAAACTTCGAAATACGAACTCTGTTACAAGTTAATAATTTGTTAAGAATAAAGTTATTGCGGATTAGTTTTGAAAGAAAATAAATTATTAATATGGAGTAGGCACGCAAAAAGAGATAGATAGGCCCATTAAAAAGAAAATTAATTAAGAGAAACTTTTTAAACCTGAAGGAAAATATAAAAAAGGCGGAAAACTTTTTTCATTTCGGTATAAAGGAAGCCGAGACTTTTGGTATTCAGGCTATGACTGATTATTAACTTATAACATAATGTAATATTATATAATAATGTCAGGTGGCTGTGGCGCTGCTGCCGGAGTTTTGGACCGGATTGATTAATAGGAGCAGTTTGATTAAGCACGTGACACGGACTCGGACGTGGACTAATGTCTTTCCCCGAGGGACTAACGGCTGTTACGGCTCACCTCGAGCAAGATTTCGCCAGCAGAATAAAGTGAATTCAAAAGTTGTGTAGTCTGTAATGGTTTGTGGTTATCCTCGCCAACGGCGTTGCCGATTGAACTTCCAAATTCATTTCCTTCCGAAAGTGCTCGTTTTGCTCGTATTTGTACAACAGAGCAACTATTCGGAGTATTCGTTTAGTAAAAATTTATTGAATAACTAAACAACTTGACACAACTCTATTTAATTTCCATTACAAGCCCTAGCGTAAAGGAAAATCATTTATACAAGGTGTTTTCGACTTGAATATTCTAAACATAGGATCATTTAGAGCAAGTCAAACGCTTACGAAAACGTCAAGCAATGAGCTTCCAAAAGGAGATTTTAATAGTGGGCCCCTAAGAATTGTTGTATTTAGTATTGTTACGTGTATACGCCCTGTAGTAAACACTTCCAAACATAGGTTCAATCATTGCAACGAGAATGTTCACTAACCACTGATTTATTAATCACTAAATTACCATAATTAATCATCTTATATTAACTCACTAGTATAACTTTGATAAACTATAGTCATACTACTATAATAAGGAACACGCATAAATTTTAATATTAATAAAATTAGATTCTATTTTTATTAAAACACCAATTTTGATTATTAATTTCATTGAAATATGTTGAATTCGGCACAAAATTGAATTTGAAAGGGTCCACACAGTAAAACGGGTTTGACGTTACTATTGAATTTTGACGGTTGACAATAGCGCGATGACGTCATATCATTTGTTTACTTATGACGGAGCCGTGAATATCGTGATAAAGTAAAGCGTTTTCAGTGTTGATTCGGTTGTAAATTTGTGTAACTTTTGATTTATAAGATGGATAAATCTGTATATATTCGTTGAAACAGGTCATAATAATCACAAAAGGTCACATTTGCTTAAAACAACTAGTAAATATGGACAGCCAAAATGAAATAAACAAGGGATCATACGTCACGCGCGGGTCGGGTGTGCTCGTCAAAACTCGGCAGTTACTCGTAAAGATTCAAATAATTTGAATTTCAATTATTATTTATTAATTACCGGATGTCTAAACAATTTATATTATGATATACTTAGATATTTTCAAACATAAACTATCTGTAAAAAACACTTTTGGCTGTAAAACTGATACTCGCGCGTACCCTGTTGACAACATATTACTGTTCTTTATCTTATCTCATCACTTACCTCATATCAGTCAGAACTGTACTCCCCTTCGTGCGTTGGGTCCGCGTCTTATATAACCGTGTCGCTTGTTCTATTTCACTCCAGACCGTTCGAGACAACATCTCAATCCATCTAATGTAATTCCAGATCTTTCTACCGTATTCTATTTATCCACGGTAATGGTAGTTCGCCAGTTGGCCCAGAGATGGCGCCGTTTACCAGTAGCCAACTAGGCGTCTTCCGTTCACTCTGCTACCAGATATTGATTAAACAATTAAATCAAATATGGAGTCAATTTTTCAAATTGGCCATTTACAGAGATCATCATCCGATAACATTAGGCAATTACCAACGAGTGATTCTCTAGTAAATGAAAGACGCATGTACAAGCATGCTTGGCAAATGGTGTACAAGTACATTACCAAATCAATTAGAATTTGATGGTGTGCCTGACTGATTCTGTTGAGTATGTCTTTTACACTTCTAGGGCTTGTCTTTTAGAAAACAAGATGTAAAAAGAAGTCATGACATCCGATAGGTGATTATAACTGAAAACGAATCTTTTTTACCCAGCGATGATATTAGCATGTTTAGCAAAAGGAGCGTTGAATAGTGCATTTGAGCGTAGTGTTAAAGTGTTTTGATGTTTTGTGAAAATGGATAACATACACCAAAAATATTGATTTTGGCAAAGGAGTCCTCTTACGAAAACGTCCTACACCTTAAAGAGTACAAAAAAGCCGTATTCCCGAAAAACATTTCACTGGAGGAGAGAGAGGAGATGAAAGTGAGGAACTATATATTTCAATATTCCTCGCAAGAAAAAGTCTATATGTGTCAAATCTGGCAATCTAGAAGAATTTATTGAAGCCTTCTACTTATTGCTTATTGGTTAACAGCAAACATTGCGATCAGAATATCGTCAATATCTTTTACCAAATCTCTTAACACATCCAATTAAATTAACGTTTTTATTTTTTTTGCGCCACATTATCTGAAAGAAGGTAATTTGCAGGTTTCATAAATAACCTAAAAGTAGCGTTAACCAAGGTTCATTAAATGGGGGTTTGAGATAGAAACCCCTAACAAAATCGATAAAACAATTCCTACTATGTTTTTTAAAATTTTGGATATATTTTCTTAATTATAGTAGGTTTAGAATTGTCAGAAAAAAATAAGAAGCAAACGAAATATTATTATTTCTAACCCTATATGTGAAAAAACACGTTTCACTTCCATAAAAATTACAAAAATTTTCAAGCTCCCATCTTAAATAGACTGTATATATACATGGAAATAAACTGGTGCTCACAGGGTTCCTTTAATTATCCTTTATGCCAAATTCTAATTACTAAATCAGGAAATGAATACATCTCTTGTTCTAAAGACGACATTTCTACTCAGTGTACAATGTTTACCTCATAATTTATCGGTTTGCTTTAAAATGATGCCTCACCGGAAACTGCATAATCAACAACACGAAGAGTATAATGAAAAAGCTATAAAACGCTGACTATACTATTTTGTTCGAGTCTGAATATTTCAGTTGGATATCTGGCTGTAGTAAATCACCAAAGCAAAAATTCAGAAGAAAATAGCACGTATTTGTGTAGAAATATTCTGTTTGTAGATATATAGACTAGTTAGATACCTAGTACCCTTGGTCTGAGATGAAATAATTTTATAATGATTAAATACCAAATATATTTGTAAATATACAGTAGGTAGTATATTTTAGTAACTAAAATGTATATTATTTTATTATTTTCACTTCTTCGTTCACTTCCCTTTTACTCCATATAAAGCAATATACTTTTCTTCTAACTTCCTTATATTTACTTGAAAATATGATTTAGTTAGAGAGTTATTTGCCATTTTGTTCTAATCAATTTAATATTTAACGCAAATTCTGCCTATCGCTGTTTTATTTGTACGTGTTAGCAGAAGATGTAGATCGATCCTCATTCTTCTCCGCTATTTAGCACGTCATAGTGGACAAATTAATCGAGATAGTCCAAGATCCAGACATGGACTTATTTACCCGAAAAGTACAACTGAAATGTGTAATATTTTTAGTCTATACATAGTGTGAGAATCTTAGTGAAGTGAAAAATTCGAGTGGTGGAGAGTTGTGTGATGACGTCATCAATAATGGCATCCACTCTATTGCGCAGTGCCGTGTTTAAATATGCGTAACTTCTCAACAGTCATCTCAATAGTTTAAACTACCGAGACGACTGTGTTTTGAAATGTTTAAAATTTTATGATAATTTTTTTTATAATTAACTCTTTCTACTAGTTTATGAGAAAATTTAATTTGAATATATAAGATCAATATTTCATTCTTTATTAGTGGATTTTTAATTTCAATTTATTCAATTTTTCAAAAAATAATAATGAACAAAAAGTTGCATTATTTAATGCTAGACAATGCCCCCCTCCCCCCGGCCTAGTTTTCGAGAGAGAAGAGTGTTGAATTGATTTCCGGGGCCAAACCAACTTTTTCCACCTCGGCAACCCCCTCAAATTGGCCAAAAACTACCCCCAAATCCCCCCAAAAATAGTATAAAAAATATGTTAATTAAAGTGTTTTCATAAATTGATTTTCCACCCGTTTGAAGAGTGAAAACAACCCCGGGGGCCGGTTACATAACCCTGGTCACCTACCACCTTCCTCAAAGGCACGCTCCTATAAAAATATTAATTATTTCCGCAGAAAGAAAAATCAATTTTCCACCTCTTTGAAGGGTGAACACAACTAAAGGGGGTGGTTACACAACCCTGGTCACCTACCACCTTCCTCAAAGAAACACTAGGAGGTGTTTCTTTGAGGAAGGAAGGCACGCTCCTATAAAAATATTAATTATTTCCGCAGAAAGAAAAATCAATTTTCCACCTCTTTGAAGGGTGAACACAACTAAAGGGGGTGGTTACACAACCCTGGTCACCTACCACCTTCCTCAAAGAAACACTAGGAGGTGTTTCTTTGAGGAAGGTGGTAGGTTTTATAGGAATAAAATGTCAATTTTTTTCTCACAAAAACAAATTTTCCATCCCCTACAAGGATTGGAAGCCTGAGGTAGGGGTGGCTAAAGACCTTCCGTTCTACTCCAGGAACAACAACTAGTCGAGAAACTAGGGAAAATAGACGGGTTCCCTGAAAAGAGGACATTGGGGTGGTTTTTGGTGGTTTTGAGGTGGAAAAATTGGTTTGACCTCTAGAATCGATGCGGCACCCTCGAAAACGGGGGGGGGGGGCATTATCTAGTGGATTTCATAGGTCCACTTTCTCAAAATTACACAATTTTACAGTCCAGTTGTGCCTACGGCGAGCTGGACGTGCAAAGTTGTTTAATCAAGTTGAATCCATTATAATGAAAACAATTTTCATTTAGCAATACAATAGATAAGAAAAAATATGTCAATGAAATAATATACAAAAGAAATATTACAAACACAAACAATCCAATACAAAAAGATAACATAGTTCTTGGAGGGCTTTCCAGTGTCTCTTCGGGCCATACACACCCACCTCAATGTTCAAATAAATAAATAAATAGCACCTCAAGTAATTACGACCCCCTTTATCCCGGAAGGCTCCCGGAAGAATTTTGTGTGGGAGGGGGCTATACATTTAAAGACAAGGGACACGCATCCAATATCCGTCTATAGTGGAAAAATCCCGCTCACAGTATTTTCCACTGCACTGCACACTGGGAATTGAACCCGAAACTTTTGGATGAGAGGCAAGTGCGCTTGCTTCTCGCTTCTTGAGAAATTTGACTGAATCAGCAGTATGTAAATCCAAGTAAATTCAATGTTTATTGACACAACGTAAACATCATTGCCAATGTTTATATTGCAGTATTTCGTGTTTATTAATATTAATAATAAATAAACACCACAGAAATTAGACAACCCCCAATTCCAGAAGCCAAGGCGATATCTGAATGTATCTGAATACCACTGAAGAAGAACAATTTTCGAAACATTTAAAATATTAATATGAAATATAATCATAACTTGCTTCCACTTTTACTATAATACATTAACGAGTTGAATGAGGATTTAGGTTTCACAATATTTTTGGATCTAAAGACTTTAGGCCTGTTAACTACTAAATTTCGATCTCAATGTGTATAATGTTTTTATGCCTCGAGTCAATCTTTTAAAATGAAAGCATTAGAAAGATTAATCTTGTATCTTTGTTCCAAGATTTTCTCAGAGGTTTGGACTATCATACCACATTATATGCTACTTGCCATATTTCAAGTACTGTGTTCCATAAGATCAAACCCGTTATCTACAATCTATTCGTTTCCCGATACTGCTGCTTTTAATATCTTGATTCAAAGTAGTTTTACATAGAGGTAGCAATATTAGGTCAATCCCTCTAACGGTATATAATACTTTATAGTGGAGTTTGGGTATTTTCTTCAAAAATTGACTATATCTTACTTTATTCATAGAGGAATACTTAATACGGTCATACATAGTACCTTCAGTCCAGACATTTTTTCTTCGGCGAAACTAATGACTCACCAAGCTGATTGAAAATTTCCTGGAATTCATGATTCTTGGTCATAATTGTAATGGGTTTAACTTTATCTGATACAAGTTACATCCATTATTCTTCCATTATTAACTGACACGCCAAAGCACGTGACTTATAATTTGTAATCAAACGCGAGAGTTAAGACAGTGCTTTTGAAAGTAGATTAGCAGAACCAATACATCAACACCATTTGATTTAATCATGATGTCGTTCGTCTGGTAAATCTCGTTTGATGTATGTTGGATGTGCCAAATAATTCTTGTATCAGTCTTTTGATGATGACAAGCAAGATCATGTACCTCCGCTGCCTGATCACTATTCTTGCTGGTGTATTTGTAATACAGTATCTCTGATTTGACAAAAAAGAACATTGTCTGACTAAAGTGAAGAATGCTTATGATTTCTCCACTCATTACATAGAAAATATGTAATACCCCAATAAACTAAGCATTTTTTTGGACTTGGAAAAAGTATATTTGGGGAACATCGTAACATTTATACTAATGAGAAAAAAAATGTTTGGGCAAATATTTATGGGAGTTGACCCTGAAATTCACTCAGAAAAAAATATTCGTTGCGTTTTCTCGAAACCAGTAAAGTGATATTTTAATCCGTTTATTTCGAAGAGCAACAACTATATTTTTGGGGTCTTTTAACCATGTAGAATTCAATCAGCAGGTACACTTACTTAGCAGATATACTACTAGTGACGTGTCCAGTGATTTACATGCAAGGGCTTCGTATGTTTCGGTAAGCATAAAAGTGTATAATATAAACATAGCGTCATGGAGTAGGATTTGCCGTTCGGAATCAACTTGTATCCAACTTAACACAAGTACCACAAGGCCTATCCGAGCGTCTAATGCTGCTACGCTATGAGCTATCAGATGGCAACGCGGTAAATCTAATAAGCGCCTACGCTCCCACTCTGGATGCAAGTCACGAAACCAAGGAAAGCTTCTATCAACAGCTGGAAGAAACCCTCTGTAGAATACCTAAAACGGAACGACTCGTTATTCTTGGCGATTTTAACGCTAGAGTAGGGAGAGATGCAGACACCTGGCCAGGCATCATAGGCAAGAACGGTTTGGGCAACATGAACGCTAACGGTCAACTACTCCTAACTAAATGCGCCGAACATGATCTAGTTATAACAAACACCATTTTCCGACAAAAGGATAAATTTAAAGGCTCCTGGCGTCACCCCAGATCAGGTCACTGGCATCTACTGGACTATGTTATCGTACGTAGGAAGCATCTCAAGGACGTCCAAATTACAAAGGCGCGCATTGATAGCGAATGTTGGACCGATCATCGTCCTGTTGTCTCTAAAATGAAAATTGTTATGAGACCCAAACACCGAAGAACTCAAGTAAAACGTAGACTCCGTCTCTGTATTAGTAAATTGCGTGACCAACAAACCGTCGAACAGCTAAAGCAAAAAGTTCAAGAGAATTTGAGTGCTCTAGAAGAAACCAATTCTGTAGATGTCACTGCTACCTGGACACAAATTAAAGACAGTTTAAAAAGTGCGAGTGAGGAAATTCTTGGCACTGCAGCAAGTAAAAAACAGGATCACTGGTTCAATGATAATGAAGCTTTTATACAAGAACTTCTTGACCGCAAACATATTGCCTTCCAAAACGCTATCAACCACCCCAACGACTCATCAAAAGCAGAAGCTTTTACTCAATCTAAGTATGAAACGCAACGCGAAATCAGAAGAATAAAGAACGAGTGGTGGGCAAGCAAGGCCAGAGAAATTCAAAGGTATGCCGATTCACGCGACTACAGGAATTTCTTTCAAGGAGTAAAAGCAGTGTACGGCCCCAGTCCGAAAAATATGTGCCCTATTAAAAAGATTTAAATGGAAATCTCCTCAAAGAAGACCAGGAAATAAGAGCCCGATGGAAAGAACACTACTCTAACATTCTTAACCAGCAAAGTCAAGCCGATCACGATATTATAAATCTTATCCCTCAATATGACACCTTCGAAGACTTAGATAAACCACTAACAACGGAAGAGATCTTAACCGCCATTGGGCAGCTAAAAAATAACAAATCTCCCGGCGCCGACTCACTCCCAGCTGAGATCTTTAAAGCTGTGTCGTCAGAGCTCATACCCTACCTCAAAAAACTGTTTGATGTCGTGTGGGAAAGTGGTCAAGCTCCGCAGGAGTTTCGTGATACACTTTTAATCAACCTCTTCAAAAACAAAGGGTGCGCTGCGGACTGTGGAAATTACAGGGGTATAGCTCTCCTGGCTGTTGGAGGGAAGATACTCACTAAAGCGATGGCAAATAGGCTAACACCTGTTATAGAAAAGTTACTTCCTGAAACACAGAGTGGCTTTAGACCAAACCGAGGCACATCGGATTTAATCTTCACACTTAAACAGCTTCAAGAAAAAGCACTCGAACATCAAGGAAAAATTCACATGGCCTTCATTGATTTAACCAAGGCGTTTGACTCGGTGGACAGGGAAGTGCTCTGGAAAATTATGTTCCGCTTAGGTATCCCTAGAAAATTTGTGGAAGTATGTCGCAGTCTACATACAAACAACAACGCCCAGGTTATGTATAATAATGAGGCAACCGAACCTTTCCAAACCCTCACTGGAGTTAGGCAGGAATGTGTCCTGGCACCCCTACTTTTTAATTTGTTTACCACTGCTCTAACAATTATTGTTGACAACAAACTGACAGTCAGAGGAATAGGTCTCAGATACCGTTTTGATGGCGGTCTCTTTAACATAGGGCGCTTTAGAGCTTTCACGAAGACACGCACACGATTCATTTGTGATCTCCAGTATGCGGATGACTGTGCACTTTTAGCCTCTACGCCGGAAGAGCTTCAAGAACTTTTAGATGTGTATGCCCAGAACTATGATTCCTTGGGACTTAAAATCAACATTGGAAAGACTAAGATTATGTCAACTCCTCATCAAGTGAACCAAATAGACATTACACTTAACGGAAATTCTCTTGAAGTGGTGGATCAGTTCAATTACTTAGGCAAAGTTGTTAATGACAAAGCAAACATGGACAGCGAGATTCGCAATAGAATTAACGCTGCATCTAGAGCACTCTGGGGACTTAGAGAGAGAGAGTATTTGACAACCACGACCTTGCTTTGTCAACGAAAATGGCTGTCTACAGAGCAGTTGTCATTCCAACACTGCTATATGGATGTGAAAGCTGGGTCACTTACCGTCGTCATGTGAAAGAATTAGAACGTTTTCAGCAAAGACACCTCAGAAGTATGATGAAAATCCGTTGGTTCCATCACATATCAAACGTGGAAGTACTCAGGAGAGCAAACAGCCTTCCAATTGAGGTGCTTATTTCAAGAGCACGCCTAAGATGGGCAGGTCACGTTCATCGTATGCATGATAACCGCCTTCCTAAATGTACACTTTATGGTGAATTGCTAAGCGGTAGAAGAAGGCGTGGCGGTCAACGAAAGAGGTTCAAAGACGCTCTCCATGAAAATCTAAAATCCTGCGGTATTGCAGACGAGCAATGGGAACAACTTGCAGCGGACAGAACCGAATGGCGAGGAGTTGTGGCCAGCTATCAAGGAAATGTTGCTGCAAGAAGACCGAATCCAAGACCTAACCAGGTCTATGTTTGTCCTGACTGCGGTCGACATGTGCTCTCCCGAATTGGCCTCTATAGCCATAGTCGTGTGCACCGTAGATAAATGGGAATTACAATAGACTAGACCTTTTACTTGTTTTTTATTGTACACAATTTATCGACTGTAACATTTTTATACTCGGACTCGAGTAACGGCTAATAATAATAATAATAATAATATAAACATAGCGTCATATATATAATGATGACCTTGTCTAAATTGAAATATAAACATGATCAGTGTTAGTAAACTTTGAACTTGTTTGAATTTTTAAACTGCTGATGGAATTGTCAACACGACTGGTGTTGGGTTGATGTAGATTTCGCCCTTATGACGGACGTCGTCAGGAGCTCGGTACGAATTTCTTAGGTAGGTATGTGGGCACCATTACCGACTCCAGGGGTTTGTGGAAACACCAGTGTCGAGCATCATTATATCTCAGGGTGTTTCCCCTTTGGATCGGGTTCGTAAAAGGGACCGGGGATTTGCTGTGTGTAGAGAGAGTTTGTTTACGCCTAGCTTCGGAGTAGTCACTTAGATTTTAGATATTGTTTTTAAATTTTGGACGGGGAAGAAGTCCCTGATGATGCCTACTTTATATTCAGGGAAGTTAGCTCTGCTAGGGTACGTGTCCTTAGATATAGGCAAGTGCTAATGGAATGAAAGTCACTTTTTCCAAAAGCCAGTATGTTAACACTCTTGTTTGGTTTATTTAGTTTACAGTTGCATTTTAACAAGCACCTTTTTTGTTGCTAAGACGAATAACTAGTTAGGATGTCGTTTTTAAATGGTCGCGGCAGACTGAGTAATGATAGCTTGAGTCGCTAGGGACATAAGTTCATACGAACGAGCGCTGTAGACTCGAACTGAACTCTTTTTCTTCACTTTTTTACTACTTAATAGGACAACTTTTTTTTTCTAATGTAAATCTGTCTCTATTTGACTATGTAAAGAGTAGCCGAAATGAAACAGATATCACTTTTAATTTATTTTTTATTTTAATGCTCTAGTTATTGCTATAGTAAGTGATGGATGGTTAATGAGACAAATTGCACTGCACTTAACAAAAATTTGGCGTGTAACATTTTAAGAAAGTGGAGAATAAACGGTACGATTAGTAGAAATGTTGGATCAAAGGACAAAGTATATCCTACTTAACAAGAAACTAACTATTAATATTTCGTTATTGCACCATTTCTATTTATAACTTCTATAAGTCTGTTTGGCATAGAATTAAATAACCTTATACAATAATCATTAGTAATAATATTTTCCCATGCATTAGTTACTATTCCCAGTAATTCTTAGGCATACCGTGGTCTCACATTTCGTTTTTGGATATTTCTTACGATTAGTCCCCATACTTCTTCCACAGAGTTAAGATCTGGACTATGACTGGGCCAGATAAGAACATTGATCTTGTTATCTTGAAACCGGTTAGTTACGGTATGAGCAGTATGAATAGAACAATTGTCTTGTTGAAATATGAACTCATTATTAGGAAATAATTGTGACACAGAAGGGAGCACAATATTGTCTAAAATCCTAATATACGTTTCACTATTAAATCGTTCCTCAATATGGCCACAAAACACCATGATCTCGTGCCGACATCCAAGCCCACATATTGACGGAAAATCTACCACTTTTATCATTGTTAGATATATATTTCTCATCGAATCTAGTATTCGGAGGGCGGTAAACACGAATACGACCGCTGTGTGTTGACTGGAAATTTTTTTCGTCTGTAAAGATTACATTGTTCCAAAAATTTACATCATGCGCTAAAAATTCAAGCGCAAATCCTACTCGACCTTCTTTATGTTCAGCTTTAAGTAAGTATTTCTATGCTGCTGCATGACAGACTAGCTCCGATTCTCTTACTCGCCGGCGACCAGTACTATTCGATCTTGGAAAATTCGTTTCTTCAGCAGAGCAGCCTGAATAACTGAGTAAAATGGATTTTCTACTAAAGCATTTACCAATTGAAAATCTTGTTGTTGAGTTGATATCCTTCATCGCCCTGATCCAGGATTTCTACTAATCATACTGTTTATTCTCCACTTTCTTAAAATGTTACACACCGAATTTTTGTCAATATTATAATGCAGTGCAATTTGTCTCATTAATCATCCATCTTTTGCTTTAACAATAACTCCAGATTTAACTAAATCGCTTATATGAGGCATATTAATTTTTTGTACACTTGAATAAATTATGACAACTAACTGACAATGTCACAAAAATTAAAGTTAGATGTACACAACTAGATTTTAGCAAAATACCGTTATAAGACTTGATTTTTTTTGCTCTCTCTCTAGGGGGTTGGAAAATTGAAATTTTTGTTGTGGAATAAAAATTGATATTTTACAGAAAGTGTTTCTGTGAGGAAGGTGGCAGGTGACCACCGTTGTGTAACCATCCCCTGGGGCGTTGTCACCCTTCAAAGGGGTGGAATCTTTTATTTTTATTTGAAAAAATAGTATTTTGTAGGAGGCGTTTCTTTAAGGAAGGTGGCAGGTGACCAGGGTTGTATAGCCAACCCCGGGGGTTGTTTTCATCCTTCGAAGGGGCGGAAAAAAATAATATTTTGTAGTAGGCGTACCACCTTCCTCAATGAAACGCATCCTACAAAATATTATTTTTTTCCCAAAAAAAAAATGTTTTTTCCATCCCTTTGAAGGGTAAAAACAAGCCTCGGGGATGGTTATACAACCCTGGTGACCTGCCACCTTCCTCGCCGAAACACCTCCTATTCATCAACCTCGAAAACTGGGGGGGGGGTCTCTAGATTGGCGCTCTGGCAAAAAAGGTACCCTTTCCGAATCCTGATCTCGACTATAGTAGCTGTTACTTCTTTTAAGTATCATTGTTTATATCTGATCATGTGTTCTGCTTGAGTGGTGGAATCACCAACGGCTAAACTCTGCCAGGACATTAATATAAATAAGACAAAAAGAATAGTGATATCAGGAGTTTAAATGAAATTTTCTCAAAAACTAGCAGAGTTAACAGACAATGTGTAATTGCAAAAAATATGTATCATTAAATTTACAATGTTTAAAAAAAAAAAGAAATAGCATAAACGGGTGAGAAGTTACGTATATTTAAACATGGCGTTGCGCAATAGAGTGAAAGCCATATGATGACGTCACACATAGCCCTCCACTACTGGAATTTTGTAAGACTCACTTTTCTGAGACACACACGTTATTTATAAACAAAAGTATTTAAAGTCCGTTTGCACCTGATGGGGTAAATAAATCCTGCCTGGTTTTTGTACTCAGATCAATAGATTCTATAATTTATCTAACAAATATTTATATAGTCGATTACCTGAAAATAAATTTGATGAGTTTTTTTATGACCAGCCATTCAATAAATAATCTGCTGGTTAAAAATTGATCAGAATAGTAGTTATGGAATTTTTTGACCTTGCGGGTTTGAACAATTCATGCTATGCGCGCCTGAAGCACGTTTTGTTACTGTTGCTAAAAAGAACACTAAGATGTTCAACTGAAGGGCTCGATGCGACTGATTCAGATGTAAAATACAACATTTGTACTTACTCTTTAGTTTTGCTTAACTACTGGCACTAAATAGTATTGATTGGATGTCGTTGATTAATTTGACTCAGTAGAACACAACGATAAGAGAGGATATTTGGGTAAAGATATATATTGGGTTTTTTCAGATAATTTTGTTACACCTATAAATTCCAAATATATAAGTATGTTAATAAGTATATAAGTTCAATAAGAGTGTCGGTTCATACCACACATGGTGAGGAATAAGACGATTCGGACAATGTAGTCTCCAACTACCATTCAATGTCTAAATTTTTAGCAAAACGATTGACACAAAAAGATTCAATCAAAAGTTTGATATTTACGACTATGTGGGCTTTTAGCTTGCCTGTCTTTATACGTATTTAGAAATACCGCAAATAATTTCAGGCGCTCAGACTAGAGCTTGATAATGCTTGAGTCGCAACACTTCAGAATACTAAAAATTATTTTATGTTCATACGTTCAGGCAAGGCGGTCCCATGCACTATGTACATGGTAAGGATACTTTTGTGACACCGAATCACTAAGGAATTACCTAAGGGCAAACACGACGGATAACGTATAAATTTACCGCTAAATCGACTGCAAAATGTGAAAAACGTAACTTTTTACTCGTCCTCATATTCAATACTATGTCTAAGATGGAGTAATTTGGAAGTAAAAGTCTGTTTTTAAGATAGTTGCTAAATTTTGGTGGTCGGTGCGACATTCATTATACTTACGTAAATACCGCTCCGTGGAGCGATTTTTATCATAGTCCTCAAAAGTAAAATTTTTATTGCAGTGCCGCAAAAAATAAAAATCTTGCGCAAATTGAAAACATCGTCGTTTATTGCAGTTACTGTAATTCTTCTCTCGGAATTGATTTTTATGATAGTTTGCAAAATATTGAGTTTTCAGTGCAGTTACGCAGCATAAAATTCAATCAGTTTTCTGTGTACTTCCAAAAATATCTTCCGACGATGTTTTTACGTGTCGCACGCTGTTCATGCAAAATATGTCGAATTTCGTTATAGTTATACAAAATTTCTTTGACGAGATTTTTTGCTGATTTCAAGTGTGATGAGTTTAGATATGTTTTGGTGAGTTATTTGATTTACATTGAGCTATTAATGTCTTGTCTACATGAGCTCATTGAGCAATGGAGGAGAAGGAGATCACAGAATCGTCTTACATTCTCTACATTTGGTTAAACCATATATTTTTATGTGATTTTCTGGATCCTAGAAGCTATTATATAATAACGAAATTACTAATAGTCGTTTATTTTTTAATAAACAAAAATTTTTGTTCAATCTATCTTAAATGCAGGCAAAGGTTGCGGCTCGTCTTCTAACGGATTTTCCAGCTTACCGCTGAACAATATAGATCCAGTAGATTCCTCCTCGATGAAAAACAAGAACGGATGCGTCGCCTCAAAGGTAACATCTGACTCTCCAATTTTATTTCCAATATTAACTCCTAAAAAAGAATCTTACTATAAAGTTCAGTAAACGGAAAAGAAAATGGTGGCCAATTTTAAAATTTTTGGCAAATTAGATAAACACCTTAGAAACAACAAATTGTGTCCTAAAGCACAAAAATTCAGAAAATAAGCTTATCTGTAAGAAGGTAAATTTCTTTAAAAAAACGCAAAAAATTTACTGGTGATACGATATTTTCTATTTAATCAGAAGAAAACTATGAACTATGTAAATAATAAAATATACTTCGGTTACTGACAACAGTTAGTGATTTTCTATTTATTTGATTTATTGCCCAAATTAGCCCAATTACAGGAAAAATATAAAAAGTAATTTCATAAATATACATAATTACAGACATTGTATGAATTTAGAAACATACATAGAAAGTAGTTGTAATAGGACAATAGTAATGTACAATAAATATCATAGTAAGTTGTAATAATGGACATGTAAAAGAAGAAAGAAAACACTGCCAAGCACTAAGTTAGTGGTGATTACACATATATAATTAAATAAACTAATAATTAAGATTCTGATGAAATGATTACAAATTATTACCTAAATTACAATAATTAATATCTCGTAATTCAAATATTTTCTTGAAATTATTACATAATGCTTAGATTTTATCAGTATATTGATTCTGGAACTAGAATAACAAGACATACAAATTTGCAACGAAGTAGGTCTAGGGACATTGAAATAAACTGAGGAAAGCAAATTTGGCGAGTAACGACGTTATGTAATAGATAATCAGAACTTAGCCTTCTATGGTCTAATGGTGGAAATCTATATGATTGTAATCTCTTTCAGGAAAGATAACTCTTGCTTTGAAATGTAAAAATTTCAAAAAGCGCCTTTGGACACTTTCAAATCCATTTTTGTGTATTTTGTAGTGAGGATACCATGCCAATGATACGTACTCGAGTTTAAAGCGAATCGAAGTAACACAATGAGTTTTAATCCAACATTCTTAGTGTTGCTGTGATATTTTATTGAATATGATTTCCAAAAGATAGTCTGCTTCCACAAAAAAGAACATCGAGGATTTTCACTTTTGTATATCGAGACTTATCTCTATAATCATAAAATATTGTCTCCATTCTTCATGTACTAGATCATATTTTTCATTTGATCGCATTCATGGGTAATTTGTTATCATTTCATCATCTTTCATCAGTGTCAATTTGTAATTGAAGGTGTAGACAGCAAATGGGACTTTAAGCAGTTGCATATAGCTTCACAGCACCAGCAAAAAGAAAGCTGTCATAATTTGATGTTTGTGTAGTCATTAAAAATGATGAAAAATGGCGGCTCTTGAACACGCAAAAGCCTTTTGTTTTAACTTTGACGCCCAACGTGGGACTGGATCTCGCGGTTGTGAAAAAAAAAATAATTGGGTTAGCTCAGAGCTTATAAGAGACTCCTCAAGGCCGGCGTGCTCTTAATTTTGACTAATCTTGACTTATTTGAAATTTTCTTGAAAATTGATTTTTTGGTAGCAGGTTTACTGCTCCACCCTGTATATAGTGATAGAAGTTTAAAGAACCTTACATTTTTTCGAATCCATTTTCCGCATGGACTCTTTCCGAATGTATAAAAGTTCCGAAATGTAATTATTCCGAATCATTTTTCCGAATAATATATATTCCTAATCCATTTTTCCGAATACCAAATATTCCGAAAATGAAATATACTAATACTACTATACTACTAATATATAATAAGAATTGTTCGATAACATATCTCCATAGCAACGAAATATTGCATATGTGAGAATGACATTATAGCATTTCAGCGTATCTAAATTTTGTAATGGATACCGAAATTGTGGGTAACAAGCTCATTTTGAAGGGACACCTATACTACCAAAATAAAAGGTCTGGTGAAAAACGTTTTTGGTAGTGCAAGATAATGCGTACAGACAATGTAATGCCAGAGCCACAACCTATAATCCGGGACCCGGGGAAACGGTTATTGTTTAAAAAGGTATTGCTGAATCGACCCATTTATATCCTCCAAATTTTAATGAGTCTGAAGCTGAGAGAGTTACTTTGCTGCTCAAACGTAAGGCAGAAGAACATCTCGAACAGCCTCCTGCACAAGTGCTACGGACAGAACTCTCTCAAATTTCTAAAGGTAAAAATATTTTAGATGCACATGATCACGATACACTTACACATGATGCTAGCCTTGGCATTTGTTCCAGAAGAAGACGTGCGTGTAGTTTTTAGAATCTTACGCAAAGACATCGGTGACAAAATGATAACCCGTAATACATTATTATAGTGAAACGTATGTAATTGGCAAGCCATAGCTCCTCGCTATCCCCCTGCTTTTTGGGATGTATTTGAAGCTGCACTAAGTAGTTCTCACAAAACGAATAACCTAAGAGAAGGGTGGCATAATAGATTCCGAATTGTCGTCGGAAAACGCCACCCCGACTTGTATTCTGCTATCATAGAAATTCAAAAAGAGCAGGCGAATACGGAGATTATGATGGCGGAGCTTCGCTTAGGCGGCAAAGTAAAAGCAGCGCCAAAGAAAAAATGGAAAGACTTGCAAAACAGATTGACAAAAGTGACTGAGACATGCCAGGACTATATAAGAATGAAAGGAATTGGAATATTTGAGATCTATAAATAGCACATAACGTTTAGATTTGATAAAAACTGTAAATTGTTTAAATTCTAAATTAAAATCTATATATTTAAATATATGTATTTACATTTGGAAGTTGTCCCGTCGGCAAAATGAGTGTCGGAAAAAATGAATGCAGAAAAATGTAATTCGGAATTTGGTATGTTCGGAAAAAAGTTCGAGCGTAAAAATGTATTCGGAAGAATGACAGGATTCGTAAAGGAGCAGTTTTTTTAGATTTAATTCGAAAACACTTTTGAATTTTTTTTATAATTGTCTATGGAAGGGTACTTTTTGAGTTACCCCGTATATTCTCTCTTGATTGGTTACACTTAAGTTTAATCGAAATTATGATATTTATTTTTGGTGACACGATTTTTTGAGTCACCCTGTATATCGTCGAATGAAACATTTGGTTTAAAACTGAAATTAAAATAATTTATTTAAATAAGAAACAAGAGTCTGGTGCACTTAAAATTAACGTAAAATGTTTATTCTTACAAAGTTGTGAAAATATAGCTTTTCGACAACAAAAGTTTCGTCTGAGAGTAGAAAAAAATTAACTCGTGGTCGCAAATTGTTTTGAAAATCTGAAAAAATTCACTTGGGTTTGATGCGCGAGAGTATAGATTATTTAATGAAATGTTCTTAAAACTAGAGCGCACTTGGTGCGAAATATGCGTTTTTGACTTGGTGACTCCAAGGAAGCAATTAGGACGGTTCGTTGAATACTGTGTTCACTAGGTTTACACTAAGCATGGGAACTAGGCAACCGGCACTAAAAAGCTATTATTTTAGAAACCGAGAAACTACACTAGTATAATACACTTTAAAAAACTTCACGAAACTACTTGATGCTCACTTGCCCACCGAAAAATTACTTTCTCGAGCCTCTTTCCACTCAGCCTTATATACTATTGCTTTTGTGTTAATCGTGCCCCGTTGAGTCAGGCACGAACGTTTTTTTGTAAGCTGACATTCCGTGCGGGCGCGGTCTAAAACCGGTTAGGTTACCCGCCATTCAGTGCGGGCGACGTAACTGCGTAATAAGTGAAATTGATTGAATTCGGAATTGAAATGTATGCCATTGATTCGGCCGTAAAATTAGGAATCTTTTGGTATGTGACTTAAGTTCGAAGCGATTTTATTTTGGGTGTTATTTATTAAATTAGTCGGAAATGGATTGTTATTTATTGATTCATCATCGTACAATACTATAGCCGGCTAGCTGGGCTAAGTCACGCTAAGTGCCGTATGGAGCGAGTTCGACCGAGGTGAAGTTGGCATCATGTAACCCGGAGCGGCAAAGTACCGGGTATGATAATAAAATGTGCATATGGCAACGGAAATGAGTTTTGATAATAATTTGTAAGCTTTGGAATGTGATAAATGAATATAGGGTGTTTTAATATTTAGGACGCGAATTAAACAGATGTCTAATTTGAATAGAAAATTGGTTATAAAAAATGTACGGAATGGAATTAGATTATTAAACCAAGGTTTCGGAAAGTGCTTTTGGTAATGTTTAATATTATACAGGGGCAATATTTTTCATGTTATTTTCTATTGGTATAAACGTTGTAAAATTGAAGTGTGGAACTATTGAAGTATTTTTTGATTAATTTGGCACATTTGTGAATTATTGAAGTACTGTTAATTTTTCCAAGAAATTGTTTGAAAATTATAGTTTTTGTATAGATTTGTAGTTAGACTACTTTTTTTTCTAGTTTGACAAGTGGGACGGATAGATTGATTTAATTTTCGAATTTTGAAGTTTTTTGAGTCAATTTTTTATAAATTTTGTGAAACATACTGCAACACTCTACGTTGGATCCTTGCGGAAGCACTTATCGATGGATCCTTTTTTCTGGGTAATGTAAACAACCGAAAAGCTTCAACATATGCAACTGCTTACGTAAAAATTTGGGTAGTTAGCAAGTCTCTCGGAAGATAGTGCTATCTCAGGCGAATAACCGCCTGCTCACGTGAGCAAGGCTACTCATAGATGTGTTAGATGTAATTGTTTTTATCTGAGCTAACGATTTAAGGATGCTGTTGATAAAGACTTAATCTTCAATGCAAATTAAATAATGCCAACGTTTGAGATTGGTAGGACGATATTCTAAGTAAAATATTTTTCAGAAAAAAGCTCTAAAAAGTAGAAAATAAACTTTGAAGTAAACCAAACTCATCATTTTGTTACATTATATAATTTTTTTATGATATAAAAACTTGTCGCGAAATTTTCCTGTGTAAAGGAGGAGGAGGAGGGTCTGATTTACTTCAAAGTTTATTTTCTACTTTTTAGAGCATTTAAATAAAAACTCTTTTTTAATTTTTTTTTTGTATAATTTTTTAACTTTTTAATCTTTTGAAATGTTGTAATCCCCAGATATCGATTTTGTGACGAATCGGATCATAAACGGTAAAGTCGTCCGCCATCTTGAACTAAATTTTTGACTATAAATTCGTAATCCGCGGCCTAGAAAACCCTTAGATATCTACTTTGTTCGATTTGGACCTAAATGACAAAAGTCATCAGCCATATTGGCCATTTTGAATTTCTAAATTTTGACTAAAAATTCATAATCCGCGACTTAGAAAACCCCCAGATCTCGATTTTGAGTTGAATCGGATCTTAAACGGTAAAGTCGTCCGTTATCTGGAAGTCGCCATCCTGAACTAAATTTTTGACTAGAAATTCGTAATCGGCGAACCCGAAAACCCTCAGATATCGATTTTGATCGATTTGGACCATAAATGACAAAAGTCGTCAGCCATTTGACGGCGCCATTTTGAATTTCTAAATTTTTACCAAGAATTCATATATTGTCGATCTCGAAAACAGTGACACATCGATTTTGAATCGAATCGGATCATAAACGGTAAAGTCGTCCGTAATCTTGTTTTTTTCTTATATGAAAATGTTAAAGTGTATTGTCACCGGACTTATATGCATGCGCAAAATTTCAAGACTCTAGCTTAATTAGGACTAATCGAGATTTTGATTACAAGATTTGACCTAAACAAACTAACTAAATACCAAATAAACATTGCAGGTTAAATAAAAGCTTTTAAAAGAAACACAGTGCAGAATATATTTTATTTTTTAATTAACATTAACATTATTAATTACAGTTTGAAAATATGCTTCTCTTAATTAATAATCAATATTTAATGAAAGATCTGTGTTGACTAAAAGAGATCCTTTATTTCTAAACCGTTGTTCTCCAACACACAAGAGCTCCATTCTTTCAGCTATTCTTCAGAAACAGGTATGTTTTCGGTAGTAGTTACATAAAACTTGACGAAAGTTATACTTTTGTGTTTTCAAAATTTCTACCTAGACCTAGACCTCCATCTTTGTATCCCAGGCGAAAATATAACATATGCGACCTATGCATTTCAACTAAAATTACTGTCTGTTGGGCTTCAAAGTATTCCACAAATAGCTTTCCTTATAATAATTAGCACAAAATTAAATATCTTAAATTCTATTGACATTTACTTTACTTAAACACCTTACATTCGTTTTGTACAAAATTTGACTGAAATATACTCACCTTCATAGAATTTTAAGTGTTATGGAGAAATTTAACTGTCGCTTAGGCTCCCTATGGTTTCGAAAATATCCAGGATATTGTTCATAAACTGCAGAATATTGATCTGGACCTAACACAAAACGGTCATCGTACTGTCATTATCGAATCTATATCAATTTCTATACATTGTTTACCGATATATGATAAATATATTTATCAAATTATGTAGTTTCAATTGGGCAATATTGAAATCAGCTATTGCCTACAGGTATTTGGTTTTAAAATGCTGGACAACTTAGCTGCGACATATAATGCTTATAGATTTTGAACCATATGATAGGTACTTAGCTTACGAATCACTAAGTGTTAAGAAATCATTTTGTCTACTAATTTTCACTGCACTTCAGCATACATTCACAATGCACTTGAAAATTCGTTTTCTAGTAAGAATCGAAGAATTCAAGAGGAAACGTGCAACTGGCAGTATTGTTAATTATCGTCATAAATAGGTACCTTTATACTTTTATTAACTATTTTCTATATATATATATTTAATGTTTGCTTAATTAATACATTACCAATATGACACAATTCTGAAATAATATATTCAAAAACATATACATTTTATTTTAAACTCAACTGCACTGGTTTTTAGTGCATACAGTATAAACTGGGCTTTTGAAAATAGTGCTCTGTGGGTCTTTCTTTCAAAAAATATCTCTGAATTTTATATTAGAGAGTTGTCAAAGATAGAGAAATAGTACAATGATCCTAAAAGAACACTTTAATATAAATATCACAATATTCAAGTTGCTTTGATTATTTCTTGGTGATTTACTATCTGGGTGGGCACTGGGACTGAATCTTCTAGCGGATTTTCAAGTTTACCAACAAATAACGTGGTTCCAGTATGTCTGTCTTCAATGAAAAATAAAAACGGGTGTGTTGCCTTGAAAATTACAGGTTCTTCAACAACCCCAAATCTGCTGTCTAATTTGATGGCTAAAAAATGTTCATTATCATTATTTTATCTTGTCCCATGTGAAGAAGGTATATGTATTATTGTTTATGTTGTGTAGAAGATATTCCATATAGTGATCGTAAGTTTAAAATGTAGTTGCTGGTGTTCACCTAATTGTGCTGTTGTGAGGTAAAATTATATGGCTGGAAAAAATCTTAAACGAAATCTGAATATACAAACATAACCTGAATACATCACATAATATAATAGATAACCTACAGATCCAAAGAGTGTCTGGAAGTGGGCTAGATTTGTGAAAATTGTAGACACACAGCCATTGCCCACCAAGATTGTCAGTGTTGAAGTTGACGGTCGAACTCAGGACACGTTAGGCAATTGATCGATTATGCCTACTACACAACACGCTCTAGTTCGCTGTCAGCACAATAACTGTCCTAATGAATCGTTAATAGAGTTACTTTTATTTTAAATCATGTTATCGTGAATTTGGAGTCAAATATTCTTCAAAATAATAACAAACATGTCGTGGTAAATTTGTTTACAACAACGCTAAACAAATTTTATTAGGAAGTTTTTTATCAAACGTGTTTTTTACTTTTCCATTTAGCATTACCGTCGAGAAAAAATCTAATTTCTAGATTATGGCAACAATGGACGTTATGAAGCCCAAAAAGAGCAAATGTTTCCGAATCGGTATACCGTCCGTGTGTTGGTGTTCCTGTGTGGCTGCTTGCCTATTTATATGCTCGCTTGTGTGTGATATATTCTTGTCTAACACAGCTCAACATAAAAGGCTGAAATTTTAGGCATAAAATCTAGTAGATTCAAGCTACTGAACATGAAAAAATCGGTGCACCAAGAAGGACAGGAACAGTTTTGTTAAATTGTATCAAAATGATCATATATGAAAACTTGCATAGAAAAGGTCTTTTGTGGATTTCTTGTCTAAGAACCAGAGAAGACTTCTCTGGTTCTTTGGCAAGAGATTCACAAAAGACTTTTTATATTATAAACTTTTGCACGACATGGTTACCAATGTTAAAAGAAGGACTTAACAAACGTAATATCATTAAAAATATGTTAAATTTCTATATAAATTCATTTGGATTAACTATTAGGTGATCTGTATATAACAGCCAATCAGTAAAAAATATTCAAAAATCGGCCAAAAATCATGTCATCGGGGGTTTTGGAGTCGCTGACTACGAATCCGAAGTGGAAATTGAAAAATTCAAAATGGTGAACCTAAAATGGCGGACTTTGAGAATTAATTCCTGATTTACGCCGTCTCTATTGATTTTACTGAAAAATATGTAGAGTCAAAAAGTGTTTATAATGCCATTTTGCATAAGAATGAACCATTTCGGTAACCACATTTCGCGTATCCCCCGTGGAAAACCTACGCTTGGCTCATTGTTTTGCAAAAATTGCCATAAAAACTTTTTCTTCAAATTTTTATTATAGTTTGATGATATTGGACTAATAAAGTTGAAATAACAAAAAAAAATAATCTAATCGTTTCATCCCTTTACTGGAAGTGAACATAGAGTAACCTCCCAAAAAATACGATTTTTTCTAAACTTTTACTACAAACTTTTAGGTCCTCCATTTTGAGTTTTCCAATTTTCAGTTCGGATTCATAATTAGCGACCCCGAAAACCCCCATGATATGAATTTTAGCCGATTTCATTGAAAACTTTGCGAGTTATGGAATTGGGGCTGTAAAATGGGGGTTGCAACCCCCTCGAAGTGAGTGCACTTATTTTCAACAGTATACATTTCATATGTTGCCGAAACTTAACAATGGAAAAGGTTTCAAATCTTTACATTGAAGTAGTGATGATTAAGAACTTATACCTTCTTTCTGCATTCATTTCCTCTATTTATATACATAAAAACATGCTTTACTATTTCGTCTTATTTTTATAAAAACTTTGAGCATTTAAACAGGATAAAATAATGTATAGTCAAGTACAGATTTACCAGGCACTCAAAAAACGTAACAAAAACTTTACGATCTCATTATTATCGCCGTTGGACCACGCGGCATGTTGTCATCACAAGCCGATGCATATTAAAAACCTATAAAGGTAGGCGAATCAGTTTGCGGTCAAGATAGCACCAAGAGTAATGGTATTTTAATGAGGTTATAAAGTTTTTGTTGCGTTTTTTTGAGTGTTTAGTAAATCTGTACTAGACTATACTTGGCAGTTGCTATATTTCATACGCAATTTTTTTTTTAGTGATTCCACAATGTTTACATAACAGTTATAGTTTTTGTCTATACTAGATTGATTTCCAACTACATCTAGATAGTTTCTTTCTCTTACAAAATGAATAAATGTTCTCGTTCAGAACACTTTCAGCTTCGTGTTTATAACAACACTTTAACACACTAAAATATTCATTCTATTCAACGCATAATGTGCATTTGATAAGGCGTATTTAAACATATTAGGATTGGCTTAAATATAATTCTTTCTCCCGTGATTTTTTTTTTGTTTAACAAATTTAGTTATTAGTTCGTCTTCGCCTTCTTTTTCCTCAAAAATTCCAATTATTATTTTTGGATAGGACTTTTCCATAGTTATTCGTCATAATAATTTCCCATCTTATGTTAAATATTATTCTTGATAGTATTCGGATCCTGAACTTCAACGCATTTTACTGGAACACCATCATTTTTACGAGTTTTCCAAGATTAATACAAACTTGAAGATCAGCTGGATTTACATTAGTTCTTAAGTCGTCTTTATATTTATCAACTTATCAACTTTTACCATTAATTCTGATGAATTTTGTGTAATTTCAAAATATAATTTTACAGGGTTTAAATCTTCGTTTGCTTCAAGTTCACTACTATCAGTTTTTGAATTTTAAATTTTTATTTCTCTTTAGTAAAGTGTAACATGACTCCAACTTGATCATTATATTTTTAATATTCAAAAAAGCAGTTCTCATCGGTGGAACTCGCTAAAATCGAGTATTTACCTTATTCTAATTAATCTGCTTCTTTTTGTGTCTTTTTCAAAAGCAGTTTTCTAAGTGCTTTTATTTACATAAGACATAATTATAAGTGAATATTCAATGTATAACCAAATATTCATATGAAGTTTTTTAATATTCTGTATAATAACAGTGCTCGGTAAAAAAAAAAGAAAACGAGTTATGTATCTCCGGAACCAATCAGAATATATTCAATTTCTATAACCCCTTTCATTGGCCTTCAAAATATGAAACTTTTTTCCATTCAACCGACTTTGTAACTGTTATGGTTTACGTAGTAGCAATACTGTTCGATACAAAAAGTAGCCACCCTGTATATACTTTTCGTTGCAATTTCAAGACGCCGAAATAGTACATGCAAAATTAGATTAAAAAACACTTAATAGAAGAAATAATTTATAAAGAAATAATATTTGAGATGCGTATTCTCGAAGGGTTAGAACTAGATACCCGAAAAGTTTTCACCCGATTCCTGAGCGGAAAGTTCCTTTTTTGCAAAAAACTAATGGGGGGTTTTTCACTGTTATCTTGTAAACCGTTCATTGGAAGAGAAAAATAATAAGTAATAAGTAACAAAAATTTGTCGTTAAATTCTGCATAAAAAATGTCCTATTGACCTTGCAGCTTAGCCCCACCTATTTCGCAGTAACAGTATCCGAACTGAGGGGTATTTTGGAGGCACAGTAAAAATCGATGTTACACGAAGTTTCACAGCGAATAGCTCAAAACCGCATGATTTAATTAAAAAAAATGCCCGGGAATGAATTTATAGAGCGGAATTTTCTCTATAAGATGCACGTCTAGATGGTGTTGACGCAAGTAATTTTTATTTATTTTCCCCTTTTTTCCACAAAGATGCGTTTTATTTATTTGAGCTCTCGGTGCGTTTTTTAAAGTAGTTTATCCTGTAGGTCTATTCCACTAAAATTCTGTCCAATTTTACTCATTAGAGGGTTCTTCATCGACGAGCAGTTCTTCAAATTCGAAATTTAAACATCCTTGCCCATGGCAATTAGAGCATATGTTGAGCAGCGTAATCCAACCTTAACACAGGTGCATCGTTTACCGCAACCCTTTTTGCAGCTGCAGGATACTAGCTGAAGGATGGAAATTGGTGCTGGTAACTTGGTGGTGTAAATGGCCCACTTTCTCTCAACCCCATTCCGTTTGTTCCAACTTTTCTCCTCGCCAAGATTGAATTTGATATATACAGGATATAACGCAACTTACCCGAATAATTTTAACCATACATGCACCTTTAAATAAGAAGTCGATTTCTTAAAATTTTTTAAATAAAAGTCCAACACAAAAAAGATAAAAATTGTTAAAATTACAAATTAATGGGAATGTTAAAATAACGTATTATTTCTATAAAAACTGTTGAAAGTTCTATACCTTGACATTCAAGCACACCTGAACCCGTCTAATCCAATTTTGTCACACTAGCTGAAGTGTTCTTCTCTCTTCATGCTGTTCCCGAAGACGCAGATTATGGACAGCTGTTGTGATACGTTCACGTAATACACCGATATTGTCAACTCCGGTTTGGTAGACTTCATTTTTTAAATATCCCTACAAAAGGAAGTCAAGAGGATTTAGATCCGGGGACCGCGGAGGCCAAGTTACAGGTCCACCCCGTCTGATCCAATGTATTCCGTTTAATTGGATCAAGTAACCTCGGACTACTAAACGATAATTTGGGGTCGCACCATCATGTAAAAACCACACCCGACTTCGGATCTCCAAGGGCACATCTTCAAGAAGACCAGGAAGATCATTACGGAGAAACTGCAGATATTGCTGACCATCCATCTGATTTGTCAATATGAACGGACCAATTAGGCGTTCATCGATGTTGAAAGTGATTCCGAACTACTGAATGAGGATTCTCAATGGTCCAAACGTGCATATTATGTGGATTGGTTATACCATTACGCGTAAAAATAGCTTCATCAGTGACCAAGACTTCGACAAATTTTCATTAATTTGTAACTTTAACAATTTGTATCTTTTTCTGTGTTGGACTTTTATTACTTTCTGTTTCAAGAAACCGACTTCTTATTTAAAGGTGCATGTATGGTTAAAATTTTTCGGATAAGTTGCGTTACATCCTGTATATAGAGGTAATATTTTGAAGCTGTTTATATTTATCGTCCTGTCGAGCTTTGCTAACGGCTATTAAATTCACCAAGCCTCTTTCAACATGCACAGTTTCACATTCTTGAAGCGTCTTTTCGCAAATGAAATAATCACCTATTGTCTCCATATCTACAGAAACACTTTCACGCACATTTAAGTCTATGTAGTAATAACGTACCTGCATGTATTTTTATATTTTTCTTTAGTCTATCTTTACCGTATTTCATAAACGTTTGCTATCGTACTGAAGGATCTAGGTACAATACAATCTCAAACTTAACAAAGAGTCTATTCTGACCTTCGCCTTTTTCTTCTCCTATATATTACAATGTTTCAAACATCTGCTCCGAAGTTCGTCTAGAATACAAATTAGTGAGGTACATATTTTACGTATAATTAAAACAGGCATAGTTGTGGAAAAAAGGGGTAAATATGTATCTCACTAGTTTATGTAAGCCATTCATTGTAGACGACCTTCGGAGTAGATGTTTGAAGCATTGTGATATGTAGGAAGAGGAAAATGCGAAGGTCAGAATCCTTGTTAAGCCTGAGAGTGTCTTGTCCTCGAATCTTCAGTATGATAGACTGTTTATGAAATACGGTAAAGATAGACTAAAACAATATAAACATATATGCAGATACGTTACTATTACATAGACTTAAATGTGCGTAAAAGTGTTTCTGTAGATATGGAGAAAATAGGTGATTGTTTTATTTGCGAAAAGATGTTTTAAGAAGGTGAAAATGATGTACGTGTTGAAAGGCATGGTGAATATAATAGCCGTTAGGAAAGTTCGACAGGGCGATAAATATAAACAGCTTCAAAATATTACGGCTATATACATCAAATTCAATCTTGGCGAGGAGAAAATTTGGAACCAACGGAATGAGGTTGAAAGAAAGTAGGCAACATCTTTAGCTCCCATTTACACCACTAAGTTACGAGCACCAATTTCCACCTTTCAGCTAGTATCTTGCAGCTGCAAAAAGGCTTGCGGAAAACGATGCACCTGTGTTAAGGTTCTATTGCGTTGCTCAACAATATGCTCTGATTGCCATGGGAAGGGATGTTTAAATTCCGAATTTGAAGAGCTGTTCGTCGATGAAGAACCCTCTAATGAGTAAAATTGGACAGAATTTTAGTGGAATAGGCCTACATGGTAAACGACTTAAAAAAACGCATCTTTGTGGAAAAAAGGGGAAAATAAATAAAAATCACTTGCGTCAACATCCGCTAGGCATGCATCTTATAGAGAAAATTCCCCTCTATAAATCTCATTCTTGGGCATTTTTCTTGTTAAATCATCCGGTTTTGAGATATTCGCGAAACGTGAAATTTCGTGTAATATCGATTTTTACCTGTGCGCTCCAAACTAACCCTCAGTTCGGATGCTGTTACTGTGATATAGGTGGGGATAAGTTACAAGGTCAATAGGACAATTTTATACAGAATTTAACTAATCACTTCCACGTCCTGTGGAAGTATGGTAACGCAAAAAAATAAATTATTTTATCGATCTGTCTGTCGGTCTGTCTGTAACTTTTTTTTGTGAGCACGTTTACTCTGGAACCCTTTATGATATTCACTTGAAATTTGGTACACTTATGTATTGTAACGAGATATGGAACTAGATTATATTATGATCTAATTCTGTTGAAGGGTTCGGGGGTAAATGGGGTTAATAAGGGTAAATGGGTAAAACAATCATGTGAGAGTCCATAAAATTGCAATTTAAGGCATGTGCGAAAAGTCAAGGTGCCAAAATTTTTTTGGGCACCAGCCACCCTCCACTATCACCCCCAATACCACCCCCACACTATTGTGAAAGGGAGTAAAAAAATAAAATGTGGTTTAATGTGTATACAAGAACGAAACGTCTAAAAAAATTTTTGGCATTAGCTACCCCCTCTACATCCCCATTGCCACCCCCACCCTATTATTAAAGGGGGTAAAAAATTCAAAATGTGATTTACTGTATATACAAGAACGAAACGTCTAAAAAAAATTTTTGGCTCTACCACCCCCATTTCCACCCCCCAAAAAAAATTAAAATGGAATTTGAACCAAGGGCCTCTAAAATTTATTTTGGCATTAGTTACCCCCTCTACCACCCCCACACTATTGTTTAAGGGAATAAAAATTAAATTGGGGTTTAGTGTGTATACGAGAGCCAAGGACTTCTACCACCCGCACTCTATCATTAAAGGGAATAAAATATTACATTGGAATTTAGTGTGCATAAGACTTGGATACAAAATCTGGATGTGGAAGTAGTGATTCGTTGGGCAGCGGTTATTTATTTTCTATACTTTTTTCTCTTCCAACGAACGGTTTACAAGATAAAAGTGAAAAATTAGCGTTAAGTCCCGATAGGGATGGTTTTATGCAAAAAAGGGACTTTCCGTTCCTGAATGGGGTGAAAACTTTTTGGGTAAGTATGTATCTATTTCTAACCCTATCGAGAGTATGCATCTCAAATATTATTTATTTATAAATTATTTCTTGTAAAATATCTAATTTATAATAATATAATAAACACCACAGAAATTAGACTGCATGGACTAAAAGCATATCCGTTTTGAGAGGATAGGAGTGAAACTCGTTACATAGGGGTGAAAAATATTTTATCTTCCAGGATTTACTCACTCGCTTTCTTTGCAAATTTGTCATCAAGGTTTTAAAAGAATATTAATTTTTTGAATTGAAAATTATAGAATTAAAATAATTTAACTCCCGTTGTATTAAAGGGCCGATTTATGAAAGAAGTAGAAAGTCGAAAAGGTTTTCTTATGGGAAACACAGCTTTATATAATAAATTTTAATTGCAAGTTCAGTCACTCCATATTTCAGCAGGTTTTAATTCGAAGACTTAGATTTATCAAAAATATAATAAGCATTTCTTAATAGAAAATTTTATGAACAACCTTTCCTCTCTTTACACTTTTTTTGAAATGGTATTGGTACAAAATTTGATAAATTGCAAAAATGTACTTTCGAGTAAGTGGGGGGTGACAGTTAGTTTTAAATGTAAATGTTACATTATTTCATAACATTATTTAAAATATCAAATTTTCAAACGTAGTATCAAGATTTGTCCGATAAAAGAAATGAGGTGGGCCTTAAATAATAAATGACCTTCCAGGAATTTTCTCAACCAACGCCGACGTGTTTAAAAATTTATATTTCATATGACATATGAGTAAACTCACTTTTCGTGCAACTTCCAAACGACACGCAATAATGAACTTTTCTATACTTTTAACAAAGACCCTAAAACATTCATACCTGTTGCTGCGTAAACTACTGTTCCTGTCTCGTCCAGCTCTATTCCAGTTTTCTGTATAACATCCGATACCACTAGCATTCTAAGAAGAGTGTTGTTTCCCCTAGTTATTCCTGGAAAACTAGCGGTATTTTGAAACATTTGTACTAAACCAAACTGAAAAATATCTAATAATATTGAAAAATTTTTAAATAGTTAAATAGTCACTTTTTGTAGAGTGGATTTCATCCTGGTTTGGAAGTCGAATTTAAATTTCGGCAAAGTAACTTTTACTGGGCGCTTATCCATTAAATATAAGAGACTCTTGACGTTGTACAAATTGATTTTCTTTAATAGACTGGGCAAACCACCTTTAGAATTGGGTAGGATTATAATCATGGAGTAACGGTTCCCCTAAAAATAAAAGAATCGTGTTTAAAATAAAAAAATTATCCACTGCTGTCAAAGCAGCATATTGTTTTCCATCATATGTAACAGTATCTCTATATAATGAATTTTACAAGTTTGATAAAGATGCAAAACAGTAAAAAGAAAAAAATGCTAATGTAAGCAAAAAAATGCTAGTAATTCTAGTTAAACTTCTGGTCCTTATAATTTATTTACATTACAGGTGAGTTCGCACTATTAACGAAGTAAACAATGCATCAATCTAAGTGTTTTGACCATCGCAAATTAAGCTTATCAGTTCATCTTCTTTCCAGATAATAGCCGTAAATAATAATTAATCCAAGAGATCAACACTTTTGATATAGGAAAAGTTTAAAAAAGAATAACAATAATAAAATAGGGTACATATATAAAGAACATATAAAAGGGGTATAAGAACATATTACCACACGATTATAATAAAACAATACACAAATAAGATTAAATTAGACATGACTTATAGATTTACTGATTCCAAAAATTCCCGAACCGAATAGAATGCAATATTTAAAAGATATTGCCTAACAGCTGATTTAAATTTATTAATACTAACTATATTTTTAATGTTACTGCCTAATTTGTTATACAGGACTGCACCCATATAGTACGGATTGGACTTAAACATTTCTAATCGATGTATATTGTACTGAAGGTTAGAGCCGTGGCGAGTAGGATATTCATGGTATGTATTCAGAGGCAAAGATTTTGACATATTTGTTTTTACAAAAATTAAAATGTCCAAAATGTACAAGCAGGGAAATGTTAAAATTTTTTGCTGAATATAAGTACTTTTACAGGATTCTCTGTATTTAAGGCCAAACATAAATCGAATGATTCTCTTCTGCAGAATAAATACCCGATCCGCTGTAGTTGAGTTGCCCAACAAATAATACCCTATCTATTACTTGATTCAAAATTTGAATAATAAAAGGTTTTTACAACATTTAAGCGGGCGATCTGACACAATCGTTTTACTGCAAAACATAGACTAGCGCATTTTTTACAAATGAAGTCTACATGTTTTTTTTCAGTTTAACGACATATATCAATGTAAATTCCTAGAAGTTTAAAATTCTCAACTTGTTCAATGGATTTGCCTTTGAATGTAATGAGAGTACTAGAGGTATAGTTGGATTCAATTTAATGAAACTGTAACGAAAATGTTTTATCTTGATTCATAATTATTAGCCTTGAGTCTTTAAAATAATTACCAATACCATTTAGATTTTGTTCAAGTTTTGATGATATTCTCTCCGTAGTTGTATCACTTACAATCAGTGAAATATCATCTGCAAATGCGCAATAAAAAATTGGTATAGATTCTTCTATATCATTGATATACAAGAGGAAAAGTAGCGGCCCCAAGACACTGCCTTGTGGAACACAAATATCAGTATCTAACTTGCTGGAAGTTACACCATAGTAATCGACAAATTGGGATCTGCTCGATAAGTAGGACCATAGCAGCAAGTTACACTGGCCACGCAAACCATAGCATTTAATCTTTTTTAAGAGAATATCATGATTTACGCAGTCAAATGCCTTAGATAGATCAATAAACATTGCCATAACCTTATTCCCCATATCTACATTCTTATATGTATAATCTAAAATACTGACTAGTGCAGAAATTGTAGAATGTTCATCCCTAAAACCATGTTGGTTCGGTGAGAGAATTTCGTTTAACTCAAGAAATTTAATAATCCTACTTGCTAATAATTTTTCGAAAATATTTGAAAAAACTGACGAGAGATATTGGACGATAATTGCTCAAATCCTTTATATTTCCTTTTTATGTACACATATTACTTTCGAAATTTTCAACGAGCTTGGAAAGCTGCCTTCGACAAAATATTGATTTATTATGTGACAAAGTGGCTTAGCTATTTTGTGAGCACATTGTTTAATTATTTTGATTGAAAAGTTACCATACCCAGTGGAATTGGAATTTTTTAATTTATTAATAGTCTCCAACATTTCAGATTCAGTAACAGGCTCAAGTTAAATATTGTTATCTGTTCTAGGAACAATATTAATATTCATTTCATCGTTGATGTAATCTAAAGGTATCAATGATGTGGGTACATTTACAAAAAATGAATTAAAGGAGTCGGCAATTTTCTTTTTATCTGATGTTTCCTCATTTTCTAATATTATAGTAGGTGTTTCATTTTGAACATTATTTTGTATGCTATTATTTATTATTTTTCAGACTCTCTTGCTGTACATGCGACATCTCACCACCATCCACAACAGAAGAGAGCGTTAATTAGAACCTTGGTCCACAGAGCCAACACAATATGCGACGACGAGAACAAACCCGAGGAAATACATAATGTCCAACAAGCTTTAGAGAAGAACGGATACAGTCAAAGCAATATACAACGAGTAGTAAATAACCAGAGGAGAACTACGGAAGAAGAACAGGCAACAACCAATAACGTAAGCATGTCTACCCTACGTCGCGAGGGTCACAGATAGGCTGAAGAAGATTTTATTCAAAAAGAAAATAGGTGTACGGTTTCGAACAGTGAAGAAAATACAGCAGATGCTTCCCTCAGTCAAAGACCCTGGTCCCCAAACTGTTATCAAAAGGTATTTATCAGTTGAAGTGCACATGTGGTAAGAGCTATATCGGACAAACAGGACGGAGTATCCAGTGCAGAATCAAAGGACACCAGAGAAACACCAGATTTGGATACACGGATAGGTCGGCGATAGCAGAACATGTCCATAATAACGAGAACCATAAAATCGACTACGAGGACGTCAATATATTAGACAGGAATACGCGCTATTATCCGCGAATCATTAGGGAATTACTGGAAATTATGAAAAACGTGAACAACTTTAACAGAGAGGATGGGTATCGACTTAGTAACACGTGGAGACTGGTATTGCCAAGTACCAGCACCGTAGTAAGTCACGGTCAACCAAACACGACGAATGAGCAGCGAAGCGAACCAAGCGCGACCAATGACCAGCGAAGCGAAGCGGCGCCTAGGTATATAACACAACAGATTCAGTCTTTAAAAACCTTCTGAAGAAGCTGACAGGATGATCAGCGAAACGTCAAGTCAAGTTCGACGACACGGCAAGACCCGGAAGAATTTACTTCATTTCTTCATACAGACAGAAAAATTGGAACTCTTTGGAATCAGTAGGCAATTATGAATATTACATACGACTTTCCAGCCTACTAGCCATTTATCCGACTTTTGTAACGACATTTACCATATTTGTACATTTTAAATGAATTATGAGATTTGTGGTTTAATACATTCGTAAAATTTAAATGCATGTAAATGCTGGTAGAAGCAGTCAAATTATGTTTAAAAACTAATTTTGTAGTAAGAGAATCATAAAATAGATACTTACTTTGTAAGGTAATCTTAAAACTTTCGCGTCATAATTTGCCGATTCCACGAAAAAGAACGTATCGACAGTGGTCATGTAAGGAGCTGTGATTGCTAGAATATCTTCTCCATTGTTTACATAAAACTTTCCATTAGAGCTCTGGTCTATCGGAAACTGATGTTTCCATGTTCCTTTGAAGTAAACGGCATTGGCAATCAACATTATCGTCTCCGTAAGCTCATCTAAAACATATCAACTATTTCTACCAATTCACAGAGTTTTAAATTATTAATAATTGGAGCCATGTATATTAAATTCACCAACCTGATTTTACCAATTCAGGAATTCTTCCATTCGTCAGTTTCTCTATCCAAGAATTAATCGCTTGGCTGGCATTTCCCTCGGAGAAATTAGTTTGTTCTATGTCCGTCTTGAAATAGTCCTTTGCTACGCTGGCGAATTTTTGCTTTGGTTGTATTTTCGAATGCAGAAAGATTCTTGACCCCATGTTAAGGACATACTCATTCCTTTCGGCCACCTAAAATTTAAAAGTATATTTAAGTGTGTGTGTGTGCGTGTAAGAGAAAGAGATATAGCCGTAGTATTTGCCGATTTTTTATTTTTGACTCTTGGACATTTTATACACGGTATTTTTCAATATCATTCTATTACATCATATCTCCAATTGTTGAACATGTCTTATGAAAATATATAGGTACCTGCAATGAGTTGATGATTGCATTAAATTGGTTACTAACTTCCTTCTTATTTACAAATTGTAGAACGTTTTGGAATTCTCGTTCCGTGGCGCCGCTAGATCCTTGATATAACAAGGCCAACGCCAATCTTAGACTTATGGGCGATAACAGAACATTCTTATCTCCTGTTGACAATTCCTGAAAAGACAAATTTATTAACAATTTTTGGTTGTTTCAAGAGGCGCTTAAATATTATATTAATACTTGATGCACTTTTCCTTCTCTTCCTTTTCACAAAAGATATTAAAGAGCGATCCCAAAACTTGCCCTTATGTTTCTTGCTGCATGTTTTGTACATATCAAGTGTTTTGTGATTTTAAACCTTGAAATTTTTTTATATGAATGGGATGAATTAGAACAGATAATACTGAAATTCAAAGTGGCTGCTTAATATGGCAGAAGATAGTACGGTATAAATTTGTTGCACTACTCAAATAGAACCATATAACATAACAACAACAACAATCATCACTAAAATTCAATATTACTGTAAATACTGTAGAGTTTATTTTTGAATAGTACATGATATTATTATATTTGTCCATGTTTAAATGGAAATGGCATGTAAAATCACGAAGGTTTGTTGATTTTCACTCGATGTTCTAACGTTCCTCTAATTGAAACATTCCACCAACAATTTGAACTATTCAATGAACAAAAATTGCAATGTGACGTTGTTAACGGGAACCAACTGTTTAACCAAATTTACTTTTCAACGAATCATTTTTGTTATAAAATGGTCTGTAAAATATGATGCTCGTTTCTAAGGCTACTTATAAATGTATATAGCCAGCAAGAGGTATAAAACTGACTTAAGACCCTTATAAGCGTACAGGGGACCCACCCAGAGAAAGGCCCACCTGTCTTTTTTAAAATCACTATTAAAACGTTCAAGTTTTAATGATTTACCCAAATCTTTACTTGTTAAATATCATATTAAAACTCAAAAGGTAAATGCAAATGGTTTTAGAGGACGTTTCATGTTTAATGAGGGAAATATAAATGCAAATAAATCCCTTGATTCACACGATATATATAGGGGGCATGCAAACTATGTGATGGACATATGTCGATAATTGAAAATAATTTAATAACGGAGTACTTTATAGTTACAACAAACGAAATAGTAGATTTTTTTATCTTGTATATGTTGTAGAGAGTAGGTAGAATCCAAGTTTTGGACCTCCAAACCCTTAGCAAATTTTGTGTGGCCGAAAAAACCACGAAATTTTGGCATGTTTTTCAGTTTGTGGCTTATAATTTAAAAACAATGCATCCAATCGAAAAGTCGTTTGTTATCAAATTAAAAAGCATGAAATTTCGCTTCGAACAAGTATCTCAATGTTGAAATTTTGTCAAGAGGTATGGGCGTAATTGACAGTTGAATAACAATAATTTTTACCAACATATAAAAAATCCACACGATAACTATTTAAACGTCTTCAGCTCTGAAACGGCTAATAACTAACTAATAATTATTGGACATGAATTTAAAACCATATCAAATGCAAAGATAAGGTTGCTACACTACTAAATGTCGCTGCACAGGGACGTAACGTCGCTTCGACTACAAAATTTTAGAAAGTATCATGAAACTCACAGCAGTTAAGCAAAAGAAACAGTAAGTATAGATTTTTATATTTTTCGTCTGAATCAGTCGTTTCGAACCCTTTAAGTGAACAATATAATATTCATTTTAGGAAGGGTAATAAAAGTCCTTCAGATGTGTTAAAATGGATCGTTCATAATATCTGTAGAAAATATGAAACCTACTTGAGATAGCACTACCGATCTGACATCAGAGTTATATTAGATGGATACCCAGGTGATGCATCACGAAGAGGAATAAAGTCATCTGAAAAGTTTCGTCGTTTGAAGACATCAGGTTCTTTAGTAGACATCATTTTCAGTGAAGAAACGAACGCGCAACAGGCAGAAGAAGCTGCAGATATATTAATTAAAACAGCTGTTTCCCAAGCAGCAAAATTCGACAGTGTGGGAATTGTTAGCGAGGACATTAACGTTCTCGTTCTCCTAACGGGCATCGGAAACAAGTACGAGAACTTGTACTTCCACAAATCAGGGAAATGGAAAGAAATAGGTTTATGGCACTCAAACACTTCCTTTAACTTTGATCCCACATATGCCCTCTTCATGTATGCACTTACCTGGCGTGGCACCACGTCATCATTTTTTGATCACGGAAAAGGAATTTTTTTCCCTTATTGAGCAATATCCACACCTGAAAGCACAAGCAGCTAAATTTCTCGAGCCATCTGTTTCTCAAGACTTAATATAACAGGCAGGGGAACAGCTGATTTTAGTACTGTATGGACAGATGCACAGTAGGCCTCTGGACGAGCTGAGATACGAGCTTTTTAGAAAATCCGCCTCAAAAAAATCGTTCAACCTAGCACGGTTGCCACCAACATCGGATGCAGCAAGGTGGTACTCAATGCATGCATACCAAGTACAAACTTGGCTGGGAATCGTAACAAACCCATGCCAATGGGGTTGGAAGAAAGGCTCGTCAGGCTTATTGTCTATAACAATGTCAAAGGATGCTGCATCCGATATGCTGTTGAAAATGGTTTCGTGTACATGCAAAAAAGGTTGCACTGCAGCATGGAGCTGTCGGAAATCAGACCTGAAGTGGTCTTTGGCCTGTAAACACTGCTCTGGCCTCTCGTGTCAGAATGCTCCTGAGATTCAGTTGGAAGAAGATGACGACGACGACGACAAAGACTGCTTCGAGCTTCAGGAAGTTGGTGGTGCTGCTGCAATAGATCAGGAAGATAGGATGCAGTACGAGGACATTAGTCAGTCTCAATCCAAACGGATTCGACTACTATAACCACTACACGCAAATAATTTGTTTTTTCTAAAACTAATTTTTACTTCATTTCAGTTTTTCTTATACCTTGTATTGTTCTTGCACTTTGTATTTGTTTATTTTTTTACACTTTGTTGTATTACTACTATTGGGTAAATTTTTATTTTTTGTTAATAAACTTTGGGTCTTTCTTCAACATTATGCTTTTATTTCGACAACCCATTTTCTCAAGGTAATGTGGAAAAATTAAATAAAAAGGAATAAAAGAAAATAATAAATATATTTATATGTAGGACATTTTGGATTTGGGAGTATTATGCTTAATATTAATCGAAATTGGAAAACCAGGTAACCTGTTAACTTAAAATTACATGCTCTACAACTTTCATTCTATGGATTTTTTCATTTAGATTAGCCGTTTCAGAGCTGAAGATGTTTAAAAAGATACCCAGTGTGAATTTTTTACAAGTTGGTAAAATTGTTGTTATTCGATTGTCAATTACGCCCATACCTCTTGATGAAATTTCAACTCTGAGATACTCGTTTGAAGCAAAATTTAACGCTCTTTAATTTTGATAATAAATGACTTTTCGATTGGATGCATTTTTTTTAAGTTATAAAGTTATAGGCCACCAACAGAAAAAAAAAGCCAAAAATTCGTGTTTTTTTTCGGCCACACAAAATTTTTCCAAGGGTTTGGGGGTCTAAAACTTGGATTCTATATACTCTGTACAATATATACAAGATGAAAAAAATCTACTACCTCGCTTAAAGTAACTACCACCCCCTTTCGATGACCCCGTTCCTGGACTATAGATGGAATAATCAAGCGCAATTAAATATGGGTTATATAGTTGTTACAAATTCGCGCGCGCCCTCTAAAAACAAATTTTAAAAGATATATAAGTAATTAATTTTTTTATATCTTAAAAATTAATAAAGCGATAGCATCCCCTATAGTACGGTTCGGTGCTAGGAAATTGTTTTACAAACCCTTTGCTTTATACGCAAATTGCATTTCTTTGTTCAATGTTGAATGTTCCCAATATAGCTGACCATTATGCATCGTCTGATCGCTAGAGATAATGGCGGCTGTGCGTACAGTTCTAACTTTAACATGTTTTGTTTTAAGATGTCTATTAAATTACTAATTGCTCCTTAAGTATGTTCAATTGCTCCTGTAGAAATATGTTTTAAGCCTTATTGTATTTCTTAAAATGAAAATCCTACTTAAAACCTTTTGAGCACATAATACAACCAATTTAGGACTGACAAGATTAGATCGCCCCATTGGTAAAAGGTGCATATGTCCCTTTAACAATTTGCAGCTTTTGAAATACGGTAGCGCCACTACTAATTACCATTATGGGGATGCTTAGGCCTAAAATTTTTTATTCCATAGAGTACTAAAGTTATAGCCATGTATTATCAAGCATTGCTATTATTATAAATTCACACAGGCCATACACGCACTGAAATGCTGATGAATATTTCTTATCAATGTTTTAAAATTACTTGAGTATTTTAAAACATAGCCTTTAACATAAGACTGATTCATTATAAATTTTTGCTGCTTCATTAAAACTGTAGCAAGTAGTTGGTTTCATGAAGGTTCGACCTGAAGCTTAGCGATTTGAAAGCATATTAGTATAATTCAGCATTACCAATGACTCCAAGATAAGTTCAAAAAGCAATTTTAAAACTACAACATATTTAAATTCTTTCTAAAACTCGATCCTCCTAACTCGGACTTAACAGCTAGAGAGTTTTATAGAAAGCTTCAAAAATATTTTGACAAACCAGCCATATGCTAATAAACACAAGTACAATTTAGTTTTAATGAAAGTTTCTGAAGACCTTTTCAAAACTTTCTTTATGATAAAACTACCTTTAAGTTAATTTGTCATTTAGTAAATCTGACATAACTTGTTTATAATAATAATAATAATAATAATGTGTCTTTATTTTTTCCTGATATACAACTTTGAAACATATATTACAAAGAGGGGGCGACGATCAAGTAGGTTGCTCTTCCACGCAACCCCCACACAACAATGAAAAGAAATTTGAAAACAAGAATTGATACAAGAAAGTAACGATAATACATACATACATTGGCAATAACATAGAAAAATTAAATTATTACCTGAATTATTGTCCGTTTGCAAATATTTGGGATCTAACCTGTTTTCTGAAAGAAGTAATACTGGAGAGGGACTTGATATGCGATAGTAAATTATTGAATAATTTCACAGAATTGTAAGAAAAAGACTTTTCAAATTGCGCAGTGGTATGCTTTGGAACACTAAATAAGTAGCACAACCGGGTAGGACAATTATGTATATCTATACCTCTGACTAATTTTTTAAATAAATAGTTCGGACTTTGATTTTTAACTATTTTGTAAACAAGACACGCCATAAGAAGCTAATATCGTTCATCTAGGTTAAGCCATTTACTGTCATGAAGTGGACCTGATATATGATCAAACTTTCTCAAATTGAAGCTCAACCTCAAGCATGAGTTTTGGACCTTTTGCAAACTTATTTGGTCCCTTTTTAAGAGAGCCGACCAGTATACAGTATCACAATAAGACAAGGCAGACAAAATTAAACTATCACCTAATTTTAGTTTTAATTCGCTTGACAAAATATCTTTGTTCATATACAGGGTTACTGGTAATTCGATACATTCCTTTGGAGATGTAATGGGGCATGAGCTAAGGAGTAAATCTAGCCCTAACATACATTATGCAAAACTCAATAGTTTTTGAGATATTTCAATTTATTTGTTTTTCTCAAAAAAGTAGATCATAATGTCTTAAAAGTTAATTTCCGAAAAATCTATTTGACATTTTTAATTTTTTTTTCTGGATTACTGGTCCAATATTATAGATATCCGTTTGGAATGAAAAATATCCGGAAACATTCCGATCATGTGAACATTTAAAATAAAAACTTGTAAAAAATTTTTTTTTCAAATCAGTTTTTTATTTATTTACCTATTAGGTTATTTCAAAAAAATATTAATGCAGCACGCGTACAAATTATTATAAAAACTTCCTTATTTCAATAGCTATCTAACTAGGTAGAAATGTTTAATGTACCCTTGATAGTTCTAATAAAAAATTAGTAAAGATAATGTTGGTGGCGGAATTTATTAAACGACTAATCGTTCATTTTCATTTAAGTCAGTCAGTCCTTAACTTTGACGTTTGTGCATATATGTCATTAACTGACATTCTTATCTCCGTGTCCCTTAAGTTTGTTGGTCTTGTTAAATTAGTTATCGAAGATTTTGATTTTGCTCGTTGTTGTTATTAGTTGTTGTTATTGTATTTTCTGTGCCATGGCCGCGTATGCCAACGCAGAATACGCTGACATCTTGTTTGTCTATGGATACTGTGGCGGCAACGCTGCTGAAGCTCGCCAAGAATATGGTCTTTGGTACCCTAACCGCCGCTTACCAAATGCACGTGTATTCAGTACGGCATATCGAAATATCGCTGAAACTGGCTCCGTAAAATGTAGAAGAAGTGACGCTGGTGGTCCTCCCGTTTATGAACCAGATGATGAGGAAGAAATATTGAGGTATTTTGAGGAAGACCCAACTATTTCAACTAATAAAGTCGCAAGACTAACCGGAGCGTCACAATGGAAAGTTTGGTCTACGATACGTAGAGTTGGATGTCATCCTTACCACTATACCCCTGTCCAAGGCTTGGAGGAAGGTGATCCTGGAAGGAGAGTGGAATTCTGCCGCTTTATGTTAAATTCAGATGCAGAAAGTGCAAATTTTTTAACAAATATTTTATGGACGGACTAGTCGAAATTTAATCGCGAGGGTATAACAAATTGCCACAACCTACATTATTGGGCAGAGGAAAATCCCAAGTTAACACGTGAAACTAGTTTCCAAATGAAGTTTTTTATTAATGTGTGGATGGGAGTCATTGGCCACTATTTAGTAGGGCCACACTTTCTTCCTAAAAATTTAAACGGGGAAATCTATGGCAATATTTTAAGAAATGATCTGGCGGTGATTTTAGAAGATGTTCCTCTCGCCGTCAGACAGCGAATGATGTTTCAGAACGACGGTTGTCCAGCACATTATCGGCTGACAGTACGACAGTTACTTGAGCAACGTTTCCCTAACCGTTGGATTGGAAGAGCGGGCCCAATACCTTGGCCAGCGCGAAGCCCTGACTTAACACCCCTTGATTATTACGTATGGGGTCATATGAAGGAGATGGTCTATGCCACACCAGTCAATACTATAGAAAACCTTAGACAAAGGATAGTCGATGCTGCCCAACACATAAGGCATAATCTGACAACCAGAGTAACAAGGACGGAAATAAGAAGACGCTGCCGTGTCTGTATACGAAATAGGGGCTCCCATTTTGAGCAAGACATATAAAAAAAAGTACAACTTTGAAATTAATGAAGAATTAAACTCTACTTTTAAAATGTTTTTTACTGTTTATCTAAAAATAAAATTCGTACTACTTGTGTTATTTTTACTAGTATTTTCTTAGAACTATTAAGGGTACATTGAACATTTGTACCTTGTTAAATAGCTATTGAAATAAGGCAGTTTTTATAATAATTTATACGCGTGTTACGTTAATATTTTTTTGAAGAAACCTAATAGGTAAATTTCATAGCTGATTTAAAAAAAAAAATTTTTTAAAGTTTTTATTTCAGATGTTCACATGATTGAAATGTTTCCAGATATTTTTCATTCCAAACGGATATCTATAATATTGGACAAGTAATCCAGTAAAAAAAAATTTTGAAAATGTCAAATAGATTTTTCGAAAATTAACTTTTAGGACATTAAGATCTACTTTTTGAGAAAAACAAAAAAAATTAAATATCTCAAAAACTATTGAGTTTTGCATAATATATGTTAGGGCTAAATTTACTTCTTAGATCATGCCCCGTCACATCTCCAAAGGAATGTATCGAATTACCAGTAACCCTGTATAATAACTTTAATTTTGCATACGATTTTTGAAGCAATTGACCGACGTGTTTTGAATAATATCTTAAGTCTTCATCGACGTAAATCCCAAGATTTTTGCAGCTGTCACTGAATTTTAAGACCTGATTATGAAGTGTAATTTTAAGTTTTTTATGAACTTTTAAATCCATCTTATTCTTCCTAAATATTTAAACTTCTGTCTTCGACTCATTTAATACAAGACCATGCGCTTTTGAGACAGTCGCTATTTTTTCCAAATCTGAGTTGATTGCTTTAGTTGCTGCATTAACTTCATGTGAAAAAAATAATAAATATATTTACGTGTCATCGGCATATTAATGTGTGGTACAAGATGTTAAAAATGCGTGAAAATCAGCTGTATACAAAGAAAATAATAACGGCCCCAAAATACTACCTTGTAGTACACCTTTTATATTATCTTGATATTCTGAAAAATTACAATTAAAAACTACTCTTTGACTCTGTTATGTAAAGAAAAAATTAATTGCGGAGTCACTAAAATTAAAATATTTAAGTATTTTCCATAAAGTGGTATGATTCAAAGTATCAAATGCTTTACTGAAATCCAGTAAAACTAAATAGGTGTGTTTATTCTCATCATTTGCTGTGTAAATATCATCCGTTGCTTGCAATAATGCTGCAGTCGTGCTATGACCTGCGCGGAAACCGGATTGTGTGTGAGGCAAAATATTATATTTAGATATAAATAGAATTAATTTTTCTTCTACTATTTTTCAAAAATTTTCGAGACTGTAGGTAGAATACTGATAGGTCTAAAATGACACATATTCAAGGGGTTATTGACCTTCGGAATAGGAATTATATTTGACAATGTCCAAGCGGTGGGGAAGTAATTTTCTGTGAGACATTTGTTACTTATATAAGTCAGATATTCAATTAAATGTGGGAGTACCAGCGATAACATTTTAAAATTTATTCCATCAGTCCCTTTTGCGTTGGATTTTATAGTACGGAATATACGTTCAACCTTGTGAGTAGAGATTTCTAAGAAACTAAACACAGTATCATCTACGAGAGGAGTCGAATATTTGTTTAAAATAATATCAGAATTTACATTAGAGGTCTTAGATACACTGTTAATGAAAAATCATTGAAATAATTTGAATTTGCGAGGTCAAAGTTGATTTCTTTGGTTTTAGAATTAATATTTAAATATTCAAGGCATTTCCAAAATTCCTTAGGACATTTCTTAGATTTGTCAATTAAATATGCTTTTTTCTCTAATTTCACTGACATATCAACAAAATTTCTAGGTTATTTGTATTGGCCCCAATTAGCGTTTTATTTTTTTTGTACTTACTGTATGCCCTGTCTCTGAGTTTCATCATTAGCTTAAGGTTATCAGTTAACCACGGCGCAGGTAATTTTGAGATTCTAACAGTTCTATATGGCGCGTGCATGTCAAAGAGTGCTGTTATGTTGAAGATGGGTAAAAAAATTTCGAAACCTATTCATATTTGCTATGTAACCATACTTAAAGGTTTGAAACTAATTTGATCCTCAATTATATTAATATAATAAAATGTTGCTAGGTATACTTGTCTTATTGTTCTTCGTCGTATACTGACACTTTTAAAGTATTTCTGTTGTCAAAATTTAAATTAATTTGTCGGGAATATTTGGAATAATAACAGTATTTGACAAAACTGACAAATAAGTGAATTTTAAAATCCTATGGCCCGTTTGCCCTTTTTTCTATAAATATAAAAAGCGTTGAAATAAAAAAATACAAATACTGCTATGAATATGTAGTAGTTTGTTTCTACTTGTTAAAAAATGGTATCTAACTTTATTAAAATGTTATTACATACCAGAATTTAACAGACATTGAGGCAGTAAAAAAGTTTATATCCATATATCATGAATATCCACAGTTTCAGAAAAGTTCTACTTAAATGATATAGAAATTTTAAAATCTCCCATTGTGTCAGCTGTATAACATATCAACGCCGCAAATGTTTAATTATAAAATTATTTTTTAGGCAACTGTCACAAAAAATGACGTTTAATGGATTTGACAGCATTCTTAAAGTGTCATCTCTTTGTGCTTATTTGCCAATCTTATTTTTTTGGCCGCTTTTTATTTTTTTGGTCGTGTTTACTTCACGGCCGCACTTCACCACCGCATGTATTGATCATCACTAATATTTGAAATATGTCAGGGCTTGTCAATAAACTATCTAGTGACGTTTTTATTTGTTTTCATTGAATACGAATTAAAACTGTCAGCTTATAGCCTTGGACCGTGTCTCTAGTAATTTATACGAGACAGTTTTAAAAATCCTTTTATTTTACTTTTTGAGACAGTTGTCTAAAAACTGTTGTATGTACCTCGGAAAAATGATCTTTCTCGGTCTTATCCGAAGTTTGCAAACTTCGAATTCAACCGAGAAAGATCAACTGTGCGACCTTGATACACAAATAACTATTTTTGCCCGCTTTTTCTTCACTTGTGTATCAAGGCCGTAAAGTTGATCTTTCTCGGCAGAATTCGAAGTTTGCGGCTGAGGCACAGCCAAGCAAACTTCGGATAAGACCGAGAAAGTTCATTTGGACGAGATGCACATTTTGTAGGCAAAGTAAAATGAAATATTTTTTAAATTGTTTCGTATAAATTACTGGAGACATGAACAAAATCTTGCAAGAAGGCTACTAAGCTGACAATTTTAATTCGTCTTCAAGTTAACAACGAAAACTGAAAACAGCGCCAGATAGTTTATTGATAAGCCGTGATTTATTTCAGTTATTAATGATGATCAAGTAATACATGGGGCCGTGAAGTAAAAGCGCCCAAAAAAGGAGTAAAAGCGGCCTAAAAAATAAGATTGACAAATTATCCTTGCTGTACTCAACGTTTTAAATATTTTAGTGATTATTTGCCATTTAATAATCCATAAAGAAGAAAAAATAGGGATTATATAAATTCTTGTGGCCTGATGATGTGATAAAAATTGTAGTTCACGAAACCGGTTGCCTTAACAAACATAAAAAGAATTTAGTGAGACTTTTTTGTTTTTTACTCAGTATGAACAACTCACTTGGGGTGTACTCTATGGAATTATTTTACAATTATCTCAAATTCAAAATAATTAAAAAAGTCATATCCTATTAAAACTTAATGATCCGTTAATTATAAATAACTAATTTTTTCTCTGATAATAAAACAAATGTAATCAACTATAAACACGTTGCAAGAGACAAAAGCAAATACGAAAATCAATATTATTTAATACAGATTTATGGAAACCGATGCCCTCGGTTAGACGGTTATTCGGAATCGACTATTTTTCTTCTATGGGACATTGATAGAGATACTTCCTGCGGGGACATCTGCAATGTAAATATCCTATCCCGGCATTTAAATGGGGATATTCGGAAGAATATATTTTCCTTTCACTTGCGAGGGTTTAGATGTCACTCAAGCTTGATGAGATTCTTGTGTCCATTGCGTTATAGGAGTTATAGTGAGAAAAATAATAAGAAACTTTACTAGCTCTCTTGATTTCTACTTTATTTGTTCGTTAACATAACAATTTTTTCGCCACACAGTGGTTCGTTTCACTGAAGAGTATTACTATACTTATTTTATAATGCTTTAATTACGGAACTTAATTTGTGGCGGTTTCCTTGTGAAACATCTTGACAATAGTTGTTTTTAAGTAAAGATTTAAAAGTAAATGAATCAAATTACTATAATTAAAATTCTCTACAAATGTTTTGGCTTTTTAAGCCTTTATCAAGAGTACGAAGTATCAAAGGTGGTTATTCTAAATATATACATAAAGACATTCATGACTTAATATATTTACGACTTAAACTTTAGTTATGGGAATATTTTCGGGTAGACCTAACGTAATTATGTAAATCAGCGAATAATTGTTAACATTTTATATAGTACTTAAGAAATATTGCTGGTCATTCGTGGTACAAGGAATGTTTTTAAGGGATTTTACAATTTCTAATTGCTCAAGAAGATTTAAACGTTTACCTTTTCCATATGCATGAAGTAAATGTATGTTAACTGTGTCTATGGTTATAGTTAAATGGCTATTTTCAATGCAGTATGTTGGTATTCCTGTATTTTTATTGTTATTTAAAATTGATTGTTTATGTTCTGTTACCCTGTTCTCAATTCTTCTACCATTCTAACCTATATAGACGGTATTGAATTTACATTTAATTTCATGTACACCAGATTTATTAAGTTTAGTTATTTTTTTCTTATTATTGACCAATATTTTTCGTAAATTTGTTTTATTCTTACTTATTGTAGAGATACCTAAATCATTTAATTTCCTAGAAATGTTGCCACTATATTTTGGGATTAATTATTTAATAAAACTGTATTTTGTTGAATCGTTAGCTGCGTTGAAAAATTCCTTTTGAAGCATTTTGCGTTGTTCGTTTTTGACCATATTATCTATTGACGATTCGTTGAATCCGTTATACCTTGCAATTTGTTTAATTGCATTCAATTCCCTAAATCCTTTTCGTCTAAGGAAAGTTTGTTAGTCTATGTATATTAGACTATGGCAAGGTGAGAGCTTAATTTGCTACGATTGTTGTGAATTATAATGGATGACTGTATCTGTGGCAGTAGGTTTACGGTAAATTCTGAATTTTAACTGATTATTATGTTTTCCAATATCAATATCTAAACAGTTTAATTGATTAATCTGCTCAAAGTCCATTGTGAACTGAATTTTACTATTAAAGATATTCAAGAAATTAAGATAATTATTTATTTTTCTTTCTGTGCGGGTCCATATTAAAAAAATATCTTCTACATAACGAGTCCAATAGAAAACATGATTGTGTATTTTATTATTACTGTTGAAAATCAAGTTTTCTAAATTTGCCATAAATATCTCAGCTAACAAAGGAGAGGTGAACTCATTGGTAAGCCGTCTTTTGTCTATAACATTCGCCTTTAAACTGAAAATAGTTCTGTTCAATACATACCTTTGACAAGTTTTTTAATTATATTTTTTCATTTGTGCTAATTTCTGAATTATCTATTAAATTATTTAAAATTAATTCTAGTTGTGTGAGCGTAACTGATGTGAACAGGCTTTTAACGTCAAAGCACACTAATTTTGTGTTATTTGGTACTATCAAGTTTTTTGTATTTTCTATAAATTCTAAAAAGTTTTTTTTATAGAATATTTAAATTTAAAATTGGTTAATTTTGGTAAAATGTAATTTAGTTCTTTAATAGTGGCAAATAACGTAAAATTAGTTTCTTTTGACGTTAAAAGCCTGTTCATCTCAGTCCCGCTCACACAACTAAAATTAATTTTAAATAATTTAATAGATAATTCAAAAATTAGCACAAACAAAAAAATATAATTAAAGAACCTGTCAAAGGTTTGTATTGAACAGAACTATTTTCAGTTTAAAGGCGAATTTTATAGACAAAAACGGCTTATTACCAATGGGTTCACCTATTTCTAGCTGAGATATTTGTGACAAATTTAGAAAACTTAGTTTTCAACAGTAATAATAATTTAAATACGCATGTTTTCCATTGGACTCTTATGTACATGATATTTTTTTGCAAAACATAATAATCAGTTAAAATTTAGCATTTACTGTAAACCTACTACCACAGATACAGTCATCCATTATAATTCACAACAATCGTGACAAATTAAGCTCTCACCTTTCCATAGTCTGATACATAGACTTACAAACTTTCCTTTAGACGAAAACGTTTTTGTTAGGGAATTGAATACAATTAAACAAATTGCAAGGAATAACGGATACAACGAATCGATGGTCAAAAACAAACAACGTAAAATGCTTCAAAAGGAATTTTTCAACGTACCTAACGATTCAACAAAATATAATTTTATTAATAATTAATTTACAAGCGTATGATGATAACGCTAATTCTAACCTACCTAATGACCAATTAGATATAGAAATCCTTACTTTGTTCGCAGCTTTGACATAATAATGGTGCCCACCTAAATTTTTGGTTAATCCTACCTATTTATCATAATCTATTAATTCCTTCGAGGTGTATTAATACCCGAAAATTTAATTTATATGTTCTTTGTTCTTGGTAATATATTTTTTCATAGTCAAGCAACTATGAAACTGCAGTTGCAAAAAGAAAAATATAGAGACAAAATAATTTTGTATTCGCTATTTATTCAAATATAGACTATTGTTTATATCATATAGAAAAGAATTAAGACGTTCAAGGATTTTTATTGCATAAATCGTTCGATTGGTTATTTAAGATGAGTAAACCGTGGAGTGCTATTAAATTAGAGAGTGCAAATTAGAGATAGGGGTGAAAATGCAACCCTATAAGTTTTTTAAATATAACTCGAAAACGAAGCAAAACTCATTTATAGTTAATACGAAACTTTTTGTAGAGAATGAAATTTCTCATCGAAGAGGCTTTTTCAAAAAATAAGAACAATTTTTTATGCGAAAAGTATCCAAAAAAACAATTGAAAAAAAAAGGAAAAATCCAATTTTTTGTTTTTTTAAATGTTTTGCCTATAACTTTTTTTGAGCAGAGATAGGAATAGGTATTGCTTAAAAGAAAAGTTGATGAAATTTCCTATAAACTGGTGGCATCAAAAGTTTTTTCGATGAAAATAGATTGAGATATAGCCGCTCAAACTTAACCATTTTTTCCGATTTTTATCGCGTTTACCTTGATATTATTTTAAATCTTATTTTTTATAATAAAATTGATTTTTACTCAATAAAACATTGTATTTCAAGTTAATTTGTTAATAATAAATAATTATTTTCACAAATGTATAAAAGCTGTGATAGTTTTTTAAACAATGTGACAATTAATTATGCTAAAATATTGATTTTTTTATTTATCTGATATATAGAAATTTGTTCTGTTTTGCAATAAAAATATTATAATTTTAGTAAATTGCAGGACATGTCTTCATCCACGTCTTCAAGGACATCCCCTTCTGCAATCTCTGCTTCTTGTATATTGTCGCAATTGACACCCATACATTCTTTGCAAAACATAGAACAAGTTAGTCCTAGTTTCCTGCTACCAAAGCTTCCATGGGGCATCCGCAAGCCGTTTTTTTGAGCAAAATCTCTGGTGCAAGAGGTTCGTTCATTCGTGGAATTAGCTATCAATCCATATTTTGATTGTTTAAAACTCCAGTGAAAAAGGTTTAAATGCTTACCATTCTACTACTGCATTTAAAAATATATACTTCAGCCGTGCTATTTAGTGGCATCACGCGTTGGCGGTAATTGGACCAGGGAAAATTTTGCAATTTTGATAATTTGCAAAAAAGCTGGAAGCGACAGCTACTAAGACTCTTATTCAATTTTGCCCCATACAAAGAAGCTGCAATAAATTCTGATGCAGAACCTATATCTTCTTCAGTTGCATTGTCTCGTAAAAACTTGTCCATATACAATTTTAATTGAACAATTTTTTGATTATAGATTTTATAATTTTTTTTACCAATGTTGCAAAATGCAGACGTAGTATCGCAGCCACGAAACTCATGTATAAACCCAAGATATTGTTGTTGTTGTGGAAAATTATAACCTTTTCGATCATACAATTTTGCTGTTACTTTTCCTACTCTCGATTTCAAAAGATACACATACACAAGAAGATCTATATCTTGGCAAGTATTATAACATTATTTGTCTGGGATGCCTTTTCATTTGAAAATTGTAAACTAAGTACATCTCCATCTTCATCGGCTATATGTCTATATTTGCGAATAAGAATATTTAAGAATAATTTATTGTTGCTTTGTTTAAAAAACAATCACAGTTTTAGACATTTGTGAAAATAGTTATTCATTATTAACAAATTAATTTGAAATACATCATTTTATACAGTAAAAATCAGTTTTGTTATAAAAAATAAGATTTAAAATAATATCAAGGTAAACGCGATAAATATCGAAAAAAATGCCTAAGTTTGAGCGACTATATCACATAGAATAATTATAAATATTCAAAAGAATAGTTACAATATGCACTTGGTTTATTGTTAACGAATAGAAATAATTTAGGTCGCTTGTTGGTTAATAATAAAGAAAAGACAGAAGATATTAAAATTGGCGGTATATGAAATAAAGTGTGACGACTGTGATGCCGTATATATAGGTCAGAGTGGCCGTAGCATAGATGTGAAATTAAGCGAACGCAAACAGTCTACTTTATATAATAAAAAATCAACTGGTTTCGCCGAACATTGCATTGAGCAAAATCACGTTTTTAACGGTAGTAGTGTTAAATTTTTGCATAATGCAAACAAAGGAAAAATCCTAGACATGCTTGACATTTTAGAAATTAAGAAGGCCCTAAGAAATACACAAACAGAATTTATGAACACTCCTGTACTAGACACAGTAATAAAATTAAAATTAAGTTCGTAGTTCCGGCCTGTATTGTTAAATTTTAAGAAATAGCAAATCAAGTTATTATCCCCCTATAGGTGGGTAGAGGATTTGTAAGATATATACTGTGAACCACCACATTCAGGTCAGTTTTTAAGACTCTTTGATAATGGTCGCAAGGCCGAAACATATGTCAGAGAAATCTGAAAAAAACTAATGAAATAATAAACCAAGTGCGTATTGTAACTATTCTTTTGAATATTTATAATTATTCTATTGAATACATTTCATCAAGACCTACCGCAGATTGCATCCAATTAATTGACTATATCACAGTCAAATTTTATCGAAGAAACGTTTTGAGACCACCGTTTTAAAGGAACTTTCATAAACTTTTTTTCTATAAAGCGATGCCTATACCCATCTCTGCTCGAAAACAGTTATAAGTAAAAAAGCAAAAAAAAAACAAATTTTTCCTTTTTTTTAAATTGTTTTTTGGATACTTTTCGCAAAAATAATTGGTTTTTATTTTTTGAAATAAGCCATTTCGATGGGAAATTTCATTCTCTACAAAAAGTTTCTATTAACTATACCTGAATTTCGCTTCGTTTTAGAGTTATATTTAAAAAACTGAAAGGGTTGCATTTTCACCCCTATCTCCAATTTGTACTCTCTAATTTAATAGCACTCCGCGGTTTTCTCATCTTAAATGACCAATCGGACGATTTATGCAATAAAAACCCTTGAACGTCTTAGTTCCTTATTTCCCTGTTTTTTTATGACATAATCAATAACCTAATATTAAAACAACTCTAATTTCATTATACTAAACACATACAAATATATCTATATATGTCATAGCTTTGCGCTTCATATAGATATGCCGTCCCTTCTTACAACATGGTAATATTAGTATTTAAATAACGCAGACACTCCTAGATTTAAAAAAACCCAACACATAGTTACCTTAAGAAGTCTCCAGTCAAAACTATCTGACCAATTTACAGATGGGTAGTATGTGTCTGATTCGTCATCTGACAAGGTTACTGAGTCCGCTGCTAAAATTGTGACCACCAAACTTATCCCTTGATGGAAGAAAAAAATATGTTAGTTAATAAACTATTAAATAAGAACTAAATACTATTGAACGTTTTATTAATTTAAAAAAAATTGCGTAACCAAATCCGGAATTCATTAGTAGGAAAACCAGACCCTGGTAGTTCTAGTATCAGATAAATAAATTACAATTTTGCTTGTAGTAGTTGTAACTTTCCTAAACAATATACTGCTAATGGTACTTTTCCAAGAACCGTGATGATTCCTGTTTTCTATAAAATAGTGTAAATTATCAATAAGTTGTAATGGGGAAAATTTATCAGAGTAATCCCACAAGCGAATTGCACAATTTACGCGAGCACGAGTCTTTCATCACAACATTTCAATGTTTTAATTATCGAAAAATAGTTGAATGTCGAAAAATAATTGACTTAACTAATTTGGTTAATAATTAAGGTAAATTAAAAATACAAATGTTCTCATTTTATTGACTCTTTCACAGAAAATATAGATACCAACAAATGGAAAAATCAAAGCTTACATATCGAATAGAATTATTATGTGTTACTTTTCCTCGTTTCCACTTCCACCACATTTAATTAGCGCTTGTGTTTTGCAAGGGGAAATTCACACAAAATATTTTCTTCACACGTCAGAAATATATGAAAAATTTTGTAAACTTAAAATATCATTAATCTGACACTTTATTTGGGAAGCAGTAAGCCTTTTACTGGCGTTCACGAGCTCCGAACGCCAGTAAAAGTCTTTCACTGCCGTTCATGAGCATTTCTAAAAATATTTGAAGAAAAATAACAGTATTTATTTAATTCATTCGACATTTAAAGAAGAAATAGGATGTTCTGTGGAGTACACAGGGTGTAACGCAACTTACCCAAAAAATTTTAACCATGCACCTTTAAATAAGAGGTCGATTTCTTAAAAAAAAAATTAATAAAAGTCCAACACAAAAGAAGAAGGAATGGAAATGTTAAAATAACGTATTATTTCTATAAAAACTGTTGAAAGTTCTGTTCATTGACATTCAAGCACACCTGAACCCGTCTAATCCAATTTTGTCACACTAGCTGAAGTTGTTCCCGAAGACGCAGATTATGGACAGCTGTTATCATACGTTGACGTAATACATCGAATTTGCCAACTTCGGTTTGGTAGATTTCATTTTTTAAATATCTCCACAAAAGGAAGTCAAGAGGATTTAGATCCGGAGACCGCGGAGGCCAAGCTACAGGTCCACTCCGTCCGATCCAACGTATTCCGTTTAATTGAGGCAAGTAACCTCGGACTACTAAACGATAATTTGAGGACTCACCATCATGTAAAAATCACATCCGACTTCGGACCTCCAAGGGCACATCTTCAAGAAGGCCAGGAAGATCATTACGGAGAAGCTGCAGATATTGCTTACCATCCATCTGATTCGGCAATATGAGATGACCAATTAGGCGTTCGTCGATATTCACAGTGATTCCGAACTACTTGATGAGGATTCTCAATGGTTTAAACGTGCATATTATGTAAACCGACTTCTTGTTTAAAGGTGCATGTATGGTTAAAATTTTTCGGATAAGTTGCGTTACATCCTGTATAGTCCAGACAATAGGTACTTTTTGACTGAAAGTTTTATAGGATTTTTGATTTTTTTGCACAGGGGTACATTTTGGATTGAAATAAAGTGAGGTATGTTTTGCGTACAAAATTTTTGCCGGGAATACCCCCCACCCCCAAAAAGGTCCCGAAAATTGCCTTTTGGCGAATATCTCTGTTCAGGTGCATTTGACGACAAAAATAGATCATTAGAAAATTAAAAACCAGAAAATTTTCCACAAATTATGTCTCTTTAATTTTTTTCATACATTGAATGGGTGAGGAGTTACAGCGTTACAAATGTTGCTCCGTCATTAAAAAAATTAAACTCAGCGTCTAAAATGGCCAATAATTATTTTATTATAAATTTAATTTTTTCTCCTATTTTAGTTTTTTTTTCTTGCAATTGGAGATGTTTCTGACATTTCTTCAATTTCTTCATCGGAATGGGATGATAATTCGCAAAGAGGAATAATTAATTTCTCGAGTTAGTTACAGTCATCGTCGGGCGTCAGTTGGAATGTTTCGTCCGCTGGTGCATCTGTTGAGAAGTCTTCTACAATCTCTGTGACATTGTCACAACTTCAATTGTAATTGAGACATATGATAGAACACTTCAATCCCGCTTTCCTGCATCCACAAGCTCCCCGACAGCCTTTTTTACATTTGCAAGAAATGAGTTTCAGAAGATTATCAGGAGCAGGCGGCTGAAGTGTTGTGACTGCAATTAATCCCTCGCTGCTCCATTTCCAACCCTATTCTTCAGCATTTTTTTCGACCCAGAACAAATGCTGGATCTGGTGATAGGCCCTGAATGAATGGTACCATGCTGCTGCCTCAGTTGGTGGAAGAGATTCAATTGAAAATTTTGATTTGAATGCTGATTTCATAAAACATTGATAATTGTTGTGTTAGGTTGAGCGACGCGACTTCTTTGCCAGTAAAGCCATATAAATCCGTTATGAAGCGTTCTCCGGCGTTAGCAGTGCACTCTAGATCAGTATTTGAATCTTTAAAAATTTCGACCAGCTTTCTGATTTTTCCTAAATACATTAGGAATTTAATTTTTCCATGTTTGAAAAAAGCTGATGTGGTGTCGCAACCACTAAAGTCATACAGAAATAAAATGTTTTCTGTGACGTATTTGTCTTTCATGCTGTCTACATTATACAATTGCTGCATTATTTTTCCTCTGCCGGGCTTAAGTGGATATATATTAGATGACTAAAGCTGTTAAGAGAACGAGCAGGTCCACATATTCGCCAATGATAACTACAAAATCGAATAGGTAGGACATTACGATGGCTGTGTTGACAATTAATGTATCAGCATCTTCGTAAGCTTATTTAACAGTGACATTTACAGCAGCAAATTTTATTTTCAAGAAATCAATTAGTCTTGTTTTATTCTTATCATTCGCAATGAATTTCTCCTGACACAGGGTTGGAACGATTTTTTCGTCAAAAATCACAGCCGTTGAATTATGTTTGCGTGCTCGTCGACATTGCTCGGCAAACTTAGTACTGCGATCCGATGCACTTTTTGGATAGTCATCAGAAACAATAACAGCATTTGGACCATAGCGTGATTCAACAAAGTTGACATAACCGTCGCATATTAATGAGAAAGTTCCGCCTCGATGCCGGGTTACTCGTTGCCTGAACGTTTCCGAGCCGGTACTTGCCATGAATATACATGCACATATACAATTTTAAGCTAACTACGCGGCTCTCTCCTGGCGAAATTATTGATCCTATCGAAAAATTAAAAAAGACATAATTTGTAGCAAATTTTCTGGTGGTTAATTTTGTTTTAGCTGTAAAATGTTCCTGAACGGAGATATTCGCAAACAGGCAATTTTCGGGGCCTTTATAGGTGTGGGGGGGGAGGGCGGTACCCGGCAAAAATTTTGTACACAAAACATACCTCACTTCATTTCAATCCAAAATGTACCTCTGTGCAAAAAATCAAAAATCCTATAAAACTTTCCTCAACACACCCTATTTTGATATCTATTACCTGGAGTAACAGTGATTTTTTGTGTCTCGGCTGGACAGAAAGAATATCACACCATATAAACCAGTATACCGTTTTTTATAAAATTTCCATTCTCGTGGGTTTCTTTCAGAATATTTTCTGAGAAAATTTGGAGGACCACGAGAATATAAATTGTGCACAGGTATTTTAAATAATTTTACTATATGCTTCTTTAATACTTGCTCAAACAATAAGCTTTTAAATTTTTTAAGTAATATACTGCAATTTTTATGAATGTTCGTAGATTTACAATAAAGTTCCTGCCCTCCGGTTACTTCGATATATTTTGCTATAAGTTTTTTTAGAGACCTAATATTAATCAGCATTTCTAATGCACTTTTAATGAAACTATTTTCCAGGACTAGCAGTTTTCGGGAAAATCCCAAGACGTGATAATGGACAAAACCACCGGCATCGGCGCGTACAGAATGATGTAAAAGTTAGCATAGATTGGAAGTAAAGTATACTTATACTTAACGAACTTTGACTTCGCAGAGCAATAAGTTTATAGCACTTTTTTTCGTACAAAACCTCTTGAATCAAATTCGAGCCTAGGAGGGCATTTGTTTAAACAAATGAATGTTTAAACTGTGCCTTTTCGCAATTTTTCTTAAATAGCTCTAAGTTTTATTCCTCTTGAAATAAAGAAAGTGACTGTTCGTTATGAAATTTTAGTGAACAATAAACCTGGCCAAACATTTTTCGTCAATTTGTTGAGTCGTAAAAGATGAAAACAATTTTTGAACAACTGACGATAACTTAAATAATAGAGTATATATTTTAAAGAAAGTTAGCGAAATGTGCTTCTATTGGAGCTAAACGATCATACATAATTTCAAGCCGAAATGTTCGTAAAAATGACAAAAAATACCTATGTCGAAAATAAAATCATCACTACAAGTGCATCAACTCGTAGAATAACATATATATTTTTTAAATGTAGGTTTTTTACGTAGTTTTGAGTGCTGTTAACAAGTTTTTTTTAATATTTAGTGTCATTTTTGTCAGTTCTTCAAACAAATGTAATTTTCCAACAAAATTCTGTTCGAAAATGAAAATTATTATTAATAAGCATCAAAAGTTTTTTTTTTAAATGTTTGTTAATACCACAGCAAAGTACATGAAGAAATCTACGTTATAAAAGAAAATATGTTTATTTGAGAGTTGATGAACTTAAAACAATTGATGTTTCATTTTTCAGCTTTGCTATTTTTTTGTTTAACATTTTGACTTTAACCTTCACCCGATGATTTAACTCCACTAAAAGCGTATTTTTTTAATATAAAGTTTCGTTAAAATATATTGTATACATTATTAGTCAAGTAATTGCGAACTTTTTTAAAATAATCCATCTTAAAAAAATGTTCTTTTCAACTTAACAAACCGATAAAAATTATTCGGGTACATCTACTGTTCTTCTTAATTTCGTAACAAATGTTTTTTATTATTTAATGCGATACGAGCTATAAAACTAAAAATATCTGGGAAAAACTGAGAAAACACACAATTTTATACATTTTTTTGCTTAAACAAATGTCTTTACAGAAACTTTTTGCCACACTTCTTGTAATGTTAATTTCCAGTGATAAATACTATGAATGTACAGTTTCTTTTTAAATGATTTAGAACTATAGATTTAATCGGCTTGAAAATTCAGTTTTTAATGCATATTGCTTGATAACTATCTTACCCTTGATGCCTTAAATACTGCTAACAACTGAAACTATTCTTAAACAAGTAAATTCATATTTTATCGACATGGCTTTAGAAAAAAATACAGATTCTCCAGATTTATTCGAATTTGATCTTCTCATTGATACAATTTGTTCAGAAGAATGTAGTGATAACAAGGTAAAACTTGGAGACTAATTCACCTGGTTTCGAGTTAGAGGGAGTTAATCGAAAAAATAATTGTAATTTGTTAAAATAATGCCATTCTTAAACAAATATAATATAATAACAAAGTGTCAAAATGGATTCTATCCTGGTAGATCTACAGAGACAGCTATCTCTTCATCAGCTATGATTTTTCTGAATAAATAAATGCATTGAAACTAAGAAATCAGTTGGGTGCGCTCTTTTTTGACATGTCAAGAGCTTTTGACTGCCTTAATTTTGAATTTATTGAACAAAAACAATATGCTATAGGTTTTCGAGGCAAATTCTTATCATGGATAGTCTCATATTTAAAGTATCGAAAAATATCGGTTAAAATTGAGAACATTTTTTCTGAAAAATTTGAAATTCAACTTGGTGTTCCACAGGGATCTGTGCTGGGTTCTCTCATAATTTTATTATTTATTAATGACCTACCAATGCATGTTTCGGCAAATTGCATTATAATGTATGCAGATGATATCACACTAAGATTTGGTGCAGACAATCCAGCCGAACTTCAAAATAAATTTATCTTTATTTCCAATCAGTTTACCAACTATAGCTGGAAAAACGGTTTAATTGTCAAGACAGAAAAAAGAGTTGCCATGAATTTTTATGACAGGAAAATAAGTAACTATCATTTCGATATAAAACTTAATAATGTGACAATAGACACTTCGTTATCAAATAAATTTTTAGGAACTTATTTGGATGCTCACTTAAGTTCGCCACATTGAACATGTGTGTAATATTTACCATGCATTTGTCAACTCGGTGCATTCATATAATGCCATCCTGTGGGGAAATATGACTGCAACTGTAATATAATATTTATTTCGCAAAAAAGAATTATGAGGCTCATTTTCTCACTAAAAGTTACAGATTCGTGCCAACCATTTTTCGAGGGCACAAAATATTAATCTTTTTGTGTATTTACATTTATAGTTGTATTTTGTTAGTAAAAAAGGATATTGGAACGTTTACAAAACTACCTAACCATCACTCTTGTTGTGTCTTGTTGTTTATATGAAAATACCCAATCCTACGCTAGAAGCAAATTATACAATCATTTGCCTGAAGATATAAAGCTAACAATCTCTTTGCACGTTCAAGAGAAAACTAAAATTATTTTTTATTAATAAATATTACTATTCAGTGAGTGATTACCTGAATGATGAGCGATAAAAATGTATGATAATTAACTACTGTGATAAAGTAAAACTTTTACTTCAATATTTTATTATATGCATATATATATATAAAAGTATTTATTTGACTTCCGATATCATGTAATGATCAAAAGGATTAATAAATTATTATTATTATTTTCATATTTTTGTCTATATCGTTCGTCTTAATTAACTAAAAGGGTTGCAACTTTTGATTCTATAATACAACGCCCTTATTCCGCAGTTTATTCACTTCTCGATTTTTGAGTTTTTTTGTGAACACATTAATAAGAAAGTTATATGAAGCGTTTGTGACTAATGAAACGCTGCGCAAATGTATAATAATCGAAGAAATTGACGGGAAAGTGGAGCGAATAGGGGTGCTGAGTGGGTAAAAACAAGTGAAAATACGATGTTTTTTAAATACGACAATTTCAGATCATTGTCACATGCAAATCATTTAAATAGTCATTTCAGGGAAATTCAATGAAATCAATGAATTGCAGTAATAAGCAATCAATTGCCATGACTCTTATTTGCCCTTGCCCTAAAATGACTCTTTCAATGATAATCGTTTCATATAACTCTCTTATTAATGTATCCACAAAAAAACCTCAAAAACCGAGAAGTGGTATTAGTAATTTAAAACTGTGAATTTTTTACCCAGTTAATGTATCATAATTTTTAACCAAAATAGCTATGCAGTTGCTCTGAAACCAACTAATTTTTTAAAATTTAATAATTAAAAATATATATTTTGGCGCTATGTATCTGGATAACTATGAATATTTTGCATAAACAAGTAATTTTCTTTTCTTGAACCAAATAATCTCGAGTTACTGCATGACCCAAGCTTTATAAGTGGTCCTGTATGTATTTTTTAAAATATTGAAGTAAAGGTGCTTACTTTATCACGCTCACATCGAAAGCAATTTTTATATTTTAGATGGGATATAATTTTATACAATTCTTGAGGCTCCATCTACAACAACGTAAAATTATTAATAGCTGCTTAGCATGCTATTAAAATAAACTGGCAGTGATGTAATAAATCAAAATCGTGTATTGGTACTAGACAAGTAAATGGAATTTTTCACCGCAGTAAACAAGTTTTTGTAAAACTAAATAATTAAATATCCACGGACGAGTATTTGGCATTTTCAATTAAAAAACGTAATCGGTGGTTTAAATGAATAAATAATAACAAACAGAACGTACCTAAAATAAAATGCACTAATGACATTCTGCGTCGACACTGCACCAACTAAATGTTTACACTATGCTGATAGTACTTGACCTCTTGTTGAAAAACCCGTTGTAACTTTTTTTCACTTGTTTCAATTGAATCACAAAGCAAAGTTGTATCGCAACTAATCAACAATGCATCACTTTTATATTAGTTTTCTATCCGTAGTTGCCCCATTAATATTAATTTTTTATTAGTGTGTAAGGTTCTGCAAGTAAAAACATATTTGGTCTTCAAGACTTATCAATAATTCGGAAAGGACAGGACAAGATAACCAGTTCCAGTGGTTAGAGAGATATGGCCGGGTCATTGGGAATTCCTACACAGAGCAGGTCTTAGTGTATTAGTGTATTTGTGTTTACTTCTAATCAAATAATAATAGTAATAGTAATAATATATTCTTAAAGATATTTTTTGACTATAAGTAAATATTTTTATTCCAAAATACATACAGGGGTGCAGAAATTCCTGTCGGCAACTTTAGGTGATGAAATATGAAGAAAGGTTCCTATAGACAGCGAGTTATAGAAATACTTAGAACTGTTTAAAAATTTCACCTCTAATAAAAATCAATAAGTAACAATTATTTGCGGTGACAATTTAACAGTTGAATATACCCTAAGGTGCTGCTCTAGGTGCAATGCTGTGTTCCATCTATATTGATATTAATCCATCCATCCATCTATATTAATATTAATATGGAGATATTCAATGATATGATAATATAGGATCGAATAGAGCCTAGAAAGAGGCTTCAAAAAATGTACTGATATACATAGCATTCCATTTAAAAAAAAGGCACTTGGTCCTGTAATTTCGTGGTGGCTCGCCCTGTATGTTCAAAAATAATTTCCAATTATAGACTTTTTTATCTAGTTTACTTGCAATTTTTTAAAAAATTTCTAGCTATCGTAGAACTCGAAATATCGAGGTCCGACGCACTATTGCCAAACTCTGTATAAGGAATGTCCATAATTACGTACGTATGTCACGCGTACAAGGGGCCAGTATACAGGGTGTTCCTTAATGACGTATTAACATTTCAGGGTGTGATTCTGTCAAAGAACGAATACGCCAAAACCCTCGATAAACTTTTCGAAACGGTAACAAAATCCGAAACTGTAACTCATCAAGGAGTGTAATTTTAAAAAGTGTAGTAAATGTCGCCGCACGGGGACGTAATGTCGCCCCGACCACCAAAATTTAGAAAGTGTAACTAAAATCGACTTTAATTTCGGAAATTTCAAAATTAAAAACCCTTTTACGAATCCACGTTGTGCAGCACTGCAACTCATGCGTTGTGTTAAATATGAGGACAAGTTAAGCCAGTCTCTAATTAAAGTATACCGAGAGTTTTAGCAAAAATAGCCTTTAGCGACAAGGGTGCCTTATCATTTTATAGCAGTCGATTTTGACGGGAAAATGATGGGTTTTAACGGGATTTGAACTAAACTGGTTCCTCAGTGATTCGGTGTCAGAAAAGTATGTTTACCATGTACTCATATGTGCATGGGACCGCCTTGCCTGAACGTATGAATTTATAATTGCTTCAATATAAATCAAAGTCGTTGCGATTCAATCATTTTTAAGCTCTGAAGAGCAAACCAAATTATAATTGAACTGATAATACGTAAACAGATAGGCAAGCAAAAGCCCACCAAAAATTTTTAAACGTTGAACTTTTCTTGTGTAATCGTTAGCTATAAACCGCATATTGGACGGTAGTTGGCACATTATAAGTCGTTCCGTACCTCACCATGTGTTTGTCAATACATTTTTCTTGACGTTTTTGTAAAACATGATGTTTTAAAAGAGATTTAATATATATTTTTGAACTTATATTGTCTTTTTCTTGTGTTTTCAAAATTCCTTTTCAGGTTTAATTTTAAGAAAGTGTTAGTACTTACTGTGTTAGATTTATAGTGTTACGACGTCCAATTGATACCATCAGTGAAGCAGTTAAGCATAAACGAACAATAAGTATAAATTTTGTATTATTCTCCATCTGAAACAGTCGTTTTGAACATATGTTCGAAACGGCTTAAATTTTTTGGTGTAGGGTTTTTCTTAATCATTATTTTTCAATTTGTCTGAATGTATACTTTAGATATTATTTTCAATATTGGCATATTGTGTTAATAGGATATATAACCACATATATACACATATAGAAAAGTTATTTTGTCGCTCACTTTGCCATGCGGATATTTTTCCTAATTCGCCTGGTCAATTCTACATGAGAATGGTGTCTCGCAAAAGAGTAATGTCTAGTATTTAGAAATTAAGAAATAATTCCATATATATGAGGAGCTTTTCTTGGGGACTGGTTGCTAGGACCATGTTTTAAAGTTAATTACATTGCCGATTTGGTAGACGTCTTAACGTGAATAATACTCTACCCCACTTCATTGCTTTAGCTCGGGTACAAATGTATATGAATTGTGTCTAAATAGACACAATTCATACTCCATGAAAGGTTGCCAAAAAAGGGTTAAAACACAAAAGTTCTGTGAGAGGGATGAAACATGGATACCCACCCCCGTCTTCGAGGGCACTGAACACGATGGTGATATTTTTAAGATTCCCATCCCTCAGGAACCACCTGCCACCAACCATTTAAAATCATTTTATTTGCTCCCCCAGGAAATGTCGTGATCGCGTTATGAAAGAATACGAAATACATAGACAAAGGGGATTTTTTTGATGGTATGTATCTAACCATACATTAGAAAAAGACTTGAACATTCCCTACATAAGGGAAGTCATTCAGGACAAAATTTACAAGCATCACAATAAACTAGAAGTTCACACCAACCCACTACTGGAGACGCTACTACAACCGTTGATGCATAACAGACTCAGACTTAAATGGACACTGAGGTCACTTCGTTGGATTTTCACCTCTTCACGCCACCAGTGCAATCAACCACAAACACTTGCACAAGACAACACATTAGCTAAAAGATGTATCTGATTGCTAATAAATAAACTTTAAAAAAGGGGGATTTTTAAAACATCATTTCAATGACTGCACTGAGACGGAACAAAGCAATCGTAAGCATTTGTCTTACTTTTAATTTTTATTAAAATTATTTGCGTTAAGTATGTATCTAAAAGTGTAAAGAACAATTTAAAGAATATATTTGTTCTTTAGAAGTGTCACAGCACAGAAAAATATGTAATCAGTTTACGCATGTGGAGAAAAGACAGAACCCGGTCCTGTAACTCGTTAGTGTGTAATTATTCTCAGGTTAATTATGATGCATTAGGTATTCATCGCTACAACAATAAGAATCAACTATTTATGTCTTGTTAATATTAGTTACTAGAATCCAGCCAGTTTTTCTAGTTACGTTCGTTGTAAAATAAATATTTTTCTATGATTTACCGTTTGTTTATAATCGGTGACCTTAAAGTCAAATATTTTATGGGTTCTTCAATAATCCCACATAAAGTGTTTACGTTAACTACAGTTTAGTACAATGGATGAACTGAATGACTTGGGTTTTTCTATTGATAGATAGAATTTAAGAATCAAACTATGTTCTTATAGTGCTATTTAATTCTTGTAAAATATTAATTAATTTAGTGGGAAAAACGCTCTCTTCCTACGTACGACTGACATCAAAATAAAGAAATCATTATGTGGATGACTAGACAATTTAATAAATTGAAGCCAACAGGTATTATGCAAAACTTGAAAAGGCGGAAACGAGGATTGAACATTTTAATTTACTCTAAATGGGTGTTGTCTATTATATTCAAGGGCTAAAGACTTACTGATCATACATACTTTTCATGCATTTCATATTTAAAAAAATATAAAGTAGTGCTGTAAATTCATCTTTAATTTAAAAGAATCGGTCCATGACAACTCGAACAAACTTTCCCATTTAAGAATAAATAAATTTTTATGTTAAAATTATTGTAAATCTGCCAAATGAACATGTCCCGTTCCCGCAATAAATTTTTATTTTGTGAAACCTCCATTATCTTTCAACTAATTAAACGTGCAAGACTTAATTATTTAATCAATAAAATCAATTGGCAATGAAAAGAGAATTTTTACAAAAAAAAGACTGGATAGGATTTGAACACGAATTCTCTGGGTGATACTCAGTGGCGGTCCTAAGGGGGGGCATAGGGGCCTGGGTCCTCCCCATGGACACATGACCTTTGTAAATCTATCGATTACCGATTATTAAGATCTCTCTAACCTACATTTACTTTCAACAGATCACAATTAAAATATGCCCTGTAGTGCTGTATTAGTCCTGTCGGAGACAAAACGGTTCGGGTCCAATGAACGGTGCTTCAGCTCCTTTTATTGCAAGGCTATCAGCAAGTTCATTTCCTTCTGCTCCCTCATGCCCTGGCACCCACATCAAGGTAACCTTGTTGTTATTAGCCAGTTGCTCCCAGGCAATTTTAGATACAAAGGTATAGGACCTTAGAGCCTTTAGTACTGCCTGGCTATCCGATAGTATAGAGATATTTGCCCTTCGGATGCCTTTATTTAGGCATACCTGGGCATGTTAAAGAACGCTATAACCCCGATATACTTTTCGACGTTGTAACAAAATCCGACTTAGGAAATACTTCGTAAGAAAAGCGTGCTTCACGTAAAAAAACGCCGTGGAAGAGGTTTTTAATTCTTGTAAACATATTTTTGCTCTTCGGAGCATTTTTTATGCCAAATTTTCGCTAACTCTTCAAGGAGCGTTAATTTAGAAAGTGTAGTAAATGTCGCTGCACAGGGACGTAATGTCGCCCCGACCACCTAATTTTAGAAAGTATACTAAAATTGGACTTGAACTTCAAAATTTCCAAGATTAACAACCCTTTTACGAATCCACGTTGTCAAGCACTGCAACTCTTACGAAGTATTGAATATGAGGACAAGTTAGTCCAACGACTATTCAAAGTATATCGGAAGTTATAGCGAAAATAGCCCTTAGCGACATGGGACCCCCATCATTTCCTAGCAGTCGGTTTTGACGGGGAAATGATGAGTTTTGACGGGGTTTGCCCTAAACCGGTTCCTCAGTGATTCGGAGTCAAAAAAGTATCTATACCATGTACTCACACGTGCATGGGATCTGCCTTGCCTGAACGTAAAAGTTGTTATTGCATAATACAAACGAAGTAGAGACGCTTCAAGCAATTTTAAGCTCCGAGGAGCGACCAAAATTTATGTGAATTAATAAATACGTTTATAAGACAGGCAAGCAAAAGCCCACCAAAATTTCAGTTACATGAAACTTTTCTTGAATCTTTTTGTGCATCGTTAGCTTATCAAACTGCATATTGGATGGTAGTTGGTACCGTATGAATCGTCCCGTTCCTCACCATGTGTTGTACACGGGTCAGACCATTGTTTGTTAACATTTTCTCTTTAAAAAGGTTGTTGTAAAAACATAAAATTTTTAAAGATTTAATATATATATTTTGAACTTTATATTGTCTTTTAGTTGTGTTTTCTAACAAAATTCCTTTTCAGGTTTAATTTTAAGAGAGTGTAATACAGACAGTGTTAGATTTATAGTGTTACGACGTCGTCCAATTGATACCATCAGAGCAGCAGTTAAGCATAAACGACAGTAAGTATGATTTATCCATTATTCTCCGTCTGAAACAGTCACGTTGAACCCTAAAAATTTTGTGAACGTAATATTTATTATCTAGAATTAAGAAAAGTTTGAGGAAAAAGAAAATTAATTTTTTCTTTTTCCTATTTTTTTTAATTTTTCTAAGTTTTTCGAGCAGAAAATACGTCCTTCAGACATCCATCTAAGCATGGATCGTTCACAGGCACACAGATCTATTGCATTAATTTCTGCCTGAAATATGGTTGGGGTGTTACCGAGGGCCTAAAATTCGGCTCCGCTACTCCCACTCCTACCTCTTCTGCCATTTTAGATCCATCGGTATAATATACCAGATAAGTGACCCTTGTTCCAATCGCAGTGACTCCATCTTGCTCGTCTGACGACTTTCAATTAGCACATCAAACGGGCAGTCAAAGTCTTGTTTGATTGGCATTGAGTCAGTGGGTTTGGTCATGGACTTCAAATGGATTAACTCCAGAATCCTTAAGTGACCAACCAGATCGCCTGGTTCAAATTTATGTGCCTGGTGCAGTCGTAAGGCACTGAGTGCCGCCTCCTTCCTTACATGTAAGTGCGAAGGAAGTAGGTCAAGCATAGCCTCCATAGCTGCTGTGGGACACGAGTTCATTGCTCCTGTAGTCCCTAAACAGGCAAGGCGTTGCAGTTTCTGCAGCTGTCCTGTGCTGTTCTTTCCTCTGTTTTGGCCACCATACGAATGATGCGTAGTTTACCATAGGTCTGACAACCGAAAGATAAGACCAATGTGCCATTTTCGGTCTTAGACCCCAAATCTTACCAAACAACCTACGGCACGTCCATATTGCCGCTGTTGCTTTAGTAAGGGTCCTTTCCAGATGTGAGTTCCAGGTAAGTTTTTGATCCAAGATTACTCCTAGATACTTGACTTCACTGGAAAAACTTAATATTATTCCATTCAGTACAGGAGTTCTAAGATTGAGCCTTCTCCTTTTAGTGAACGGAACAATAGTTGTTTTGCTCGGATTGACATTGAGCCCCTCTGACGATCACCATTTGGATATTATATTTTAGGGTGCTTTGCATAATGTTGGAAATCATGACCTCATTTTTGCCTCTCACAGTGACGACCAGGTCATCTTGCATATCCCTGGACGTTAAAGCCTGAAATACTCATTTTATGTAGGAGATCATCGACCACCATTGACCACAGCAAGGGTGATAGGACTCAACCTTGTGGACAACCCCTGACTGCAGTCACCGTAGCTGACCCATCCCCCATACTTGTGGTAATAATTCTGCTTTTGAGCATGGATTGTATCCATTTAATTGTAGGTGACTGTATTCTCCTTTTTTCCGCGGCTTTTTGTATGGATTCATAGGAGGTGTTGTTAAAAGCACCCTCATCATCGACCACCATTGACCACAGCAAGGGTGATATGACTCAACCTTGTGGACAACCCCTGACTGCAGTCACCGTAGCTGACTCATCCCCCATACTTGTGGTAATAATTCTGCTTTTGAGCATGGATTGTATCCATTTAATTGTAGGTGACTGTATTCTCCTTTTTTCCGCGGCTTTTTGTATGGATTCATAGGAGGTGTTGTTAAAAGCACCCTCTATATCTATAAAAGCACACATAGCCACTTCTTTTGCTGTAAATGTCTCTTCAATGCCTTGAATCAGGCGATGTAGAGCATTTATTGTTGATTTGCCAGGTTGATAGGCAAATTGTTTTGCGTGAAGCGGTTTTCCTGTAAGGATTTCACTTCTAATATATTGATCTAAAAGTTTCTCCATTGCTTTTAGGAGAAATGAGGTTAAGCTAATGGGGCGATACGACTTAGGTTTGCCTGGTGGACGTCTGCCTATTTTCGGAATAAACGCCACCTTGACTTCCCTCCAAGCTCGGGGAATATACCCAAGTATATAACTTGCTACAAATATACTTCTCAGGCACGGGACAAACTCCTCAATTCCGTATTGAAGTAGGACAGAGAAGATACCATCTCTGCCCGGTGATTTAAAAGTTGATACCACCCATTTAATTTTGTTGCGGGTGAATACTTTTCTAGCCAGGCGTTTTCCTTATCTGGTAGGATGATGAGCATCCTCATCCAGGTAGTCCTGTAGAAATTCACCCTGACTTATGCGAGAGCCTGGGTAATGAGTGTCTAAAAGCACCCTTATGTTTCCCTGCTGACTGTCGGTGTGCTTACCATCGGGCTTTTTGAGCAGCCCTATTCCATTTGAGTGGTCCTTTGCAAGGACTTTTTGTAGGCGGACTGCTGGAGCCAGTTCATCTATCCCTTCGCAGAACCGTCTCCATGATCTTTTAGACCTTCCCAATTCTGTGTTGTACTCCGTAAGGGCTTTTCTGTAGTCATCCCAGTTGCCAGTGTTTTAGCTCTTTTAAAAGCTTTCCTAGTCTCAGCTCTGAGACGGCTGAGATCCCTATTCTACCAGGGCACATCTCTTTGGACTGTCCGTTGTTTAATGGGACAACTTTTTTCATAACATGATGTCATGATATTTTGTAGTTGATATGAGGCTATATCTAATTCCTCTATTGTATCGATGGAAAGTGTTACACCTTCGACCTCCGCCCTCAAGTGTTCTTTAAAAACACTCCAGTCCAGTCCAGTCTAGGTATTCTACATTCCCCGAGGCTTGTTACAGTTGCTTCCAAGTCGAATCGTATGTGTCTATGACCCGACATGGAAGGCTCATCTGAAACATGCCAATTTTTTATTAAGTCGTTTATGAGTGGATCAGCAAGGGTTACGTCAAAAACCTCTTTTCTAATCGCATTCATAAAGGTGGGTTCATTGCCCTTATTGATAATGTCGATATTATTTGCCATCAAACATTCAAACAGGCACTCACCTCTAGTGTTTGTATCAGTACTCCCTCACATATGATGGTGAGCATTAGCGTCGCCACCAATTATGTAAGGTTTTTTATCTTCTTGCAACAGCTAATGAGGTTTCTTACCTCTTCTGGGGGTGGATTGCCTTCTTCACCGGGAAAATAGGCGGATGCCACTATGATCTGAATTTTTCCCCTTTCTGTAGGCACTTCCACAGCTGCTGCGACTAAGTCCCTCGTTATGAACTCTGAAAGGAGAACAAAGTTAGTATCCTTGTCGAACAACAGAGCTGTTCTAGGATAGCCATGCAAGGTCGAATAAATTAACTTGCATGATTGTGTAGGGAGTCCTTTGATACGAGCTCTATTGCCCAGGGATTAGCCCTATATTTAATTTCCTCCTAATAAATTCCCTGCTGAGCACACTCGAGGCTGCTTTTGCATGGTGGAGATTTATTTGGAGGCACTTCCGATTATTTAGGACCATTATGATGGCGTGGGACCATTCTTGTGGCCCCTTTTAGCTGTTTCTTGCCCATGTTATTGGTAATTAAATTGGGCTTCATATCAATCCCATCAGTAGCGGAGGAAAAGCGGTTTACCTGAAGCAGTGCCCCCCCATACCATAGGCAAACATTTATTTAAACCAGGGTGCGCCAGGTGCCCTGGAGTCCGCATAGTAGCGACTAAGCTTCCCCTTAGCCACGCACTCATAAGCTTATGCTGTTTCACCTTTGACTTGGGGGAGTTTTATTGTGGCTCCCATCCACTTGGTCGGCTGGTTAAGGCAGACTCCCACGTGGAGCAAGTAATCCTCAACAACCACCCACTTGCTCCATATGGTTTATACCAGGCAGGTTTCCACGATAGATCTCCAGCCTCTCGCGTGCCCGTACCATCCGACCTTAATCAGATGGTTCCGGCACCCGAGCGACTGAGTCCCCGTCTCTATGCTGTTGAGCCTAGTATAGCACCAGGACATTGGGTAACGCTACCTCCCATTCTGCATCACTGCAGCCCTGTGACGGAGCTTGTTGCGACCTGTGATACCCATCCACAGATGTGGCTAGATGTCATACCCATCCACAAACGTACACAGACATCCCAGGGCGTCAGTATCGGTGCGTAAACCCCAAGCTCATGCCGGATTTACCTCCCTGGTCACTTGCGGCGAAGAGGAAGACAATAATTAGTAACATACCGTGGCACGGGTCACGTTTGCTTTTAGTTGCTACTAAAACATGCAAACTTCCTGTTTTTGTTCGATTTCAAGATGGGCACGACCTCAATCCATTTCCACTAGCTGTAGTCACAGGATAGCGTTAACGATATACGTTAGCTCCACAATAGCCTTCCTCAGAAGATGCATGAGCACTCGGAGCAGCTTGTATTAATAATATAAATAAATAAACACCACAGAAATTAGATAATCCCCAATTCCAGAAGCCAGGGGCTTGTGCGGAAGGGGGATTACACATTCAAAACCATTTCCTCCGACAATGCCAGTGCCGTGTGATTAACCGCGATTGCCACCTCGCGCCTTAACCCACTCGGCTATCGACCAGACCACCGGCTATCGGTGTCATCTTTCTCCGCAGCTTCATTGTTTGGTAGGGTCTTGACAATTTTTCCCACTTCCGAGGGTTTGACCATGACCTTGAGAAATTCCCGTCTAGTTAATTGTACGTCATGGCCATTAGCTTGCTTAATGTCGTTTTCTATGCGGTCGTGTTATAAATTATTCGGAGCGTTAACATTGTATATCTGTTCAAAGTGTGTCGCTAAGTCTCTCGCTTTTTGCGTGTCTGTCAACGCAGTTTGTCCGTTCGCGCATGTCAGCGCAGGTATGAATTCCCGCGTATTCCTCGTAGCTTTCGTCAGTTTTCACAGCGAGTTGTCTTGAGGATTCAAGGCTTCCAGTTTGTCCCCTCACCTCTGATTCATTGCGGTGCTAATGGCAGCCTTGATCCGCCCTTGCAGCATGCTCATTTCAACCTTAGCGTCGGCATCGCAATTTCGCTGCCAAAGCCGTTTCAGTCGATTTTTCTGTCTGATATCTTGTAGGACCGCATCGCCAAGGCGATACTTTGTATGGATTTATCGTTATGGTAGTGGCAACACTCCGCTTGGCTCACTGCAATACTCTCGTAAATTCATCCACGCCATTTTCCAACTCGGCGGTGGAAGCGATAGTATTCGTGATCTGTAGGTTTGTGTTAGTATGTGTCTTATAAAGGTCCCAGTCAGCGTCTCTATAAGAATTGATTTGATGTAATATATCTTCCCTTGGCATAGGGTGACACTCAAATGCTCTATCCACTAATAGTACACAATAAAATAACCACGAATTTAGAGCGACTGGTGTTTTTATATATCGACGCGGAAAGGTTCAAAGATGAGTTTTGTTAATTATCATAAACGCTCTCCATTAGGCTATGGGCTTGTGAGAGGCAAGAGTGTATGTAAAAAATTGTCACTGAATCCTAGCATGATTGTCGTTTGAAAATTCCAATATAGTTGTGAAAACGCCAGTTTTGCCAACTTGGGCGCTGTGATAATATACGCAAGAAACAAAATACCGTATCGTGAATTCTACCTCAAGTTTGCTATTGCTAAGCAAACTTGGGGTGTAGCCGAATAACACGAGTTGTAAATTTTGAAAAATGAGTTGATAGTATGAGCTTTCTAATCATATAAATTAGCTGATTACACTTTTAAACGACTTTGTTAACATGAGCGCTCCAGAACAGTGAGTCTGTTACTAGAAAGGTCACTCTGCTCTGATAGAGTTGTAAGATCATTTCCGTTATAGTTTCATTTTGGATTATGTTTAAATATATGTAACATACAACACTTTGAGTTGTTCAGAGGAATCAGCAAATCGGAACACCACCGCACGATAAATGTCACTTTGAATAGCAGGTGGCTGTGCAGAAAACAGCTTCAGATCATCAGCGCATGAAAGAGTGGATGATGTACAATTAAGCATTAAGTCTGGTACGTATATTTAGAACAAGATGGGGCCTAATATCGAACCTTGAGGCATACCACTTAAAACTTTACGTTTGCTGGAAGAAGTTTCCTATACATACATAGAATTCACGCTCACTCAAGAACGACTCGATCTATGTTAATAATTTTATGTGCACTGCTAAATGTTCAAGTTTTCACGGTAGTATGGCTGTGGGCATTTTGTCGAAGGCACGTAAGAAGTCTATATAAATTACCTCTAGCGGTTGTCCACTATCGACAACGTTCACGAATTAATCGCTTGAAGCAAGTTGGAAAATACCGAACAACTTGGCAAAAATCCAAGTTGATGGAACGGGATATTATTACTAAGCAAAAAGAGGATTAACTCTTCGGAGATAATGCGTTCTAGTAACTTACAAGGAACTGAGGTGAAACTGACTGGTCTGTAATCGGCGCTAGATAGTTTATCGCCTTTTTTATAAATAGGCGTCACACGATATTCCAATCTTCAGGGACTCTACCACTCTCCATGGACTTAATCATAATTTCACTAAGCGGTATACACAGACTCGTAGCACATCTAGATAAGAATAGGTTAACTATGTCAGCTCAAGGAGAAGAGTCTATACGTAAACTAGCTAAACATTTCTGTACTATTTACTGTACTAGTAATATTAACGTTTTTAATGGCTGTGTTTGAACAAGCATTATTCAAGTCCATTTACTGATATACTTTTACAATACGTTATTAAAAAACACAGAAATACTATACACGTACAACATTAAGTATAATAAGCTATGAAAACAGTGATATTTTCTTCTGTTTTTACAATGGCAGTCCTTTTACAAGCTCCTCAGTAGTGGACGATCCCACTTTCCTTAGTACTCTCTAGTAGTACTCCTCACTTATAATCTCATAGATTGGAAGGAAATTTGCCTAAATTGCTTTGCAAAAATGAAGTTTGATACTCATATTTTCACCAAATTCTTCTAAACTTTTTAAACACATTCTGGAATAATTCATGATAGTTGCCCATCTTGTGATTACTTAAGAAGTTTGAATGACTGCTACATAACCAAGCTACGCATCGGGTTCGATACAGTCATCAAGTGGGAAAGTATTGATTCTCGGTCAATTTTCAAATTTGTGGATCATTGAAAATCCCGAGGAAAATCCGGATATTTAAGTTTTCCATGTTAAGTCCGGACGAGTGGTTCAATGTTTAAGCATTAAGCTGGCAGTCGTAAGGTCCAGTGTTCGAAATCTGGTCAGGTATGGATATTTAGTAGTATTCTTCATATGTTTACGAAAAGACAGCAATGGGCTAACTACGGTTTGTGAGTGACAACACCACTATTCCCTGTTACCTCTTCCAAGTTCGAGTTTCAGCTGCAGCAGATAGCAATGTCGCAGGAAGTGGGTGTTGTGTTATTGTCTATATGTGTTCGTGTATTTTGGTTGAGTGGTGGAATGACCTATGGTCAAACTCTGCTAAGACATTAATATAAATAAAGCAAAAAAAGTCCTAGAAATTTTTGACACATGTACTTAAGGGAGTGAACTGCCTTGTCCAAGGTTTTAATATACTCTTTCTTTAAGCCCAGTTTGATATGTAGTAGCGGCGGTATGATTCTTTCCCTCTTTATTAATGACTCATGAATGGTGTCGGCTTTTCTCATAGTTATATCAATTCATGCATGACATACAGTTTATTTGCAGTGTGCATCCTGCAAGATTATCCCACTAACGTAGATGACAAGGAAATTTAGTATCCCCATTTTTGCTGTCCAAGAGGATAATGCACCATTTTTAAACAGACACTAACAGACCACTGATGTTGAGAATATATTTTCTAAGGCTACCTTGAGATTTTCATAATCTCCTTTGAGCTTTGTCGAATACCCGCATATATTGAAATGAAGCTACCAGTTAAACTAACAATAATAAAACAAGGTCTTATTATTTTTTTAATGAAGGGTGGTTAATAACGAATTGAATGTACGTCTGTTGTCAAGTAAAGCAGGTTTGAATTATATGGGAGTTAATTAAAATTTAAGAATAGGTCACATTTGACAGATTTCTATTTTAAAAATTAGAGTCACTTCAGTCAAAGTGAAAATATATTACATAATAATACCTATTAAATTGTTCTAGTCGTTTATCAAAGAATTAAGATGAAAGTTAAACAGTGGCAGTGACAGCCATTTAACATATTCGTTCTACGAATATTCTTTCCTATTATTTGGGTTTTCTACCACATGTATTATTGTCCTCTTCAAAAATAAATCACCGAATCTACAAAATAATAGAATTATTGGAAAAAAGCCTTTGCGCTCGTGACGTTTACGCCAAAGGCATAGTCAGAGGTTATGTTTTGCAAATAATATAGATCGGAATAAACACAGAAATAATGTATTTTGCTGACGTTTCGGAAAGTAATCTCTTTCTGTTTTCAAAGCTTTTTTTGGAAGAACTCTTATTTTGCTGTATATGTCAAATACACAAAGGTACTTTTAGCCGTAAAAATTTCGGAATTTTCCAAAATGCGAAAACCAGAAAAAATTTGGACAAGGCAAGCAAGTCCATAGTTAGGGAAAGAATTCAATATCATAGATACCAAAAAGAACAAACTATTAGGGACATTACTTACACAGAAAATGAACTCAACAGGAACGTTATAGAACAGGATTATCAGTTTATAATCCGGAATGTCAGGTTGAGTTATGAAAAATATTTTAATCTGCAAAAATGTACGCATTTACATAAATTTAGAAACTTAATAAGGGAAAAACAGATTAGGCAATTACAAAATATAAATAATAATCCTTTAATTGACAGGACTGTCATTAATATGTCAAAAAGACTTTTGTCCATTTCAGACAGGCTTGTCTTATCAAAAGGTCTAAATTTTGCAATAAACCCGAAATCTGTTCCAAAATTTGATATAGTAGCGGCAATAGAAAAAGCGGCTCAAAATTTACCAACAGATAATGGTAATGAATATCGCATACGGGCAAAAATTGCTTTTGAGAAGCAATACAAAATTAAAGATAATTTAACTCCAGAAGAAAAGTTATCGATAAATTCTTTAAAACGCGATGAAAGTATAAAAGATTGCCAGCAGACAAAGGTAATGCCACAGTCATTATAGATAAAGATATATATATATATATATATATATATAACACAAAAATCATGACTCTTGTAAATGAGGGACCCTACTCAAAACTAAACAAAGATCCAACAAAATCAATAGAGAGCAAAATTTACAGAACTTTGTTTAAATACACATGAATTGAATGATTTTGAACGAAGGAAATTTACACCACATCATAGTAAGCCTCCTCATTTTTATTGCTTACCAAAGACACATAAACAAAATATTCCTTCAAGACAAATTGTTAGTTCTATTAATTCACCATGTCATAATTTGGCAAAATTTTTACTTAAAATTATTGATCCATTATCTGGAAATACCGATTCATATATTAAAAATAGTAAACATTTTATAGAAAAAATTTATGATAACGATATTCATGAATCACACCTAATAGTTAGTTTTGATGTAGTTAGTCTTTTTACCAATGTTAGATGAGACCTTAAAAATAGTTAAAGACAGGTTGCTAAATGATAATAATTTGAAAACTAGAACTAAATTAAGTGTAAATAGCATAATGGAACTCTTAACAATGTGTATAAAAACAACCTATTTTCAATTGGACAATGAGTTCTATCAGCAGGATTTTGGTATGGCTATGGGGTCTGCATTATCACCAATTTTAAGCAACATATTTATGGAGAACTTTGAGAACACACATGTTCAAAATTGTATAAACAAACCGGTTGTCTGGTGGAGATATGTTGACGACATTTTTGCAATTTGGCCTCATGTTGTCGATTTACTAGATAGTTTTTTGGAAATTATAAATAGTAAGGAACCGTCTATTAAATTCACATTAGAAGTAGAAAGTAGGAATGAACTACCGTTTTTAGATGTTTTAATTAGAAGGGTAAATAATACAATTGAAACAAACGTTTATAGAAAACCAACACATACTAATAGATCTAAATTTTAACTCAAATCAGTCAATAAATGTTGAAAGGGATATTGTAAAATGTTTATACGATAGGGCCAAAATAATTTCATCTAATAATGAAATATTAAATAACGAGAAAAAATTTATACAAGAGGTTCTAGTACAAAATCAATATCCTGAAGCCTTTGTTGATAGAGTTTTCATAAATGTTGAAAATAGGGACAATCAGGTACGACAAAAACTTGAACGTCATTATACAGCAATAATTCCTTATGTATACGGATTATCGGAAAAGCCGTATAGGTGACAAATTGTTAGGACGATATTTCAAACGGGGAACACTTTAAGATCTATTTTAACAAAAACAAAACCGATAAACAGGGAGCAGAATTCAAAAAACTGTATTCGCAATATCCCGTGCGAATGTGATAAATGTTATGTGGGTGAGTTATCCAGACCTTTCAGTGTGAGGTTTGATGAGCACAAGAATTACATTAGAAATAATAAAAAAGCAGGAAATTTTGTAAAAATCTAAAAAATATGTACAAGTACATGATAACTGTATAAAAAGTATTTAAATAATTAAAAATACTGCAATACTGTAGCACAGAATTTGCGCTCAATCAAATATGCGATATACTCTTCGACTAGCGCGTGTATGAAGGGTGTCTTATAATTAAGTTCCTTCCTTCGAGAGGGTGATAAAAGACAACATAAAGAGAAATAGAATTTTATCCATAAATATTTGTCTGATATTGGTTTATAAACGAGCTACAACCCCTTAAAGGGGGCAAATAGAAAATAAACATAAATGTTTGCTTGTAAATTCGATATAACTTAAACAGAAAAATTTGAGTTTGGTCAATTTATTAATCCCATAACCTAACGTATTTTGAAAAACGTTTATTTAGACATAGTAGTAGTAGTGGTGGCGGCTTATTTCAATATATTTTTTAAATATTTCTAGGTATTTTTCCGATAAGAAGTAAAAGTTATAATATATACTCCAGGTTCTTTCAAGTGATTGCCTTAAATTATTAACGCTCTCTCAACTCTTACATGACATTCACAGGTGCTGCAGAAACTCTGGTCTTAAGATAACCTCAAATAGAAAATCAAATGGAGTTAGGCCAGGCAGGCACTGTGTCGTATGTGCCTTGATCTATCCATTTATTTGAATATTAAATATGTGCCAGTAATTTACTAAGGAAATATCGTGTGCGAACTACACAATCACATGTGTACACCATTTAGCAGCAATTTTAAAGTTGTTATTTAAACAATTGTAACACCATTTCACGTTTCCGGATATAAAATGTGAGCCGATAAATATATTTAAGGTTGCTCTCCGTACATTTAATTTATAGGAATGCTGGTAATGATTTGCTTCGATAGCGTAAGGATTATATTCTCTCCACAGATATCATCGTACATGTAATAGACGGAAATCCCCTTGAACCAGTGTATATTTTCAAGAATTAATCTATCATAGTTATTAAAATGGAGTTTCCAGATCTGGTAACCATTTATCAAAATAATACATATTAATGTTTTTCTATGTTGTTAAGCGATAATATATACAATATTATTTAAAAACTTATAAACCAACTGGATTAGATTATTTCCCATATACATATGTATTTTTAAGAAGAATTACTCATTGCATAGGTTCAGAGTTCTTACTAAGGATGGTTACCTGTACGAGAAAATTTTGTCCTTTTATGAAAATAATAAGTAATTGGTATTGAATGTCTACGCGAAGAGTCATTTTGGCGTCCTCAAAAGTATAAAATATTACAAAGTTTTTATTAACATATTTTAATTAATACTGAACACAGTATGTTTACGTAATTAACATTTCCACCCCATATAAAGTGCGTCCACACACCATATTTCATCTTTAATATATAATTTTTGAAAATAGCTGTTTCAAATTTTGTGTGTTTAAAATGACCAACCTCGCAACCTCCAAAGTAGAGTTTGAATGATTGTAGTATCGTGTCTGGCACGTTGGTTAGATCCTGTTGATAATATTCGTCGTCTGTGATCTATTGATTCCTGCAAATCTTTAAAGGCTCTGGTTAATGGCCACAAAGAAACGTAATTAACGCCAATAAGTTGGAATACCTACGTACATACGAGACAGTTTTTTTTAGTTATTTTTTGTGACATCTGTAGAAGTAGTTCCCATTGTGTAGCTGTAGTAACATACATCGATATGTGTTTATTGTCATTATTTAACATTATCCCTTATCACTGGTTTTGTAACTTGCGAAACTATATTTGATTGTCTGGCAAACGTCATTTTGTTGAATAACCAAGATGACCTTTTTCTACTTGGAGACTTTAATATACTCAATTTCATGAATTTTATGGATAGCCCTTATTATATGAATATATCCATAATATCCACAGTAAATTTAGTGGATTTATAGGATTTAAACAATGTGTTATGGATTCTAACCATCTTTTCTTGACTTAGTCTTTAATATTAAGTATGAAAATGACTTATTGTCTGTGGATGGCCACCAACTTCCATTAGCATTTTCAGTTGAAGCAAGTTCTGTGAATTTGAAATTCTATAGCATTTTCGTATCATATAATTATAAGACAGCAATTTTCCTAAGTTGTTAATGACTTAAATCACATAGGTTGGTCTTACATTTCATGATTTATAATGTTAGCAATGCAAATCTCAATATCTTATTCCCATGGTTTAGTCATGGAATTATTAGAATATATATAGGGAAAATGGAAATCCCCGCAGAGATTTTAAATATTTAAGAATCATTCAGGAAATATTAAATTGGTTTAAAATAATTAACATTGGTTTATTTTATTCTACTGGTGGACTGAATGGAAATTAATATTTAAAGAAATCGACTTACCATTCGTTGACGATTACTTTACTTTATGTGCACCACTTGAATGAAAGGAAACTGGGGGAAAGAGATGAGAATTGGGTAGAACTGGGAATACACACATTTTTTTATATTTAATCTTATTTTAATAGCTGATCAAAATATCTATACATTGAAATACGGAGGTAACATTTGAATCCCGCCTGTTCATTTCTGCGTCGCGCTCCTTCCACTTAACAAAAGAGGAACAACGTTTTGTGACAAAAACTCTCGTGATTAATATAGTGTCTACCATTAATTATGATACAAATTAACCATACAATATAAATGGCCTAAACAGGCCTTGTGCACAGAAACTGCCTGAAAAATACCGAAATGTATATTAAGTCGAACCCAAACAAATCCTGGTTACATATTAACAACATGAGACCAGTGTTCCTAGTGTAATCCAAGGTAATGTAAATTATAGATTCAAACGTAAATGTACCACATCTTGCTATTTCAAAGACTAATGAATAAGGTATTATAATGTAATGTAACGTAGGTAGTGTAGGGTAACGTAACATAATATAATAATAATAATAATAGTAATAATAACACCACAGGTAATTACGACCCCCTTTATCCCGGAAGGCTCTAGAAGAGCCTTGTGTGGGAGGGGGCTACACATTTAGAGACAAGGGACACACACCCAATATCCGTGTGTAGTGGAAAAATCCCTCTCACAGTATTTTCCACTGCCACGACCGGGGATCGAACCCGGAATTTTTGGGTGAGAGGTAAGTGCGCTCACCTCTCGACCACCAGTCATACAATATAAATAACATAACAATGAATAAAAAAGATGATGTACAGGGTGGACCGTTCAGGGGTAGATTCTTTGGGCCAAAATATGAGGATAAAACTAAATATAGTAAAATGTTGCCATGGAAAAAGATACAGGGTGTCCGATTTCAAATTATTTTTTCGTTTTTTTTTTGCAATAACTCAACAGCCTCTTTACTTATTTACGCCAAATTTGCTAGAGGAACTTTTCTTATTCTAAGGAACAATAATTTATGTATTATATCACGTTAGATCATAGAGCGCGTCGCAGGACCTGTATCTGATGGTGAATTTTTTTCATATATTTTTGTTAACGAAACGTTGTGCTTGGTAGAACTTGATAATTCCCACCGTTTTCGAAGAAAGTGCCGTAGAAGACCAAAAAATAACGTAAAAGTTGACTTAATGACATTATAAACTTTCCCCCCATGCAAAAACCCTATGCTGCAACTTAGAGGTCTCCACCTACTTTTATGCCTTTTCTAATTCTATTCATAAAAGATTTAAAAGATTTTCTTACATTGAAAAATACATTTTGCTGTCCTCTAATAAAATTCGCTGCGTTTTGTATTTTTCCCACAATTCTTCTCTTGAGTTGAGAGTATTTGCTTAAATTAAGAACTTCATATGTCCCCACACATAATAATCCAAAGGATTATAATCAGGACTCTTTGGTGGACAAGCAAACTCACTTCCTCGACCGATCCATCTGCATGCGAAAATCTCAGCAAGATAATTCCTGACTTCAATGGAGAAATGAGGGGAAGCTCCATCTTGCATGAACCATATTCTGTTCCGTATTTTTTTTTAAATATATTTATTTAACGTCGGCCTATTTCCGCTACTGAGGCCTAACACCGACGCCTGTAGACGAGCTACCCCCAACCAGGAATTTTGCCGAACCTCTTCCTTTTTTAAGATGAGTAGGGATCTTTTACTTGCCTAACATTTAATAGACAAGGGACCGACGGCTTTACATCCCCTCCGAAGGATGGTATATCTCCTATACAACCCCCGCCTAAGGTTGTATAGCTTCCGCGCATACACTGATATACAAGCCGCTGGAAGATGTGTGAGGCGAGAACGCGGTTTCCGTTAGTATGGTCACCCATCCAAGTACTAACTGCGCCTGTCGTTGCTTTACATCGCATACCGAAGTATGTACATAGTAAAGACGCACCTACGCTCGCCCCTTCTGTTCCGTATGTCTAGCATGAAAGCATGTAATATATCATCAAGAGTATTTTGAGGAAAAAACAGATAAGACTGTCCATTTAAATTTGGAGGAAGGTCAAATGGTCTCAATATTTATCGCCGATGATACCACACTAAACGTTAATCTTAAATTCCTGCTGAAAATGCCTTTCTTTAACGCCATGAGGATTTTCTACTTCCCAGTAATGGGTATTTCTCTAGTTAAAAACGCCTCGGTAAGTAAAAGTTGCTTCGTAGGTAAATAAAGTGTTCTTAACAAAATTTCGATCCCTGTTGTGTTTATTTAGAACAAATTGACAAAATTGTAGCCTTTGTGGAAGAACCTTCCAAAGTAAGTTTTGTACAGGAGTGAGATGATATGGGTAGAAGCGTTCTTTACGTAAGGCTCTTAGGACAGATTGTTTTCCCACCCCTGTTGCCGCTGCTAAACGACTTGAGCTGACTAGAGGATCTTCATCCACACGAATTAAAATCTATAGTTCTTGATCTGGAGTAATTCGTTTCGGTCATCCTACATAGTCTTTATGGCGAAATAAATCCGTTTCTCCCAAACGATGAAACAGATCTTTGAAAATCTTATGAACTGGCTGTATTCCATTCGGATATTGCAATTAGTATCGCATCGCTGCATCACGTCTGCTAAAATTATTTTGTGCGTAAATAAATATTATATCCCTCATTTCCGTATTTGAAAAATTATTATATCTAGGCATTGTAAATAAAGAAGTTAAAGAAATTAGCTCGACGAACACAGGAACAAAATAAAATGATTAAATGACGTAAATGACAGAACTAAAACGTAACCAAGCACACTTTTCGATAAATACTTTGTTTCATTGAATTGGAATTTGTCTTTCAAAAAATTATTGAAATGTTTAACGGCACTTTCCTCGAAAACGGTCAAGTTCTACCAAGTGTATCTTTTATACGTGGAAATGATGTCCTCATCAGAAGTAGGTACCACAGCATGTCGTAAAAAAAATATGAAAAAATTCATCATCAGATACAGGTCCTGCGGCGCCCTGTATGATCTAACGCGACGTAATACATAAATTATTGTTTCTTAGAATAAAAAAAGTTCCTGTAGCAAATTTGGTGAAGATCAGTCAAGAGGCTGTTGAGCTGATAATTTGAACTTTGACACCCTGTATCTTTTTCCACAGCAACATTTTACTAAAGCATATTTAGTTATATCCTCATATTTTGGCCCAAAGAATCTACCCCTAAACTATGGCCTATTATTAATGGTCCACTCTGTATAAGGAAACCAAATCATTACCGTGAATAAAATTACAATCATGCATGTTTATGAAATGATAAAATTAAGAAAAGAAATTAGGAACATTTTTATTCTATTGTGCTCGCAATTTTTTGGCTAACAAAAATCTTACGTAGCTAGAACGGCTATTCAGAAATCTATGAAATCCATAAACTTCCAGAAGAAGAGTATATGAAAGTGTCGACAAATTCTTTTCAGTGAATATTTTCCGTTCGTCTGAGCCCCAACTATTCGCCGTACTTTTGTTAGAAAACGGTTTTGTTTGCTTAAGAAAATTTAATATAGCCCCTACTCGCATTATGCCTGATAGTATCTAAAGTGTAACTGATATTTTCTTATATAAATATTATTAATTCGAATATGAGAGTGCAGTTCAAATAGCAGGAAAAAGGTGTAAAATAGTTTTTAATATACTGTCTATATATTTCCGCCCAACGAGTATCGAATCATGTTCGTATTTCACAGAAACCCGGAGCTCCTTCAGTGCGAATTTTACATAAAGCGCTGTTCCGATCGTCGGCATCTATTTTTATCCGTAATAAGAAGTCCCCGCACAATTTACTCGTCGAGTGGTGTAGCAAACAAGATCCTGATGGTAAATAGAAAATTCGACTCCCTAAATTTATTTCAGAATAGATTATATTCAAGAGATATCTTCAAAACTGACAAGACCTCTGGTTATAGTATATTTTATTAGATTTGACTCGTTTAATTCGAATCACGTCTCTGCTAGATATCAGCCTCCTCCATTTAGAACCCGAGGATGTACCGAATGAGGTATCAACGTAAAAGCCTAAGACAACACATAAACCCGTAAGTTGAGAATAGGAGGCATTAAGCTTTAGGCATGAAAATTTGTTTACGAATGCAGGGCACAATATATATCATCCTATATAAAACGCATTTCACATTTTTATTATATGGTTACAGCAGCTTTTTTGTTGACAGAGTCGACACGTCCTAGGGAATACGTAAGTAGGTGACTACACTATTATTTATAAATAAATATTTGATCCACTCTTCAAGGAATAAATCAAAATTCAAGACAATATACGGAAAATTCACTACTAGTTCAGGGTCTATGTACATTAGCTTGCAAGTTGTATATATTTTATGCAACTATGAGGGGCTGCAGGAGGTTCTAACGCGACAGGTAACAAATTGTCGGACACTGTGTAGTTAAAAACGTCACCATTTAAACATCTTGCTTCGGGTCAAAATTACATAAATATTAGTTATATCACTTTTGTAGAGAATTTACAGTTTTGGCTCTCTTACTTTTTTCATGGGATTAATATTTTTTATTTATCGCGTGAGGAAATTAAAAATGAAAGGAATAAGAAATATTTTTATTATATTTTTGTAAATTTTATGTTAAAAGTGGTTATCACAGCGTATAAAACACTAGAGCAATCTACAAATTTTGCATAAAAGTTTTTCTTTGTGCAATTAATATTTATAGGCTGGTGTCGATAACTTTTTGAAAAAAAAATTAATAACAGGCAAGGACCAGCAGTTAAGGTTATAATTAAGAGAAAAAACAAAAAGTAAACAAGAGATAAAATGAAATTGTGAAATAGGGAGGCTGTTTAGGGGTTGAAAGTGGTTTTCTGCGATTTTCGGCTAAACGTGACCTCCTAGCGGAAAATGTCCTTTACAAAAGTTGTAGACAATAAAATAATCTAAAACTTTCGAACCAGGCAATTTTCAAAAAAACCTCAAATTTTTTGAGAAAATGGCGGAAAAACTGTTTTTCGGTTTTTTATTTTTTTCTCTGGTAAAAACAATTCACACAATAAGTTAATAGAAAAATTGCAATGGTACGGAATTAGAGGGTTACCCCTCTCTCTTTTTAAATCATACCTGCTTAACCGTCAGCAGTGTGTTGTCATAACCAATGAAATGTCAGGATTCCTAAACAATAATTATGGTGTACCCTAGGGCTCTGTCTTGGGACCACTGTTATTTTTAGTTCATATGAACGACTTTCCTCAATTTATGTTGCCCAGCAAATCCACTCTGTTCGCCGATGACACCACTCTCTTGTGTTCCCATCATAACATTGACAGTTTACTCGAACTATATTCTCTCAATGAACTACAAGCAAAATATTGGCTCACCTTTAACGAACCAACACTTAATCAGAAGAATACTCAGAGACTAATAATATCCTCAAACAGAAATATATCCAAAGGCGAGCACGTTAAACTCCTAGGTATCTATCTAGATCATAACCTTAGTTGGTTAACCCATACTGATCATCTGGACAAAAGGCTTTCCAGCGTAATCTTCCTTTTTAGGAAGCTAAAAAGCGTTCTTGAATTCGACCTATTAAAAAATACGCAGTTGTTCTATGGGGTAACTCCCACCACGCATCTAAAGTCTTTCGACAACAAAAGAAAATTATAAGAGTTCTTGTCAACGCTAAATTTGGGGAACATTGTCAACCCATCTTCATTAAACTGGAAATTATGCCATTACCTTCGTTTTTTATCTACAATACTCTTATCTAGATTCACAGAAACGCATCCTGTCTCTCTATTCAGTCGGACTATCATGAGCACAACACACGTGCTGCTGGACTTCTTAGAGTACCATGCTATAGGTTAACTCTAAGTGCAAAAGATTCGCCCAACTTAAACCTATATAACCATTTACCATCATCATCATCATAATATCATATTAGACAGTTAAACTTTAGGTCCTTCAAAAATAATGTAAAACGATTCATTCTTCAGTTTTGTTTTTATTGAATTGATGATTTTCTGAGGACGCCATATTTGGCCACTCCACTTTCGGTTGTCTAATGCTCATACTTGCAGAATGCTTGTACTTTTTATAGGTACCTATTTTATAAATGAAACTTTTATATTTTCGTGTTTGACAATGTGTAATCATTATATACAGTATTTATATGTACTTATATATATTTTCTTGTCTAACAATGTGTAAACGTTATATACAGTATTATGTTCTTATTATTGTCCTTGTTTATATATGTATTGTATTTCTCGAAACAAAGTTATTATTTTTTTGTAATGCAGCTGCTTGCCTGCTGATTTTCTGACTTGCTGCAAATGTTTAATCACAGTAACATATAGTGGTGAAATATAGACTATCTATCTATCTATTCAATTTACATGAAATTGAGCGTAAACCGCGAAGGAAGTTTGGTGTCAGAAGAAGTCTCGGGGAAGTCCGAGGAAGTCCAGGAAAGTTTTGAGGAAGTCCGGCGAAGTCTTGGGGAAGTCCTAGGAAATCCGATTAAGTCTTGGTGAAGTCCAAAGATTTTCAAGGAAATCGTTAAGTGAGAAGTAATCTGCGCATGCGAATTACCTGCTTCAATCATCCGTTCTCAAGTTACGTAATCGGTGAACCTTTACGATATGCCTGTGCGTCTAATTATACGTTGTACGTTGGTTTAGTAAACATTTCCAACTTGTAGATTGTCAATAAACATGATTCTTGAATTGATTTTTTGAATTACGTACGACGGCTCCAATGTAGCAGACAAATAATATCACCCTTGTTTTTCCTTTGATTAAAATTTTCCTCACATAAATCGTAAAAAAATCACTTTGAAATTTTTTAAACTTTTGCCTTTCAAATAATGTAGGTTACGAAAATTAATGTATTTTAATCCATCGGTCTCACTGCGTATTTGTTGGCGTGAAAACTGACGTAAAAATACTGTCACCTTAAAAAATTAATAAGCATATCTTTCGAGATATCTTTCAATTATTATTAGAGTAAAATTAAACAGATGGCTGTGAGGGCTATGTTGTAGGGACGAATAACACCAAAACCATCAGGTAGTGAGTGATGCGTCTATAATATAGCTATGTAAAAAGCGGAGAAGCAACCTGAAAGACCACTATACCCGGTAAGCGGTGATGATGGAAGTGACACTATAACCGCATCATAAACTGTACATGCTTTAAGAAAATTGGAAGGAGTATGTGTAGTCATCACATAGTGTAGTAGTATCACGTAGTGTAGTGTAGTGCTGCGCAATAAATTGAATAAGTTGTGGCAATCTGTTAATCAGAGGGCGGAATGCAGAGTGAATGATATTTTTAAACAACAATTGGAATTGGCAGTTGAAATTTATCAATCAGATAGGGAATGTGCAGTGGTCAAAGAGGATGTGCAGTCATTAAGGAGTCATGCTAGGGCTGCGCAGTAAGTGGAATTGTCTTTTAACAATCGTCAATTAGAGGATTTATGCGCAGTGTTTAGGGAGTCATACTGTAGTTACAGCGCAGTATGTAAAACTTGGTCTTAATATATTATAGTAGGAGAGCTGGTAGTCACCTCGACTAACGTGTGAGGTACAAGGCTAAAGTTGTGTGTATACTTGATTTTATACTAGAAAAGTAAGAAAATCATAGTCTGCCAGAATTGGCGCCATAAATTTTTTAAAGTGCAAAATAATTATAAAAACTAATATACTCGTACAAGTCTGGCGTTCAAATATTTCTTAATTTATATATACATTCTTAAAGATAGAAAAAAATTGCCAGATGATTCCTTTAAACATAATATTTTTAGTCGCAAACTCCCTTATAAAGTCCTTATTTTACTATAAGGAACGTAACCAGACTGCAACCAACAGCTACTCTCCGGGCTCCGAGCGCTGAATTACAAGTTACAAGTCTGGCGCGTTAAGTGTAATAATTGCATATTACCATCAAAACGCTAATGCTTCGATTGCAACAAACACCAGCCGAAAGACTGATCCTACTTAAAGGAGCTCTCTTGCCAGCCGTCACACACCACTTGCAGACTGCAGTTTCGAGCTGTTGGCTCTCGTCAGTGCAAGGTAGGCATGTGACGACCGGCACGAGGATCCTTTGACTACTTGGTACATCCTGGTATTTTTACAATAGCGACATGTAAAATAGTCAGCAGGCGCCACCTAGCGGTCCAGTGTCTGTTGCAATCGAAAAATAACTGGACCGCTAGATGGCGCCTAAAAATATTATGTTTAATATTCCGCCCTCTAAAAGCACATTTGAAAGATGGTTCCTTTGGTTACAAATACCTGTCAGGTGAGCCTAAAGTTGCTAAGAAGGGTAATATCCATGATGTACTTTTACAAAGCTGATATTTGGAGGAAATATTCTTCGATACTAATAAAGTAAGGAAATCACAGTCTGACAGAATTGGTGCGGTTGCAATAATACAGAATAATAATAATAATAATAGTACGCCAACTTAGCCCCTAGGTTGAAAACGAACACCTTGTATATTTTGTTTTGTAGTTTACTATAATAATATATTACAGCATGTAGTATATTATTATGTAGTATTGTTTGGTATATACGTCTAGGTACCTACTGTTGGTAAATAAAATTATTTGTTCAGTTGCTGCTGTATACCTTCACTGACTTTCTGCTTTTCAATAAGAACATTACATATTAAATTTTGCTTTCTCATCCCTCAACTAAGCTAAGTATGCATTCGTGAAAGATTTTTGTTTTTTGATTGCATTTTTAAACGAATATTAACGAATTAAGATAAGAAAAACATGATTTAAATAAGAGGAACTTTCTACATTTAAGAGGTCAAGGGAAATGACTCGGACTTTTTCAACTTTACAACAAAAAATATCTTTACCAACTGTTTAAATAAATAAAAAATGAAAAAAATAACAGATTGAGTTCTATTCCGCGGAAAGTAAGCTGTGATCTCCTAATTGGAAACTATTTTTAACCTGCCTCCAATCCTTAATATTTACTGAATTTGTTTTAAAAACAGGCATATATTTAAAAAATATAATTATAAAATTCATTATCGTACAATTCTCATTTAAAACATAAAAATTTTGAATTCACGGGAGACTAAAACACCTGTGGAAATGCTCTTCATTCCAGATGAGATTTTCGATAAACTAAGAGAGAGAGTAACTTCTAGAATATTACTAATGTTTATGTTTCTAACATTTATATTGAAAAATTAGGGGAATTTTAAAATAGTATGGAAAGTCCGGGGAACTCTTGAGGAATTCCGGGGAAGTACTGAGAAAGTCTGGGAAGTTTTAAGGAAGTCCTAGGAAATCTTGAGGAAATACGGGAAGTCTTAATGAAATCCGGGGAAGTCTTGAGGAAATCCGAGGAAGTCTCGAGGAAATTCAAGGAAGTCTTGGGGATGTCTTCTACGAAAAGGAAGTCTGGTGTGCAAAATTTGGCCGCGGTTTACCCCTCGTTTTTTGCATTGAATAAGCATGATTTTTTTGGTATCTGGGAAACAAGTAGTTTTTCGAAAAGAAATCTTCCACGGCAAACTTTATTGGCATTTTTTTCGATTTACAGATTCTATCTGGGCCTATTGTAACCGTTGAAATGCCTACTGTAAAACGGCCTATATATGTTGATGGTATATTTTTCATGAAACCGCTTAAAATTTAGAAAAACCAAAAGAATGACTTTTTGAATCACGAATTTTTCAATATTTTTTAAATTATTTTTCCATTTTTTAATTATTTATGTAAACAATGGATAAATTTCAATGACAGAATTTACTTTAATGTAATATTACTAAAGTTGAATGAGTTTAATTGAAGAAAGTGACGGAAACCATCCTGAAACTTTGAAATAAATATACATAAACGTGGTAGAAAAATTTACAAAATTGTGAATTCGGAAATTTGGCAAAAGAACGATACTATTGAAGATATTGCAAATCAAAATTTTAATTATGTTCGAAGCCATTATGCAGCTGATAATTTTATAGTATTTGATGGGTATCTCGAAGTAAATAAAACTTTAACTACAACACTTACAGCATCTACTTCCATATCGGTGGGCACGAAACATGCCGAACGTTCACGTCGTAAGAAATCTACAAACATTCCTACATTTGAATATCAAGATATAAGTAAAATACCGTTCTCGCAAGAGAAAGTTGTATCCAATCAAAGTAACAAAAACAATTTAATATAAACTGTATCAGCTAAACTACAATTAGGGGGATTTTTGTGCAGGCAAGCTCCCGAAAACCCTGCTGCACTAATTATAAATACTGCAGTTGAACTAGCAAAACATGATGGTATATAAAATTAAATTTTTTTATTTTAATTTTAAAGTTTAATAAATATAAAAATAATTTTTTTTATTCAAATTAAATTGAATAATATCAACTATCTTTTTAATGTAAATATGTCGTCGTCGTGGGTCAAGATATTGATTTACCAGTACTTCTGCATCAACTGAATTCAAATGGTCTCAGTATTTTTTTCCACAAACCAGGGTCAGGCAACGAAAAGGATTCATTTTATACATCTAGTTGTTTGAACACGAATCGTATACAAATATAGTAGCATTTTTTCACTCTTTTTCAGGTTGCGATACAATTTTCGGTTCTGCTGGAAAAGGAAAAAACAATAGTAAAATCATTATTGAGCATCAAAAATGTATGAAGCCTAACTAGTATTTTTTTTAAAAAAGATGCAGACCAAATAACCATTGCAAGCTGGTATTTACAAAAGTAAAAAAATGGATAAGTCGTTAAATTAATTAAGATTTGAGCATTAGCAACTGGCAACCAAGAAATCTACTTTTAAATTGGAAAAGCTTCCCCCGACTGAAAGAGCAGCTGCACAACACTCTTACAGAGTTTATTACCAATGGCAAACTTGGCTTGGTTATTTGGGTAATGAGCCCGATGACAAAAAAGCTAAGCAATTAAGCTGGAATGAACATCTAGGTAGACTCGTGTTCAAATTTATCCCAGACAGTTCAGACTTAATTCCAGAAAAATTATTAAAAAGTATTAGCTGCAGCTGTGAAAATGTTGTGGCTGCCGAAAACACAGCTTAAAATTTATGCAGTAATTGTCATGAAAACTGCTCAAATAGAGATGAAGAAATATTTGAAGACTTAAGTGATTCGGAAGAGATTATCTATGAAGAACCAGCAAAGGGTCTGGATATTGAAATTGAAGAGCTCGAAGACGTCGATAATCTCGAAGATCCTTCGGAATTTGAAACTTTTAATGAAAATTATCTAAAATTCATTAGAATATTATAATTTTTTATTTAATTTTTATATTTATAAAAACATGATAAATCAATATTTTTCTGAAGACGAAGCGAAAGAAACTTTGTAAAAAAATGTCATTAAATTAATTGTTTTACTTAATAATTATTTATTCAAAATATTTTATTCAAATAGACCTAAAACAGATACTTATCGTTATACCATTTATTTAGTGAAAAATAGTCAAATATACATTAATAAAAATGAACACTGGGCCAGTAAGTTGTTAAGTCTAGCTTACGACTTTCAGTACCGTACGGTGCATTGCCATGAAACACTTAAGTTTCAGAATGATTTCCCCCACTTTCTTCAATTAAATTCATTCAACTTTAGTAATATTACATTGAAGTAAATTCTATCATTGAAATTTAATCCATTATCTGTATAAATAATTAAAGAAATGGAAAATAACAAAAGATATTATAAAATAAACATATAAATATATAAAAAAATATAAAAATAAACCATCAACATATATAGACAGGCCAACGGTTACAATGAGTCTGGATAGAATATTTTGTTAAAAAAAAACACCAATAAAGTTTTCCGCGGAAGATTTTGTCCTTTTTTTCCAAAAATTTCAATATTTCGGAAACTACTTATTTCCTAGATTCCAAAAAAATCATGCTTATTCAATGCAAAAAAGGTATACTTTCACATGATTCCATGTAAATTGAATAATTTTTATGAGAGAAAAAAATCGAAAAACCGGTTTTCCGCCGCATTCTCAGAAAATTTGAGGATTTGTTTTATTATTTACAACTTTTGTAAAGGACATTTTCCGCTAGGAGGTCACGTTTCGCCGAAAATCGCAAAAAACTACTTTCAACCCCTAAACAGCCATTACACAATTTCACTTTATCTCGTGTTTAATTTTTGTTTTTCTCTTAATTATAACCTTAAGTGAATTTCCCGGCTGGTCCTTACATGTTACTAATTTTTTTTTAATAATCAAAACCCGCTTTGGCATCAGCCTATTAGAGTTGTATCCAATTTACATATAGTACACGCAAATTAGATTTAAAAACACTGAATAGAAGAAATAATTTATAAAGAAATAATATTTGAGATGCGTACTCTCGATAGGGTTACGAATAGATACTCGAAAAGTTCGTACCCCATTCAGGAACGGAAAGTTTAATAATCAGTGATCAAATTAGGGGTGGGGGGGTAATTAGAGTAGTGGGAGGTAATAAGGGTGCTGGGGGTTAAGGAGCGGGGCCTAGGAGTTGTGGTGGGGGGTAAATGTGATGGTGGGAGGCAATTAGAGAGTAATTAAAGGTAATTTAGATACAAATAAGTGTAACTAAAGGTAATTGAGTTAAAAATAAGAATAATTAAGAGTAATTAAGGGTAACTTGGGTTCGAATAACGGTAATTAAGGCAATTATAGTCCATGAGTCTGTCAGCCTGTTCGCCTGTATGTCCGTCGAACAGGTGCGTTTTTCTGTCCACCTGCTCGTCTCTTCATTCGTATGTCTATCTGTTCGCGTTTATAGCATATATATATAGCAAATAATTGCAGATTAGTTGAGTAAGGTTATGTTGGTAACAAAAGTTAGACTATGTTGATGCGGGTATGTCCAGATGAAGGGGCCCCCAGAAGACGCTTTACGTTATGTGGAAACGGTAGGGCCTTAGTCAACGGGGGGTCATTTGATAGCACCGGGGCATTAATGAGGTTTGAATAATTGCGTCGGCAATACAGTTAAAATTTCCCTCGTGAATTTTTCATGTCAAAATTGCGTTTGAATTTCTCGGTCGGTAATGCGCAGATCCCACACTTGACGGGTCCATTTGACAGCACGGGATACTAGTGAGGTTATATTGGTTATGGGCCCATTTGACAAAACAAGGGGGGCACATTGTTGACAGCACGGGAGCCCTAAGAAAGCGGAACACCTTCTCAACCGACCTACTAGCATTTTTTTATTGAATGATTACACAATATATATTATTTATGTAAGTAAAGAAACAAAAAAATATATATAAAAATTGCCGTTTTGGTAGAATCACCGTCAATATTAGACATTCGCTTACCAGCACCACCACTATCTCTCGACCGTGTTTTAGTGTATATCTGACCAAGAAGTGAGGCAGTAGTCCTCACTATATCTACATTTTATGATGAGTTAGGGGCTTGAATAAACGGGATAAGCTTTTCATTATTGGTGCATCAAGTGGTCTGTTCCAGAAGAGACAATGAATGCTCAACAGGAATTGATCCCTCAGAACTTTTCAAGATCAATGAGTGAGATGAGAGGTCGAGAAATAAACTTTTATTGGTGCACCAATAACATAACAATCATCTGTTTCGTATTCACGTAAGCGATTTAAAGGATGGATTAGGTCCTTTCCCGCGACCACATTCCACTGCAGTGATTTCCCCGACTATGTAATCATTGTAATTTCATTTATGAATGATATATGTCAAGTTGTAGTTATTCTCCACTATTTCTGAACCTGCAAGGTTCCTAAAAAACAACACTGAATGTTTAACTAAACTTTTACATGCATGGTAATTCCCAGTGTAATTCAGCGCTAACATTCATTCAAACTAATAATTTCAATTAACAGTATATGAATGATAAGGCATTAAGTACTTCAATTCACGTTGGCAAAACTTAAGGAAATAACTTAGAGTTATACAAATCATGGATAGTTAGTAAGAAAATTGTTATCAATCTTCCTTAATTCTATACTTTATGCAACTGTTTTAATCTGGATCGGAAATATCTCATTTTGTATGTGAATGATATCAGCTGTGACGACGCCGCCGCTGCGCCACAGCCTCGGCAACTTAGCACTGCGACCTGAACTGCCAGAGACACCTGTTCGGATTAAGAAAATAAATCACCTGTTATTAAAACGATATTATCGCCTTACAACATATTTTATCTAATTTTTTCATTAAATAAATTTTATAGCTGCGTGCAATTTTGAGACCGTAAAGGGAAATTAATTGACTTCGCAGTACAATTTAATAATGGGTGTTTGTTAATTTTGGTTTTTGTTATTTGTTGCGAACGATATAAATTTCGTAACACGATTTCTGTTCACAAATCCAAGGGTGTGCTTAGAATTCGGCTTCTGCTTTACGATCGCGCTAATAAAATAGGTTCTTAGACTGGTGAGAAATATTTACTTAAAATTGTAGTCAAGAAAAAGGTTGTATTTTCCACAAGCATTTTTTTAACCATCAAAAAGCAGGGTAATAAATAAGCATTAATAATTTAATTACCATAGGTATAGCATAGCGTATAGGTATTTTTACGTCCTTTAGATATACAGTGTGTCCAACTAAGTCGGCACCATATGGGAAACTTTTTTATTATTGGTTTTATGAAAAAAAGTTATTCTTGATAAAAAGTTCTGCATGGCGTATAACCCAAAATGAAATAATCAGATATCAATTTTTTGCAGTCGTATACGAGGTATGTCGAAAAATGTAAATTTTGCTCAAGAGTAAAGTACCTTTTTTTATTACAATATCGACAAACGTTATTAAGAAAAGTTGATCCTAATTGAAAATTACGGTCAGATGTCCAATATTATCCATCTACCATGAAAAAACGATTTATAATAATTTTTGGCTATAAATTAAACATAATTTAATTTTGCAAATCATAAAACATTTATTGTATTGAAAAACATGATAAACTTTCGGTTCATCCTAGATTAAATGTCAACGTAGAGACAAATTACTACTATACAGAATTTGCCAGTGCATTCTAGATTAAATGTCGATCTGTAGACATAAATTATCAATGCTAATTACAGAGAAGAGTGTGTAAAAATAACAAAATCTGTTTTTTCATAGTAGATGGATAATATTGGATATCTCACCGTATTTTTAGGAATTAGGATCAACTTTTCTTAATAACGTTTGTCGATATTGTAATAAAAAAAGGTACTTTACTCTTGAGCAAAATTTACATTTTTCGACATACCTCGTATACGACTGCAAAAAATTTATATCTCATTATTTCATTTTGGGTTTTAGGCCATGCAGAACTTTTTAACAAGAATAATTTTTTTTCATAAAACCAATAATAAAAAAGTTTCCCATATGGTGCCGACTTAGTTGGACACACTGTATTATTATAGAGAGAAACAAAAATTTGTTATCTGAAAAAAGCTGTTCCGGAAATAAATTTAATTTGTTTTAATATTTTTTACCTCATCCTGTAAATGAATTCTGTGACAGAAGTTTAATAAAGTTTTTAATTATACTATTACGGCATATTAAAAATTTTACTTTTTAGGAGGAGACTACAAGGTAGGAAATTTTTGTGAAAACGGCCGCCTCTACTAAGGTTGACCTAGCCCGTTTGCCTCCAACAGAACTACCCGTGATTACAATAGATGATTCACAAATATTCATGAGTAGTACGTTTAAATGCTAATGATAATAAAAATATTTTGTTAAATTGGCATAGTTTTTTTCGTTAAAACTACCATAAATCTGTTCAAATATGACAATCTTATGTTATCAATAAATACAAAATTGCTAGGTACTTATGTCGATTACCATTTTGGGATGTGCATGTAAAACATGTGTGTGGAAAATTAAACAAAGCATTCTTTGCCATACTGCAAATAAAAGACAGCGTAGACCGTACAAGTCTCTTAAATATCTATGATGCAATGGCATACACACATATATTATATAATATAATATGTTGGGGTAGTGCCAGAGATAGGGAAAGGGTATTTATATGCCAGAAAAGAATAATTCGATTAATATACAAATTGTAGTTATTCGAAAGTTGTAGAAATACTTTCATTGACAAAAGTATTTTAACTACGCCTTGTATATTTATATATAAATGTCTAACCTTTGTAAAAAAATATATGGATCTGTTTATAAAACGAAACCAATATCATAAATATGATACAAGAAATGGAGAACTATTAAGTGTACCAAAACATCGTATAACTAATAAACAAGTACAACTGTATTATCTTATATAATAATTTTTAAATAGAGAACCTTAAGGTTGTATATATAATCGCTAATTGTATTGGACAATTTATTCGTATTTGTATTGGATATTTTACTCGTGTTTGTCGTATGTTGTATATTGTGTTAATTGATATAGATATTTTTTATTTTATTTGTATATATATATATATATATATATATATATATATTGTTATTATACATGATTTGCAGGAAACAACTACTCAGCGGGCAAATACCCCGACCTGCATTGAATTACACCTTACAAATCATGAAAAATATTGGGTATTTGCCCGCTGAGTAGTTGTTTCCTGCAAATCATGTATAATAACAGTATATAGGTTAAGTCCACCAAGGGCTGAAGGTCGCCGCTCTCGGTACTTGCAAAATGGCAAGTCGCTATACACCATGGAGACATCTGTGATGTCTGGTGTATAGTAGCATTAGACCACATGAGAGGATTCACTTACCTCTCACCACTACACCATTTACATTAGTCTGTATAAGACTAGCAGGTTGGCCACTGTCATTTGTCTGCTCCATGACCTATGGCATACTGAGGAGAACTAATAAGTTCGAAACCGGTCTATGTCTGGTCAGGGAGTTGACAAATGACATTGGCTACCAATTTTTCATGATTTGTAAGGTGTAATTCAATGCAGGTCGGGGTATTTGCCCGCTGAGTAGTTGTTTCCTGCAAATCATGTATAATAACAGTATATAGGTTAAGTCCACCAAGGGCTGAAGGTCGCCGCTCTCGGTACTTGCAAAATGGCAAGTCGCTATACACCATGGAGACATCTGTGATGTCTGGTGTATAGTAGCATTAGACCACATGAGAGGATTCACTTACCTCTCACCACTACACCATTTACATTAGTCTGTATAAGACTAGCAGGTTGGCCACTGTCATTTGTCTGCTCCATGACCTATGGCATACTGAGGAGAACTAATAAGTTCGAAACCGGTCTATGTCTGGTCAGGGAGTTGACAAATGACATTGGCTACCAATTTTTCATGATTTGTAAGGTGTAATTCAATGCAGGTCGGGGTATTTGCCCGCTGAGTAGTTGTTTCCTGCAAATCATGTATAATAACAGTATATAGGTTAAGTCCACCAAGGGCTGAAGGTCGCCGCTCTCGGTACTTGCAAAATGGCAAGTCGCTATACACCATGGAGACATCTGTGATGTCTGGTGTATAGTAGCATTAGACCACATGAGAGGATTCACTTACCTCTCACCACTACACCATTTATATATATATATATATATATATATATTAGTAAATTATATTCAATAGTTTCGATGAATTGTACTCTATACATGCATTACATGTATTTTATGACTTGCCATATATTCTCCGTGTATCAAGAAATGGTTAATAAATTAATTTCTAATTTCTAACTTCTAACTTCTAACTTCTAACTTCTAACTTCTAACTTCTAACTTCTAACTTCTAACTTCTAACTTCTAACTTCTAACTTCTAACTTCTAATTTCTAATTTCTAATTTCTAATTTCTAAACCATCCTGAGAACTAGTGAATTCGAATTTGTGAAAATGCAGTTTTCCCATTGTTTGTTTTTTTTTAAGATCATGAGATAACTAAGAGGTATACAGTCGTCGTTCTGCATTTAAATTATGGCTAATTAAATTTACTAAAACTTCTGTTGATGCGACTTTCATCGTAGGATAAGTATTTCTCCTGATATTTGAGCCGGAAGTTGACGAAAAATTCAGTTTTTTCCAAATAACGGCCAATCTTAACTCTGCTGTATCTTGAGTACTATTTGATGTACAGAGCTGGTTCATACCTCAAACTGTAGCAAATTTAATTTGCTTTAAGAAAGCTTAGAATAACCATTTCGATGTAATGCACAGTTCAGGAGATATAATTAAAAAAAAAACAAAAAACTTCCCGGTTCTTTAAGTGCCACGACGGTGGCACAGATCTTTCGAAGCTGCAAACTTGGATTTACACTATTGGTATTGCTCCTAACAGCATACCAAAAATTCGGAACTACACGTTATTTTTCAATTTTAATGTACCCATTGACTGGCCTATATTGGGAACACGTATTTCCACATTGTATTTCCGATATTTGAACTCAAATTGAGAGGTCTTCCCAGCTCTATCATGTGCAGCCACCTAACGAAAGCATCAGCAAACTTGGAAAAAATATTCCTATATTATCCGTTGTTTTATTATTACGCTCTTCTTGATTTTAGCCTCAGAATGTCATGTGTGTAACGGCCATTAACATGATTTTATGTGTTTTCTTTAGAAAATTGAGTGTAGTGATCCACAATGTCAAATGTAGTAGTAGTAATTGTTGGGGGAGGCCTAGTGCCTGGCAAGTAGGCCACAAATGGGCCCTTTTTACCTACCCCCTGACGTCCCCTCAACCGTTCACTTCTACTCGGCCTCCTACTCCCTCCTGAAACCTTCCTGATCTTCTAATGAAGGTCAGGACATGTTTCCATTCGAGAGAGTCCATTTCCTCTTTTGGGAGCGTTGTGGTGCCGAAAAGTTCATACCTCAGGCGCCCGAACTCTTCACATTGTCCCAAGAAGTGAAACGATGTTTCTTCATCACTTCCGAATCTTGGGCAGGTGGGATCTTCCTCAACCCCTATCACTGATAGGTGTCTTCTGAGCCTGCAGTGACCATTTAGGACTCCGACCAATTGGTTCAGAGCCCTCCGGCTTCTGCCTAGCAACCAGGCCGCCCTTGACTTGTTCGGCCCCGTTACGAAGTCTCGAGCCTGTCTGCCTGTCTGATGTCAAATGTGAGTACAACTATTTTATTTACATTTTATTGTATTAGTTGGGAAGTAATTCATATAAAAATAAAATCTTACAATCCTAGTTTGTTGTTATTAATAATATGTTTCTTTATAAATGTGTGAAGATGGCTTCCTATAGTTCACATTGGGCTAAAAAAATTAGAATACAAAAAGTATTACTCAACTTTATTTTTTTATTTCTTATAGCTATACTTTAAATGCTGGAATATTACTATGCTCTTCCCTCTGATTAAATGGAATCGTCGAGGTTGACGAAGAATCTGAAGATAATGATCCTAACAGTACTTCAATATCTAGAAGGTCAACGCTCTCTTCATCAGGGGATTCGCCTGAAACAATACCAGTTTCAATAAGACAAAGTAATGATTATTTAACATCTGTGTCGACACCTCTACATCAAGAAATTTAACACCGCTTACTATAGACCAAAGAGAAGTTCCTTTAATCCTACCTATTATATACCAATCACATCAGGTTCGATAACTGAAAATTGCTACAGGAACACATGACGCCCTTTCGACACCAACAATTGTATCTCTACGACTCAGTTGCCAAAATCGCAGTTTAGTGAAAAGGAACTCCTAGATGACAACTGGACTGAGTCATTGGGTTTTTACTTCGAAAAACTAAATATTCTTAAGAGTACAACCCCACAACTGAAACATCATTTATCTAAAACTGATAATGAATTAGCCTGTTTTTTAAAAATTATGACGGACGATATAATTGAGGATATTGTTAGACATACCAATCTTTACGCATCTCAATAACGTACTAACTTGGTGGGGAAAACTAAGAGTAAGAAGATTTTGAACTAGGTAGATGCATCGAAGGAAGAAACAAAAGCTTTTTTGGGGTAACTAATTCTAAAATGGAATACATGTGCTACCGCATCTATCTAATTACTGGAGCAGTGACCAGCACTAGATGTAGAAGTTATACCAAGAGTCACAACACTGAAAAGATATAAAAAATTCATAGAAGCACTTTATTTGAAGATAATTATGCAGCTGTACCCAAAGGAGAACAATGCTATGATAAACTTCATAAACTACGACCTCTTATTGATGCTCTAAACGAAAGTTCCTTCAATTCGTATCAACACTCACATAGATTTGCTGTTGATGAATCTATGATACCCTTCAAAGGGAGATCCAGTATGAAACAATACATGCCTAAAAAGCCTGTGAAAAGAGGCTATAAGGTTTGGTGCCTTGGTGGCTCTCTTACTGGGTATATATTTAAATTTGACGTGTATTGCGGCAAGGTATCAATGTGAGAGTAGTTATAAATCTGTGTCAACACAATTCACAATCTCTTGTCGTATTGAATTTATTTTTACTACAGATAATCTACTTCATATGTTACTAAATGATAGAATTTATTCAATGGCACAGTAAAAGCAGATCGAAAAGGACTGCCAGTAATGTTGAAACGGAAGATAAACTAAATAGAGACGAATTTGTGTTCAGTGTAAAGGGTGTAGTTGCAACTACAAAATGGCAGCACTCAAAACCAGTTACGATAATCTCAACTGCTGCAGATCCTAAATTCACGACATCAGTCTCGAGAAAAAACAAGAATGATCCAAGAAGTCAAATTTATTGCCCAGAAGCCGTCCAGATTTATAATAGTATAATGGGAAGAGTGGATCGATTTGATAAAAAAAAAGAGAGATATGAATTGGAAAGGAGGTCGGTAAAGTGGTGGCATAGAATATTTTATTCTAAATTAGATGTAGCTATCGTCAACGTATACACAATAATGAACATTGTGAAAAATGACGTAGATCAGTTGTCTTTTCGAATACGAGTTGGTAGACAACTGATTGCTGGTTTCTCAATAAGGAAACGAAGAACGATTATATATTAATTAATTATTATTATTTATTAAGAAAAAAATCAGAAGTATTGGAGTTCTTATAGAAGTGAGAACTGCAAATGTTGGGAAGCATCTTCCTAAACAAAATCAAACTTACCGGGGTTGTCGCTTATGCAGTACTCGGAAAAACGAGAAACGATCAAGAATTGTTTGTTCGGGACGATAGGTTGTCTTTTGTCTAGAACTTTGTTTCAGACTATTTCATGAGAAATCATTCTTTTTTTGCTCTTGGCTTTGCTTATTGTGCATATTTCAATAATAAATAAAAAATAAAAATAAAAATTTCTTATCAAACTTGAACTTCCTAAAACTTATAAGGTTATAGTGTTCCAAAACAAACGATTTCACTTAGAACACTGCAATATATTTCAGAACTCGGTGATGTAATATACTATATTTCATTAGGAGTTAGATAAGAATTTTCCCCCGCGCGCGTGTGACAAATTTGCGTGTTAGGCGAAGCCGAACACGGGAAGTCATGCAAGCACGGGAAAATCTATTTCTGAACGTGTAATGAACGATATTTTTTATTATACTTCTTTGAAAACGATAACATAAAAACAAAATATAACAAAGAAAGATATACGAAAGAAACTTGGAACATTTTTATTTTCATAACTTATGGGAATAAAAAATATGTAACTACTAAAGCAAGAATATTGAAAATTAACAAACTAACTATTAATAATAACAGCTCCAACTAATAATGTTTTTAGTTTGAATTGATATTATTAATGGTTATGTTTATTAATGCAATTATTATTATTGCACATTTTGGAGTTTCATTTTGTGACACTGCGATTATTGAAGCAGACTCTTCGCAAATGTTTTGATTTTCTTGAACGAATGATACACTTGTTGTATTTTGCGAGTGAGAAGGGGTAAACAGTTTTCGTGATACCTCAATTTTTCTTTGTATGGATTCTTCGATATATCCTTCTGCTACATTGGAAGAACTCCATCCTCCGTGCCTTTTCAGAATGAGTAAATCACAGCCGTTTCCACTAGCATGCTTGCCGAAGAATGCCTTAGTCCATGCCCAGTATATTCTCTAGGATTTTCTAGTTTTCGGCATTCTACGACAATTTTCGGAACACCATTGATGGTATGGCATCCAACATATTGAACGTAACATCTACCGTTTCGATATGCAACAAATAATCTTCTGCTGTTCATATTTTTAGGTCATAGAGCTTCATATTTACGATAAAGTGTGCAGGGTTCAAATGTACATCCTTCATTTGTAATGGTGAAACTTCTTGATGTATGAGTTTTTCCGACAAGAAAGCGCTCATTATCTACCACATCGTCTAAATTGAAACGTATTAAATCATCTCTTCCACACGCACCAAAGATTCCAAACATAAATAATATAATTCTATATTTCTTAAACCTGTAACAAAAAGTTGCTATTTAAATAATAGGCAACTTAAAAGATATTTGCTGGTTCTGACGGGATATCTGGACATTAAAGAAATTTGAGCAACTACCAAACTATTTCATTTATCAGTAATTTTACAAAAAATATTTGAAAATTGTGTTAAGAACAGATAGGTGGTTAAATTTTTCGATAAATATAGTGTGATCACAGATCGACAGTTATGTTATTCTTAACTTCTATAATTCTTTGGTATTTGTTTATATAGTTAATTTTGCTTAACTCAGTAATCAAATTGACATGAAATTCACAATATGTCCTTATATGCTTAGGTTATGCAATCTCATGTCAATTTGGTGATGACGATTTGTATGTGTTACTTATAAAAAACTCTATGACGAATTTGAATTTATTTGTTACACTTTATATTATATATCATTACATGATCGTCTTCCATTTGATGTATAGTATTAATTAAAAATTAAATCAACCTGTCATATGCTATTAAATCTGTCAAGTCAAAAAAAACAAAGGTCGCTCTGTCGTGGAATAAGGTCGTTGGTAACAATTTACACATAACCTAATACTACAGTTTTCGAGAAATTAGATGTGGGACTTGATCACCCTATATCGGTTAAAGCAACCGATTTTAGTATTGTTTCTGTGAAAACCCAGAATCGACTGTAAGAGTTATTACAGATGTGCTTAGATATTCTGAAAGCAGCTTGAGTAATAGTGGTTGTAAAGCTATTAATAACAAAGAACCGAAGGCAAGGCGAAAGCTATTATTGGGAATTATTTTAACACAGAACAAGCGCTCCAGAAGTGCAGTACAATGTTTTTCCACGCACAATCACCCCGCTTCAATCGAAGCCTTATTTAATATTTTCATACAAATGCTCCATCGATCATTTTGTCAAAACGATCACCCCATTACACTGCCGCGAATTTACAACACAGGTACTTAAGTTGTATCGATATATGGTTGGGAGAAATCCCTTTCTGGTTTATGCGTCTCCGAAGAGTGCTCAAGTCCATTTTTTTTATATATAGTAAAAATAATCAGTACAGGAGGTTTGTGGAATCGGAACAATTTATATCCACTGGAGAAATAGGCTTTAGTTTCTGAAAATAAAAAAACACTACTGGTACACTATTTATTAGTATTTTATCAAATCAATGTAGATATTGATTTTGGTGAAAAAATTATAATCCTTTTGTTAAGCATTCTTTTTAGATTATTAATATTTTTTGCTAATTTTGTAAGTAAAATTGCAACTTTCACGTTGCCATTCTTTAGTAATTATTGACTTTTATGAAAAAAAAATTTTTAATTTGATTTTCTATCCATTCAAATGGTTATATTATTTGTTTGTGTTCCTTAAAAAGAGGATGAATCCACCCCTAGAAAAATTTAAACACCCGCAGAGTATAATGAAACTTCTAAGATCCATTTACTACCAATTAAAAAAAAACAAAATTTGTTTAGCATCTCACTTTTCCAAAATGTTGCATGTTTGGAACTTCGAGATACTGTATACAGATGTATACAGTATCTAGAAGTTCCAAACAATAATCTTATCTAATAGTTATTAACATTTTACCACAAATTAGATTTTAGCTAATAATTTTCTTACAACAGCCAAATTTGCCAGTTTACCTACACATAGTTTATTTATTTGCTAAACACATTGCTATTACATAGTTTGATTTGTTTTATTAAATTGTGCACAGGAGTCAGGATGTGTCACTTTATGATCCGTGTTATATTTCAATTTAAACTTTTCGTTTAATATTAGACAATTATTACACCTTTTTGTTTGTTTTGGGCATTCTGTTTCTTCATGTTCATCTGTAAAGTTCAAAACATGAATGTTGCCGTTCGCGTCATCATCCTTTAATTTCCAAACCAAACCATCTCAGGGTCACACAGAATGGCACGCATGGGCGTATCAACGTATGAAGAAAAGACAAGTATTTTGTAATAAAAATATCTGGACAATAATAGCATGCGATACAATGAATTTTAAAATGCGTTGCCGCATTTAATTTTACAATTCACCTCATAGATTTCTTGCAAAGGTAAAAGGAAACATGCGTTACATTTTTCTTGATTAAAGCACCCGTTTAATTTCATCACCATGTCTCTGGCTACTGCATCCAGTCTTTTATCCACCGCATGCTGCTGAGTTGGCAGAGAACTGACAGAATGCTCAACGTTGGTTGCGGCTACGACTAACCCTTGTAATATTCATTTTTGTAAAACGAATCGTTATGCTCGGAATTTCTGTCGTAGCGTCAGCAGACGTGACTTTCTGTTATTCCCATCATGTGCGCTTTGTATTTGCAAAATTAGAAAAATTGCATGTCGTTGATAAGTACATAAATTGATGACGTGAAGGACAACATTTGTGATTTCAACTATACATATAAGGCAAGCCACTTTGTTTACAATCTGATTTTTTATGGTAGAATCCTTGACAACGGTAACAACATGGGATTCTTAAATCTTCGTAGATTGGATAGCGTTCCCAATTAATGTATAATTTTTTTCATGCATAAATTCATTAAATGAGTCTGTCGAGCATTCTTAGAAAATAATGTTACTACCTGATCTAGTTCTTTAAATGCATATCCAATCTTTTTTCTCCCTGTAAATCGTTTTGTTCTCCAACACATTTTTCGATTACTTCTGCTGTCATGTTCTGATTAAAATTTGTAATTTTCATTGTCGGTTTTCTCATTTTTGTTAGTTCCACATCATATGTTTCTTGCAATACAAGGGGAAACTCCCCTAAAAATGATACTATAGGGGCAAGTTATAAATTCAAAGAGGGCACAGAGTATAGCATAGTCATGGCACGGTTAGCTCGGAATTGTGGTGTAGTAATCACGACAAAAAGTAAACTAGTCCCGAGATACTGAGCAAGTATCTTGGGGAGTAGCTGTACCCTAAATTTATAAGAAGAATTATCAGTTGCTCTTGTTTCTCTGGCGTGACAATAAAATTAAACGCCCTGATTCACAAATACAACACTTTAATACTACAACAACTGACAGGGGATAGACTATATGTTTCAAATTTAACAATGTGACACTCAATATGTGATTAATAGGTTATTGCTATGTAACAAAAGATTAAAATATATATTTATAGTACTGTCTGATAGCTACCGCAGGCATACAGAAAATAATGATATATTGTGCTGTTCTACTTTTATTGCACTTAATAATTTGCAGTACTAATCAAACTTTAACTTGTTTATTTCCAATAGATAAACCCCAAAAAAAAACTTTAAAACCAAAAGATCAAATTAAAATCTCTTACCTTTTGATCCGAAAGTATGTCAAATTTATTTAATGGGCCGGCTAGCTTATCTTTTCCTTCAGGAGCAGGTTCAAATTCAGTGCCTGTTTTAAAATGAAATTTTATTAAAGTAAAATTTTTAATCTGATATAAGTAATTTATTTTCCTTGATATTTAGATAATTTAGCAGTTTTATAACAGGTTCGAAAGTCTAATACACTATTTAAATTTTATTATACAACCTTGTCCAAAATTAAACACACAAAAACCTTCCTTCTTCGTAGCTACACTCTTCTCTTTCCAAATCCAACAATTCTCCTTTCATTAATTCTTCACCTTATCTCGTCCTTATATCCTCTGCAATTCCTATCCACAATAACACCTCTTCCTTCTTATTTACAGTCTATTTTTACTCTTCTTCGCTGATCTACACAATTTCTTACTTTTTAATTCAATTTCAAATTATTAATTCTTGTTTATTATTTTTCTTCTTCACTCCCTAATTTTCACTTGTTCTTTTTTTTCTTAAATTTGTTTTTCCAATTTTACAACCTCTCTTTTATCTGTTGTTTGTTGTTCTATATCACTAAATATCAAAGTACCCAAAATAAACAAAACACCATATGAATTTTGATTAATTTCATTCCAAACATAACCTAACTTAAACTTTCTTGTCTTTCTCCAGGAAAACATTTACCAACTATAAAAAAATTTCCTACTTAAAAGAAATGTCATAATGACTTAAATGTTAGAAATTATTTCAACAACAACTTAACAACTACTAACATAGATGTCAGTATCAAACTTACTGTTGACATCAAATAAAAACTTTAAAACTAACTCTAAACAAGTATTAACATTCTAAAACACATACCTTTCGGATCTTTAGCTAATTTAAATAAATTTTGAAAACCATCTAAAGGAAAAAACAAATTCAAACCCTGATTCAGTAAATAACACAAACATGCAATCTTCGTAATCGTCCAATATGCGAATACATAGCAATATATTAACTTAAATATGTTGAAAGAAATAAGTAATAATTAATTCCCCAGGCGGTGTCAGGTTGCGTGATATGAAAAATACAGCGAATAAAATGAATAAGAGAGTATAAATGAAGATGTATTTTTACCCACTGGAATCCGTGGCTTTGAACCCCCAAAGAGTAGGACAGCGTTCTGATAGTTTCGGAGATCCCTCGGTTACGTGCTTTGCCCAGATAACGGCCGTGAGGGGGTCCCAAACAGCGGCGAAGGTGCTCTTCAAGTCGTACTCCAGAAGCGTGGGTGCTAACAACGTGCCGGGAGCTGCACCAGGGAAAAGCGTACCAATAACGTACTAACAGCGTACCATAAACGTACCAACAGTGTATCATAAACGAACCACAAGCATGCCATAAAAGCGGATCCTGAACGTGCTGGAAGCGGCCTAAAATAATAAAAATCAGACATCAATAGGTGGAAGGGTAACCACGGAGAACATGCTTAACGTTTGTCAACTAAAATCCTACATAGTAGTGATAGTTTCCTCTCGAAACTGGTTCCATAAAATAAAACAACATCCAAAATAAGGGAAAACTGCAGCTGATTGCCAAAATTCGTACATCCCACAAGGATGTGTACAGATGACCTTGGAAATCGTCAACAAAGCGGCCGCGTGCTCTACGAGACGTATATTGAATGAATCATGGCCGAGACGGAAGTTCTTTCAGAACCCTCTATGCTGAAGCGATGCATATGTGATTTTATATATTTTGTGATTTTATATACTTGATAGAGTACTGTGGGTTGCCCATGGTCGAGCTGCATTATATTCTCCCAGGACGTAGCCAGCTCGTTGTAGACTCGTAACAACATCTTTCATAGCTTTTTCTAAAACCTTTGTGCTTACTGTCCCTGAATTTGTAGATTTAAATTTTTTTGCTCTAATTACCAAATTGGCAGAGTTTGTATCCTTATCAATATATTTTTTGTTAATAAATAATTTTGTGCTTCTTTGGATTTAATTATAACGTTAGGGTAATTCTAATTTACTTCCGTACTTTTCACATGGTCGTTCTTTATAACAGTTGCATAGGCTGTTACACTCTGATTTTCTTTTTTCGCTTGCTTATATACTCTTAGATTTTCTTGTAATAAATTAAGAATATCCTCATTGCTACTAATTATTATCTCTTTGTCTTTTATAGTATTTTATAAGGGGTTTATAAAATCCATATTTCTGCGCTTCTTGCGATGGAATTTCAGTATACATTTTTGTGATGATAAGACACTTTATTTCTGATTAATCTAATTCCGAACATTCTAAACATATTATATTTCTGCAGAAATCACATAAAAAACAAGGGCACTTTACATCCCTGTTTGGTTGTTTAATTTGTTTGTATATGTTGCATTCAATAATTTAATTATTGGCATTTGTTTTTTCCTTGTTTTACACTTTATTTCCTTTTTTGTATACCTTCTATACTCGTTCTTATATGCTTTTATAAGAAAGTCATTGCAAAGAACCACACAAATAACTGTCAGCAGAACACATACCAAGATTATGATGATTATAACAGCATTATATGCGTATTAAAGTCTTTAACAACCTCACCAATCAATAGACCAGATCCAAGCCTCAAGTTTGTATCAAACATACTGGCACATCAATTTGAAGGAATATAAATAAAAGACCTTATCAACAATATACAATCCAAAACACCTTGCTACGGCTGCTAACTGATGAAAATCTATTTGGAATTTAGTTGAGTCTAAACCGAATAAGTAAGACAAAAAAAAATATGAAAACCAATAAAAGATTATTTTTACCCTAACCTGACCTGAAATTATTTTCTTCGCCACCTAAGTAAACAGTAACCATTCTTAAATGAATTTATTTTTTATTTTGTCCGTAATAGAAAATATACACAGAATTGGACGCGAAAAGGAACTGCGAAAATATATGAAGCGATGATAATATTCGTATCAAACAATATACCGTATTAAGTTTTTTTATATATCAATCTAATTTGACCTTTCTTTGTAGCTTCTTCGTGACTGGATTTAAACATAAGCAATCAAAGGTCCGACTTGGAGAACGTAGAAGTTGTTTGTTGGGGCTGACATTTACAAAATTTATTGGAATTTTGTTACTTTTTGTTTGGTATCGTTTAACAACATGTGTTTTTACAAGTAGCACTTTTCCAAGCTCAACGGGACCGGGAGTGCGATAGGATGTGAATTTTTCTGATAAGCTTGGCCTGAATGAATTTATGTTTTTACAAGGGAAATATTTAAATCGGGCTTGCTTATGGCTTATTTATGGTTGTGCTACAGTTGTAATAATTAAAAGTTTTAGCTGGTTAGAAATTCTTTTCATGTAATGGAAATAGAACACACAGCCGTATAACTTTCGTGTTTGACATGGTAGTAGTATGAAAGTGTTTTGATAAAAAGTCTTTAAAATGGGAAGTGATTATTTTTCCGAAACGTTAGCTGTTTTACTGTAATTTTTTACTTTATTGGCTAACATATGAACCAGTTACTAGATAACTTACAGAAATATAAATATTACGCATAATCATGGATGTAAATACAAATCTGGATTAAAATTGTTTAAATTTATAATGCTTATGCTTAATTTGTTCATTTTGGTGTTGCCAATTCAGTCGTATTTGATATTAAATTTGGCGTATCTCATGGCTCTGTTTTGGGACTGGTTTTATTACTTATTTACATTAATATATAAACCCCACAGAAATTAGAGAACCTCCAATTCCAGAAGTTAGAGGCTTGTGCGGAAGGGAGTTACACTTTGAAAAATCGCGGACATACAACCATTTCCTCCGACAGTGCCAGTGTCGGAGCCGAGATTCGGACCCGATGACGCGACACCCATGTGATTACTCGCGATTGTCACCTCGCGCCTTAACCAACACGGCTATCGGCCAGACTCTTGATAAATTCACTCTTTTTGCAGATGACACAACATTGGGTATCTATAGCATCGAAAAAAAAAATGGAAAAGTTGGAACTTCACGAAGTTATTGTTACTGATATTTTCTTTCAATGATTCATAAATACGTTTATGGGAAAACATTTTAAATTAATATTTTAATACTTCTTTTAGTATCGTCTATTTGTTTGATCAATTTACAAAAAATATATGTCGCAGATTACTGCCCAAAGATACTACTAAGAAAATAGTTGGGCTAGGTGCAAAGAGTAATAGTCCTACTCGGCCCTAGTTATCGAGACCGACATCCAGCCAATGGATATTGGCGCGGTGTTGGGAGAATATAATATTGGAAAAAAAATTAAAAGTTGAAATATTTTTGCTCAACGTTATTATTTTTATAGGATTTTGTTTCCGATGTTTAGTCTAACGTGCTGTATTTGTATATGCAGCGATATTTTAAGTGATTCATTAAATCGTTGAGAGTAACACAACACGATATGACCTCTTAACAGGACATATTACACATTGGAACTTACATTGTGTACATTTTATATGTACTTACATGAATAAGTTTAATACAAATTTTGATGTAACTGATATCATTGATGAATCATCGATTGGTTACATTATCGAAGTTGTCTTACAGTACCCACAACACTTGCACGATAAACATGAAGACCTATCCTTCTGTACAGAACATCAGTGTGTTAGTTGGTGAATTTGACGGTTCTAACATTTCAAATAACTTGAAGAAACAATGGAAAGATAACGCGATAATCTCTGTTTTCGCACATGTAATTAGAAATAGATGAATTTGATTCTATTTCAATTTCGTAAAAAAAATTTCAGCTATAATATCCCTAGGTCATCGATAAGGTACGAGATAATTTTATGACAATTGACAGTTCGTTGCTTGATAATAGTCCTCCGCCTTCGGCGTCGGGCTTGAGAAATTTGTCATAAAATTATGAGGTTTTTGTCAATGTCAGAGGTCCGAAAATTTTTTGAAAAAAAAATTGAAAAAGTTACAACACAAGAAAACAATTATTTATTTATTAAAAGCATTACTTTGAATTCTGTTCCATTTTTCTCCCTCATATTGATCGTCCAATCTTTCAGTATCAATGCCAGTTCTTCTACGTTTCTATGCTCATTTAATTCGTATTTTCATTCATGGCAAAACTCCATAAACATTCCCCATGTATTGTGTATTTGTGACTATTTGTGGTATTTATTGGAATTTTTTCTTTGATTAGCGCGTTTACAGATTGAGAATCGACATTGTCAGAACGTGACATTATAAAATTTATTTGGAAGTTATGAAGTTGCTAAAGTTAAATAATTATGTTGTCATAGTGATAGAAAATTTCCCTGAATGGTATTATCAGTGTAATGTTACAATGATTGATTGGGTGATTTGTGCCACATGACAAGAAATAACGAAATTTAATTGGTTGTTAGAACTGTCAAAAAATTCCCAGCTACAATATCCTAGGACATGACAATCGAAAGCACGTTGCTTGGTAATAGCCTGACGCCGAAGGTGGAGGGCTATTACCAAGCAGAGCGCTTGAGAAATTTGTCACTGTTGCTAATCAATTTCTGTATAACTGGTTGCCTATATTTTTGGTCACATATCTTTCGATCATTTATGACAGCTCTGTATATTCTACAGATTTCATTTCTTGTAATATATTTCTTTCCAAAACCGATGTCTAATATAGTTCGTTTAGAAATTATTTTGCAAATTTCATATTATTTTTTGAATATCATTATTATATGTAAAGTTCTACTTGAGCAACTGGGCAACTGATTAATTGTAAACTTTGTTCAATAACCTGTGAAAAAGCTATTTGGCTAGCAAAGTTTCTAATTTGCAACTTTTGTATGAGCGCCTCATTACATTGTATCAAATTCTATCTATATACTGCACCTACGAAGGTATTAACATGATATGATAACGTCCCAATGCTTCTGTAACAAGCAACTCGGTTATGCAACTCAATAATGGGTTTCATGGACTAGCGTATGTCATTGTTCCCATGGTATATACTACGAGATTATTCCCACTGAAAACTTGGATGTGGGTTGTACATTGTAAACACAACGACAAGCTTTGAAGTAACCTAAACAAGAAGGCTAATTATCAATATCCTTCACCCGGGGTAAATCCGGACAGGAGCGGCGACAAACAAAAGTTTTATGCTGTGGAATGGCATATGTGCGAATCAGGAGCAAAATAATCGGGCTCTAGGGTAAGGAACAAAGCCAACTTCACATTGTTGTAATAAATGTTATAAATAGGCAAAACAAGATAAATTAGAGCCATTAAATCAATGTCATTTTTAGTTTAACAAATATAGGGTGCAATTAGTTTCTTATTAAAACTTCCAGTATAGGCCCAATGCAAATTATTTTCTTACTTTCTTATCAATCAATCAATTACTTTTATGTAATTTATCAATAATCATTTTTTTCTTACTACATAGTCACAAAGAATTAAATTTAAAAAGGCCATTATCAATTTTAAATACGTATTTGCATAATATTTCAGTTTTCAATTCAAATAATTTTGTACAGAAATGAATAAGTTTAAAAAGTTCTAAAAGCAATGTTTATGCTCTGCTAGTTCGTTACATTTCTAAACAGATGCTGCACAGGTTTAGAGCCATAATGAACCTTATTAGTCATTGGAGCACGTAACTAAAATTTAACAAATGCCATTTTCAAGTAGCCCCGACTTTGTGTCTCCAAATGGGCCATTCTCTCTCGATCGCGCCATATACGTTTGTATAGGGAAACCTGCATATAATAGTGATGAGAAAACCGCGAAAAGGGGTCATTTTGCTTTGACCGCCTAGGAAGCTACCACATAGGAGAAATGAAGCCCATAAACCAGAGATTCTACCAGGACGTACAAGAGAATTAAATCCGATCTAATTATTACCGATACTTTCCGTATACTATCCGTATTTGGGTACAACAGAATTAGATTCGATTTAATTACTACCGGCACTTTCCGTTTCGAGGCCTTGTACTTTGAAGAAATAGCAGCGGACTCCTAGCCATGAAGTGTAACCTAATTTCCAGCGAGGTGCGAGAATCTGACGAAGTTCCTCAAGACGACGACGCCGACGTGGCTACCGAGAGAGAGATTGCAATTTGTCGAGGTAAGGCTCAAATGCCCATCCCACGGCCTTACCCATTTTTCAAATCAGCTAACTAAATTTCATCATTATTACTGGCCTTTCTAAATATATCTGGCAACGATATAAGGAATCGGAGGGAGAATCTGTAGACTTATACATACTGAGCCTAACGTTCACTGGTCATTCGGCCGCGGTGGTATCTAAACTATTTAATTAAGTTTCTTTACTTAGGGGTCAAACAATCAGAGCTAGGGAAATTTAGGACATAATTTTACTTTTATTTACTGAACAACGTTTTTTGTTTCAGATTCATTTAATTTGCATCATAATTCAATTGATCTTAATTAGTTTACAGTTTCAAAACTTATGTTCATTCCATTTTTGCTTTATTCAATAAACAGACAAATAGTTTCTTTTCAAGTTAGAGTCAGGTTAGTTCAGATCACACAAATAATATTGTGCCGGTTTCTTAGCGGGGGTGGAATTTCACTCTCCGGTTGGTAATACATGCTCTTTGAATTTTGTTATTGGGTCAACGGGAAAACAACCCCAGTCATCCTAACTATCTAGCAATATTCTAAAGGTTTATGGTCATCACGTTCAACAAGGGCCTTGTGCGAGAGTGGATTACTCTACTTATTTTCGGTAAATGCAATGTAAGTACTGTTAAGGCATGCTACAGAGGGTTTTGTACGGAGATTGTTTATTTCTTCTGGTATTAAGACTTTACAACTATGGGTCATTTTATTCCAATTATACGGATTACGGTACGACATCAGATTTGCCGTGATAGCTGTTACAATCACTTTATTACTCTCTAGGACTAAATGCATTTCCCTACAGCTGGTTATGTATTTATGACACTCTAAAATTGAATGCATTTCCTTATAGCTGGTTATGTATTTTATACACCCTATGATATGTCTTCGACAGTGATTGTAGTGTAGTGGATTGTAGTCATCGTAAATGTGGTACCCGTCATTGTGTTTCTTAAATCAGAAGGAACTATCCTCGTATCAGTCGTAAGGTTTTACGTTGGTTCATTCCGCCACATGGCATGTAACCACGAACGTCATGGAGCCATAAATTGATTTTTTATTAGCATACTTCGAGGAGCATATAATATCGGCCATATGGAAATAAACAAAATGGCAACAAACTATGAAAAGAGGGAAAAGGCTTACTACTAAATCAACATACTTTGTGAAGTCTATTTCAATGTAAGTATCTGGTCGATAGCCGAGTATCTGGTCGATAGCCGAGTGGGTTAAGGCGCGAGGTGGCAATCGCGATTAATCACACGGACATCGCACCACCAGGTTCGAATCCTGGCTCCGGCATTGGCACTGTCGGAGGAAATGGTTGTATGTCCGCGTTTTTTCAATGTGTAAGCCCCTTCCGCACAAGCCCTGGCTTCAGGAATTGGGGGTTGTCTAATTTCTGTGGTGTTTATTTATTTATTTATTTATTATTTATCTATACGTATATAATGGTGTTATTTTGACAATTATGAAATATGATTGGATGTGTAACTGTGTAAATGCCTTAAAAATTCGCTTATATTCACATTGTGGTACACGATAAGTGAGCTCCGTAGCATAGAATAATGCACCCATAATAGAGAATTAGGCCTAACCTTCTTAGAGAGTTCTCCGGAATATGCTAAGAGCGCATTTTCTGAATAAGAGGACTTAATAGTCTTCACCTTTCTCCAATCTATGAACTGTTTATATGCTATTTTATACATCTCTCGAGATTTTTCTGGGACTAACTTTAGGGAGGTATTTTGAGCTGCTTCGGTGATATTGCAGGCAGGCGTACATGTGAAATTCTTGAAAAAACTGAAGTTTCTGCTTATTCCGAGAATCTTACTGCTCTTAATGAAACAGTCACCAATATTAGTTCCCAGGTCCAGGGTCACATAGATGCAGCACTTGCTGGGTTTACTTCTATGATTGATAACATTAAGCTCGAAGTTACTAACTTAATCAAAACCGAGGTCCAGAAAGTCATCCACCACAATATCGATAAACTGGTTACTCCCAAAATTGATGAACTTAAGCCAAAAATAGACAACATTTCGACATCTGTTTGTAATTCTGTTAACAAAAAATCTTATGCTACTGCTGCTGCTAATCAAACATTCTTTATTAAACCAATGCATAAGCAAACTGTTTCTACTACCAAATCGGACATGCTTCAGAACATCAACCCGGTAAGCTCCAGTATAAGTCTAAGTAAGGTTCGAACTGCTAAAGATGGAGGCCTAGTTGTTTCTTGTGATATTACTGACTCACAAAAATTCAAAGAATTAGCTGCTGAAAGACTCTCTGATAAATATGTTGTTGAGGAGTTGGCGACTCTACACCCGCGTGTGCGTGTAGTCGGAATCACGGAAGAATTAGATGTTGAAACTGTCCATAATTTTCTAACATCACAGAATAAAAATGTTATTGTGCCTAACAGTGAGTGTAAGGTTATATCTGTGTCACATATAAAAAAAAACAACAAAATATTTCAGGCTATCCTTCAAGTAGATAAGACTACATATGGTAATATATTAGAGCAGGGTAAATTATTCGTTGGCTATGATTATTGTAATGTTTTTGATGCTATTGAAATGAGACGCTGTTTTAAATGTAATGGTTTTCACCATCTGTCAAATAAATGTGCCCTCCAGCATGTGATCTGTCCGCGTTGTTCTCAAAAACATAACATCTCAGAGTGTAAATCACAAGATCTTTGTTGTATCAACTGCCTAACCTTCAATAAGGGTAATAAAGACTCAATAGTTAATACTAATCATGCAGCATGGGATAAAAATTGCTTTGTCTTCCAACAAAATCTTACAAAGTTCAGGAATAATATTTTAGGTATTCGGTAGCAATCAGCTCCTTTAAGTTCCGACTATGCGCTAACCACAAAAACATTAATAAACACTGAAAAAGCAATGGCTAAGAACTCTTATTTTATGTCGTTCTATTATCAGAATGTTCGTGGACTAGGGACAAAAACTAATGAGTTATTTACTAATTCACTCGTTGACCAGTGTGACTGTATTGCTCTCACCGAGACATGGGCTCATGCGGGATTGTCAAATGCCGAACTGTTTGATATAAATGTATATGATGTATTTCGCGCTGATAGGGATTTTCAAGCTTGTAATAAAACGCGAGGAGGTGGAGTATTACTCGCACTTAAAATTAAATACAATGCTTATTTATTTGACGTTCGTTCCCTATGTCCAGGTTTTAATAATCTCAAGAGCATCGATATACTGGGTGTAAGAATTAAAACATGTAATCACTATTTTCTGATTTTTGTTTTATATATTCCCACTGACGCTACCTGTGAGGATTATGAGTGTTTATTTGATAATATTGAATCACTATATGACCTGTATGGATCCGACATTCTCATTATTGGCGACTTTAACATCCCTGAATATTTTTCAAAAACTCCCAGTCGGAAATACAATTCCCTGCTGCATTTTATGAACTTTTTTAATCTAAAGCAACAAAATAATATACTCAACGCTAATAACAGACTATTAGATCTCATTTTAAGTAATATGTCTTGTAACGTCCAAAAATCAACTTCAGTTTTGTTAGCGGAAGATCTTCATCATCCTGCTCTTTGTATTAATGTGTGTGTACAAAATCTTACGACTAATAAGTTTCCACTATTTAGTCATGAGTCGTTTAATTTTAAAAAAGCTAATTACCCCGCACTCTACAATGAGCTAGCTCTAGTTGACTGGAGTTTTATTTCTAATCTGGCAGTAAACGAAGCTGTGTTTGAATTTCATGACAAAATATATTCTGTTTTTAAGAAACACGTCCCTAAAAAAACACCATCACACAAACAGTATCCCCCCTGGTTTAATTCCAATACAATTAGACTGCTTAAACAGAAGAACAGGGCACGTAATACATACAGAAGGACTAAAAACCAGGATGATCTAATAATATTCAATGAATTAAGAGCTTTGCTAAAAATGACTATAAAAGATGCTTATGCTGCATACATACGGGATGCCGAGAATGCCATAAAATCTAACCCAAATAAGTTCTGGGGTTATATTAATTCAAAAAATAATGCCACATCTATTCCTAGTACTATGAACTACAACAATGCCACTCTTGAAAGCCCCCAAGATATAGTTAACTCCTTTGCTGATTTTTTCTCTAATGCGTATATTAATTCTAGTGACTAATAGTAACAATGTTATGCGTATTCGAATATTCACTGAGAGCGAAGTCCTAAACTCAATTAAAAAACTCAAGGCAAACATGACTACAGGACCTGATGAAATACCCGCGTTTATTATAAGAGATTGCGCTAATGTTTTTTACAAACCTCTCTGTATTATATTTAATTTAATCTTAAGCACAGAAACATTCCCTGATAAGTGGAAACTATCCAGAATTTGTCCAGTGTTTAAAAAGGGCAGTAAAAATGAAATAGAGAACCATCGTCCCATCGCAATTTTATGCAATTTTTCTAAAATTTTTGAATTCTTATTGCATGATTACGTATCCTTCCATACTAAAAGTTCAACAATTGAAGAACAACATGGCTTTATGGGCGGTCGGTCAACTGTTACAAACCTGGTATGTATCACCCAATTTATTTCTGAAGTCATAGATCGTAAGGGTCAGGTTGATGTAATTTATACCGACTTCTCTAAAGCATTCGACAGATTAGACCATGGCATTTTATTGACTAAATTAGAAAGCTTTGGAATCAGTACTTCGCTACTAAATTTATTTATGTCTTATTTGTCCTATCGGTCTCAATATGTTCAGTATCGTGGTTATCGGTCTGATCATTACAGCCAATCATCTGGAGTACCACAGGGCTCGGTACTTGGACCATTGCTTTTTGTACTGTTTATCAATGACATTGTTGATGACTTGGATGTTCACTATTTGCTTTATGCTGATGACCTAAAAATATACTTTCCTATAAATTCCGACTATGACTGCCTGAGGGTTCAGCGTAACCTGGATCTTCTTAATACCTGGTGCATTAATAACTGTCTTCCTCTTAATGCTGCTAAATGTAATGTCATGTCTTTCACACGTAAAGTAAATAAAATTTCATTTAACTATAAATTAAACGACTGTACTCTAAATAGACCTGAGTTTATAAAAGATCTTGGCGTTGTTTTTGATACTATATTAACTTTTTCTAAACATATCGAGGAAAGCACCAGTAGTGCATTTAGAAATTTAGGTTTTGTTTTGAGAAACAGCAAAGATTTTACTGAATTATCTACTCTACGTATGTTATTTGTTACATTTGTCAGATCCAAACTGGAATATGCGTCCATTGTTTGGAGTCCTAGTTACAACATTCACATAGCGTCCTTGGAAAAAGTACAACGAAGATTTTTTAAGTCCACAACTTTTATTCTGGAGGGCACATATCCAATGAGAGGGACACAACAAGATTTTTTTTTTTTTTTTTTTTTTTTTTTAAATAAATTTAGTATGAGTAGCTTAATAAGGAGACGTGTAATGCATTCAATAATGTTCTTACACAAAATTATCAATAATAAAATTAGCTGCACCTGCCTCACCTCACTTCTTAGGTATCGAATTCCGAGATTAAATTCTCGAACAAATAATGTACTCATGCTTCCTACTCCACGCACTAATATATTAGAATCATCTCCCCTACATCAAATGTGTTTAAATTATAATAGTATTGAGGCTAGCCTGGATATATTTAACTGTAATATTGCTGACATAAAGAACATTTACTTAAACCCCATTTAAACACGCTCTTGTCTATATCTATTACACTTGTGATATATATATATATGTATGTGTGTATGTGTATATATGTATATGTATGTATGTATATGTGTGTATATATGTGTGTATGTATATATGTGTATATATATGTATATATATATGTGTATATATGTATGTATGTATATATATATATTTATTTTACTAGAGTATATATTTTGATTGTAGTTGTTACATTTTATATTTGTGTCATTTGTGTACCTTTTACTTACACCATATTGTTCTATTTATCGATATTTTATTTAAATCTGTTGTTATTTGTCCTGTAATTGGGTTTCACCCGTTGGATGAATTATATAAATAAATAAATAAATAAATAAATATTCGGTGGCGTGTACTCCAAAGGTGAATCACTTTCACTATCTTCATTCATCATTTGTAGAAATAATTGGATTTTAATGTAATTTCTCTTGAAGAACGCCACGGAAGCTAACGAATTGTCAATATTTTAGAACTGTCAAAAATCAAACGATCCTACTAAATAGTGAAGAGAAAATTTTCAATCTATAACAAACACGTTTGTTATAATAACAAACAGGTGAACGATACTGTCAACTTTCGTGAATACTTGATTGTACGGATACTGTCACTTTCTTATATGGTCGTGGGAAAAATATATGTTAAATACTAGCAACTTTTATGTCTGTTTCATTTTGGTTTAAAAATATGTGAAAAATACGCTACTTCATATTTCAACACCGATCTGCTATTTTACAGGGTGTAACGCAAATATATTTTAAATAGTTATTAAATTTTGATTGTAGGGAAAAATGTTCAAACGTATTATTATGGAAGATTCGAAGAGTCTGCTTTATTAAAGTCCTCCTCGCACATTTTTTAATCACCACAAATAACAATAAAAAATATATTATCCAATTTAATGTACAGAACACTGAGAAAGACGTTCTCAAGCGGAATGCATGACCGTTGATGTGTTACGCGACCGTTTCGTTTACTGTTGTGTGACGTCACGATGTTAGTTGCACCACTCTAACATTCTTAACCAGCAAAGTCAAGCCGATCACGATATTATAAATCTTATCCCTCAATATGACACCTTCGAAAACTTAGATAAACCACTAACAACGGAAGAGATCTTAACTGCCATTGGGCAGCTAAAAAATAACAAATCTCCCAGCGCCGACTCACTCCCACCTGAGATCTTTAAAGCTGTGTCGTCAGAGCTCATACTCTACCTCAAAAAACTGTTTGATGTCGTGTGGGAAAGTGGTCAAGCTCCGCAGGAGTTTCGTGATATACTTTTAATCAACCTCTTCAAAAACAAAGGGAGCGCAGCGGACTGTGGAAATTACAGAGGTATAGCTCTCCTTGCTGTTGGAGGGAAGATACTCACTAAAGCGATGGCAAGTAGGCTAACACCTGTTATGGAAAAGTTTCTTCCTGAAACACAGAGTGGCTTTAGACCAAACCGAGGCACATCGAACGTCAAGGAGAAATTCACATGGCCTTCATTGATTTAACCAAGGCGTTTGACTCGGTGGACAGGGAAGTGCTCTGGAAAATTATGTTCCGCTTAGGTATCCCTAGAAAATTTGTGGAAGTATGTCGCAGTCTACATACAAACAACAACGCCCAGGTTATGTATAATAATGAGGCAACCGAACCTTTCCAAACCCTCACTGGAGTTAGGCAGGGATGTGTCCTGGCACCCCTACTCTTTAATTTGTTTACCACTACTCTAACAATTATTGTTGACAACAAACTGACAGTCAGAGGAATAGGTCTCAGATACCGTTTTGATGGCGGTCTTTTTAACATAGGGCGCTTTAGAGCTTTCACGAAGACACGCACACGATTCATTTGTGATCTCCAGTATGCGGATGACTGTGCACTTTTAGCCTCTACGCCGGAAGAGCTTCAAGAACTTTTAGATGTGTATGCCCAGAGCTATGATTCCTTGGGAGTTAAAATCAACATTGGAAAGACTAAGATTATGTCAACTCCTCATCAAGTGAACCAAATAGACATTACACTTAACGGAAATTCTCTTGAAGTGGTGGATCAGTTCAATTACTTAGGCAACGTTGTTAATAACAAAGCAAACATGGACAGCGAGATTCGCAATAGAATTAACGCTGCATCTAGAGCACTCTGGGGACTTAGAGAGAGAGTATTTGACAACCACGACCTTGCTTTGCCAACGAAAATGGCTGTCTACAGAGCAGTTGTCATTCCAACACTGCTATATCGATGTGAAAGCTGGGTCACTTACCGTCGTCATGTGAAAGAATTAGAACGTTTTCAGCAAAGACACCTCAGAAGTCTGATGAAAATCCGTTGGTTCCATCACATATCAAACGTGGAAGTACTCAGGAGAGCAAACAGCCTTCCAATTGAGGTGCTTATTTCAAGAGCACGCCTAAGATGGGCAGATCACGTTCATCGTATGCATGATAACCGCCTTCCTAAATGTACACTTTATGGTGAATTGCTAAGCGGTAGAAGAAGGCGTGGCGGTCAACGAAAGAGGTTCAAAGACGCTCTCCATGAAAATCTAAAATCCTGCGGTATTGCAGACGAGCAATGGGAACAACTTGCAGCGGACAGAACCGAATGGCGAGGGGTTGTGGCCAGCTATCAAGGAAATGTTGCTGCAAGAAGGCCGAATCCAAGACCTAACCAGGTCTATGTTTGTTCTGACTGCGGTCGACATGTGCTCTCCCGAATTGGCGTCTATAGCCATAGTCGTGTGCACCGTAGATGAATGAGAATTACAATAGACTACACCTTTTACTTGTTTTTTATTGTACACAATTTATCGACTGTAACATTTTTATACTCGGACTCGAGTAACGGCTAATAATAATAATAGTTGCACCGCACTTCAAATACGCCCTTTGAAAGTCGTATATTTTGAAAACCACTTATCGGATTCATCTAAAATTTTTAATATCGCCTAATTTTAAGTAATACTTTATCCACAAGAAGTAACAAACACTAAATAAAACTCATTAAATGAGCCCACTGAAACCCATATTTTATTGACCAATTAGGTATAGATATGAGTTGGCACGACGTTTTGCATACGTCGCACACTGACTTCTAGTTGGGAATCTCAACGTTGTTTCGGCTACAGAATGATGTTTGGGTGTCTACTTGAAGTTATATTATACATTACGTAAGGGTATTTAATAAGTTAGTTCAATTTAATGGTTAAGTGGAAGAATGTCGTATAGACAAACTTCGCCCTCAAAGTAAAGACATTTATTATTATTATTATTTGGCTCCATACCATGTCAACAATCGTTCCATGTCAATTTTTAACCATTCTCTTTTTGTTGAATCACAGAAAATGACTGAGTTTTTGATTTCTTAAAGAGGAATGATGTGGTATCACATCCTAACATCGCATGTAAAAGTGGAATGCGGTTTTTCATATGTCTCAGTCGTTCTTGTAACTGACATATTTGAGTGACATGATTTGCTTTGGTTCCTATTTCAGGTCTCATAATGTAGACATATTTATTTATTTTATGATGAATTGAAGATTGGGCCGTTACTTGATGAAAATCTATAATGAGAGATAACTAAAAACTGTATTCGTTTTTTTATTTTCATTTTAATAACATAGAACTAATTGTTTCGTCACATAATCGTTATTTAGATGATGAGTACTAGTATACTAATTTTACAGTGCACAAAATTAGGTTAAAATAATTTGAATTTTTATCTGTTAGAGTATTAAGATATTCTGTTTACAGAGGGATTTTATACGCAAATTACAGCTTATATAATAAAATTTGATTTGTCTAGTTATTAAGGGATTTTAGATGCATAAATTACTGTTTATATAGTAAAATTTAAGTTTTCTTAACATTCTATTAGAATATTCAATTTTATTTCTATCCGGGTTCTGATTTTCATTGAAAAAGTAAAACATATACGGAGAATACTGCTTGCTTAAACGAACTTTCGACCATTGTTTACTTTCTTTCTCGCAAGCTAACAAAGTAATTTTATAATACATTTCCAGCTTTAAAACGGGCAGTTCTATATTCACAATTTCACCGTCAAAACTAGTTTGTGTGAAAAATGAAATTTAGTTTGCCAAATTACCAGAACATCTTTAGCGGAACTTGTATCACTCATTATTTCAAGATTTGCTTCTATAGAACAGTTCAAACAACAAACTACGTATACAAAGTAGAGTTTCTCTATTCAAAATTTAAATTAGAATGCATAATTTCGGCTAGTGTTTTCAAGAAAACTTTTCTATTGTACATTTTATAAAATATACGCTACACAAAAAGGATAAGGACTGGTGTGGGGAATACAAAGATTTTTAACAGTTTCTGAGATAAGAGAGGATACGCCAAGGTCTCTTTACAATTTAAACATTAAAAGTAGGATTGCCAAGTGAAATAATAGCTATGCAGATAAAAGAGCATACAGTTTTAAACTTTAAATAAAAACCGTCCGTATTCATAAGTTATCGCCTTCCATAAAAATCCTGCAGTATCATGGAGCGATTAATGTTCCTTAACGTTTCCGTGCCGAAGCATTAAACATCCACCGACTCTCGCTGCTGCATTTATCAGCACAAGGTTTCAATTATCTACCTGCATAAACAAGCGTCACGAGTTAGACAGGGGGACATTTGAAAAATACACCATTATTTATAGGTAATATAGTACGGCTACAATTTAAATTGGCCCCAAAAGTATTATTACGTGTTTACAATTTCCAGTAAACACTCTGTACGTAGGTTCAATAAATTGTAACATGAACTTTCATAAATCACTACTTTCTTAATCACTTAATTACAATAATTAAGTCCTTATACACATTAGTATACACTAACTATACGTTCTCACTACCATAATTCTCAACTTATTACTTTTTTTATTCCATCTTATTATTTGCTTGCCTAATTATCAAACTCTCCCAGTGCGGATGAATCCACTGTATATATACCCGCGTCGAATATACTCGTTCCTTCTAGAATCGTCCAGGGTGTTGTTCACGCGGCGCATCCGGCGCTATCTCGCACGTTCCATGAAGCAGTGGCGTAGGCGTGCACATAGCAGTATTGTTGAACAGTTCGTAAATGAAAATTTCTTAATCACGGACTTATTTGGTATTCGAAAAGAAATATGCATGATAAATTATTTAATGGATATTAAAGAAAAAATAAAAATAATGTGTTGTTTTTCTATAAACTGTAATAGTAACACAATAGATTAATTGAAATATTTTATCAGAAAAAATCGCACAAAATCGGAAGAAGACAAGAAGTGGAAATCTGTTGCTATTTTTACTTGCTTTTCTTTAATTCACAATGTAGTATTTTTCAGTTTCCACGTTTGTGTTCAGATCTTACATCCTTTATTTAATACACTTCCTGACATAATCAATTGATGAAATTTTGCACAGTTACTAAGGTCGTATGACAATACAGTATTCTACCGTAACTTTTGCAAGTATTCGCACGTAGGGGGCGCGGGGGTGAAAATTGGTTAATATACTATCCAAGCGGCACTTTTGGCAAAACGTAGAATACAAAAGATTTTTCGCCTGATCAGAGACTTCTATGTTCGTTTTCTCCAGTACAAATGATACGATATTAGTTCTGATGGCATAATGGAATGCCGTTAAATTTATTTATACCTCGGAACCAAGTTCCAATGAATGAATTTACGTAAATTAATTCTATACGTTATAAATAATTAAAGTATGACTAAAAAGTGGAAAATAAAAAAATTATTTGTTTGTTAAATTTGCTTTTCTTAAAGTCGTACTAAACAGTAAAAAATAATTGTAAGAAAAGCAAGGCGTGCGCATCATGTGTACAATCAACAAAGTGCGCACGATTTGATTTTCTTGCAATTATTTTTTACTTTTCAGTACGAATGTGAGAAAAGCAAGTTTTAAAAAAATATATATTTTTTTATTTCTATTTGAATTGTTTTTTTTTTAAGTATGGCAATACTCGAGTTAGCAGAGCCGGTGACGTTGTCAAATAGCTTCACATTAATCCACAAAAGCCGACTCGTCCAGACTCGTTAAGAGCTGTATGAACTGCTGCAACAAGTCTTCGAAAAACACGTTCGATTCTTTGCTAGAGCCGATTTCCCAGTTTAGGCGTGAGTCCTAATCGCGCCTTCATTATAATGACGTGCGTTTCGAAAGCCATATTCCTTATGACTAAGAAAATTTGTGTTCAAGATATATTGTTAACTGATTCTTTAGGACAACTACAAATATTTCGGAAAAATGAGGTATTGCAGCTATTGCCCTGTGATTTGACGGATCATGGATGTTGTTTTTCTTATAAACTGGAATTATTTTGCATATTTTTAAACATTAGCAAAATACGATTTTAGATGCATATATAGCTTCAGATAAAATTATTGCATATAAGGTAATTAGATAATGTCAAATTACATTAAAATTACATATTATATAAGGGAAATTATGATATAAAAGTTTGTTTACTAACTACCTTCTAAGTCATCTTGGTGACCCACTTAAGTCTAGGAGATCTGTATTTGTCCGAGTAAAGAAGACCTACAGTTTATAGTGGGATCCGAACCACTTCTTAGGGATAATTTATATTTGAAAATTACTTCCCACATTATGTCTCATTATTCATTGCTTGATACATTAGTGCTAGAGAAATATATTATTTAGAAATTATTCAAGCAAAACTTCTACACTGATTTGATCTTTATATTGCCGTTCTTTCATCTGAATATGCCATATACGAGTAGTAAGTTTAAAAAAATGTTATTAACAAATACAAACTAATAAAATTACCCAGCTTTTCTGCATTTGTATGAACATTCTTGCATCTGAATGTATCAACACATTCAAGCTGTAGGTAGGCAAGAATTATTAGACACTTTAAAAAGCAAGCCATTATAGGGTATACCAAAACAGCTACATTTTCCTAGTTAATACTCGAAGAAATTTGATGTGTAGTGGAATTCATAGCATTTAGAAGCATGAAATATTAAAATGAAAATTCAAAGAATTTACTGCAAGTGACACTGAAGTTAAAAGTTAAATCAACAACAACGACATTAAAACTAGCCCTGGTCGACATGGTTAAAATTCTCCGTTCACGAAGATTAATCAAACTATATTAATCAAAATATTGTTATGTGCACACCTACGCCATTGCCTCATAGAAAATACGAGAAGGGGCCAGAGAGATCTCGAATGATAGACTGGAACATTCTAGAATAATCAAGTACATTCGACGCGGGTATATATAGAGTGGATCCAAGCGCACGGGGATAGTTTTATATTAGATGAACATGTGAACAAATCGAATAAGAACAGTAATAAGTTGTGAATTGTACTAATGTCTATAGTTGTACTTAGTGTGTTATAATAACGACTAATTATTGTAATTAAGTATTAAATAAAGTAGTGGCTAGTGAAAAGTCTTGTTGCAATTATTTGAACCTACGTACAGTGTGTTTACTGGAGATTGTAAATACGTAACAATATATGGTATGGGCCTCTGATGATCTCCAAATCGAGAAACTTCCGGCCGGGATTTTAGAGTTATTTTAATTTCGTTGTTGACTTCAGCGTCAAAGTCTTGCAGTAAGTTCTTCGTATTCTCTTTTTTTTCTTCAAAATGCTATGAATTCTACTACATATAATCAGATTTCTTCGAGTATTAATTAGGATAAAGTAGTTGTTTTGATGTACCCCACAATGGTTTGCTTCTTAATGTGTCTAATAATTTTTGCTTAAGGCTTGAATGTGTTGATACATTCAGAAGTAAGGATGTTCATATAAATGCAGACAAGCTGGTTAATTTTATTATTTTGTATTTGTTAATAATGGTTTTTTAAATTTAGTACTCTTATATGGCATGTTTTAATGAAAGAACGTCAAAAAGATATGTAAAATGTACAAAGATGAAAACTAGGTAGTTTCTTTTCGGCATGGAAGTTTAGCTTGTTTAATTCCTAAATAATATATTTCTCTATGTCAGCTTTACTTTAAAGTGTTATTAATACAAAATGATCAAATAATTATTTTAAGCTGGCCACGTACATCTTTTAATCGTTCCAATAAGAGGTCTAACAGCCCTTCGAGTTGCGTTCACGCCTTCCTTAAAATAAAATAGAAGAAATAAAAGGTTTCTTATTTCTCTTACTACGAAATGGTCAGGTTATCAGACAAAACGACACCCCTGCGATGCACCTGACCGTAAAAATATTCGGCATTTCTCCGCTAGGCGAGGGTTGAGAAATGAGGTACACAAAGTAATCCTGAACTTCACACTGTATTGCCTCGACTTCCGGGAAACACAAAGCAGTTACTGAGGGCAGCATTAACATTTTAGTCCTTTGTGCACCACTGAAATATAAGCCATGCTTAAAGGATAACACAGAATTAGAGCACCGATTGGTCTTTTAATGCTGGGAAAGAAACAAATAATACTTATTTGCATTTTATATGTATGTTAATGGGAAAAATTCTAACGGATTATTATTTATTTTGAAGGGACGGACCACCATCTTTTAGATGTGCAAAAACTCCGTAGAAAGAAAACACCTTTCTAAAGCTATAAATGTTTTTGTGCGTTATTTCTTCACGGCATACTGGGTGCTCACGAGTCCGCTTCCCCCATTCTTTAGTTTATTTTTCAAGATATTTTAAATCAAGGTAGAGAATATTTAGTATAAAAATAACCCTTTCTGATTTAACCAGGCTTAAAGTCTTTACTTCCGGTTTTACCGAACATGCAAGTAACTAAAATGAATTATAAACTTACTAGAACTTCCAGTTTGATTAAGCTGTAGATGTATGTTTAGGTATTGTTGTCAGAAAATTTATTTTTGTGCCAAATAACTTGTACCCTAATTTGAAATTCTTATCTTGGGAAATTAAAAAAATGAGACATCCTGGGTTGTGGGTTGTTATAGTACATCCCATGTACTATAAGAAAATGAACTTAAAAAATCCTAAAAATCATTTTTCGATCTAATCTTTAATCTCAAACAGCCAAACTATGAAAAAAAAGTAATATTCAATTTTATTTTTACAAAAAAACACATTTTCCTAAAGAAAATTCTGAAAAAATTCAGTTATTCGATAATTGTTAAATAGCCATAATCCGTCAGCAAATTCACAAAAAAATTTTTACAGCCTCGGCAATATGAAACAATCACCTAAAAAATACCGCCCCCATATACTTTAAGATCACCTTCAATATACTCTCCAAATTGCCGGTCAGAATATCGCGCCCCCCCCCCCCCCCCGTATACGATATTCGCCGCCTTTCCCAATTCTTAATTAATTTTTCTCATCCGTACTTTCTCATCGTCCCCGTATACAACATTCGCAGCATTTCCGATTCTTAGTTAACTTTCATCGCCCCCTGTATACGACATTCGCAGCCATTCACAATTCTTTGTTAATTTTTATTATCCTTAATTTCTCATCGCCCCCGTATACAGTACCCGCAGTCTTTCTAAATTTTTAGCAGATTTGGACGCCCTTACTTTCTGATCACCCCCTGTATACAACATCTGTAACCTTCTTAACTCTTAAAACATAGTAGTTTGCGTTCGCTTCGTCAGCCTGCCGGTACCGGCACGCAAATTGTATCCACTTTAATAGTACGTGCGTGGCTTTAGCGCTGCATTACGGGATAATCTGAAATATTCACAAATTATCGATATAAAAACCTTCAATAACTTTTTAATCCAAATCGATCCCAACATAATCTTATATTAAGAAATTCGGCTTTTTGTGCCCAATACATTCATGTAAGTATCCTTTACAAATTTCAACTTTGTTTACAGTATTGCGCAATATTGCGCAATATTACGCAATCGATGAGTCATCCTCGCCCGCACGGAGCGATATCCAGACTTTTCCAGACCTTAAAACAGGATACGAGACTCGCGGGGCACGAAGAATGCAACCGTTCCCAATCATATAAAAATTTCCTAGCTTCAAGCGAGTGCAAGTTCTGTTCCGGAAGTGATTCAAAGTGTTGTAAAGTATGGCGAGAGAAATAGTTTCCTTTTAAATAAATTAGTGTTTAAAATTGTAATTAGTGATCGTACTGGAATCTCCGGAGATTTCTAACATAACTTTTTTCGATTTTCGACGGCTAGTTAACTTTCTATTTTTCGCACTTTAAAAACATCTATTTCGCTTTTAAGTACATTTTATTAAATCTATTCTGGCTTCGCGCATGAAACCAATTCGTACCTAGTGCCCTAGCTTTAAGAATATTCTCCAAATTAAACTATTCTGCCCTCGCGCAATAAACAAGTGATTTTATCAGACATTTTAAACTCAACCTGCCTTTGCGCATTAACTCTAAGTGATTTTTAAATTAAACTAAGAACTCAAGTAAAATTATCAACAGCCAGAACTATTATTGTCAAAAAGTTACCATTTTAGACACTGTAACGAAAATCAAAATACTTTTTTTAAAAAATAATCCGTCGAACGTTTTTCATTAATCTAAATCAAACTATTCATTTCCGTTAAAATCAAATGCTATTCAACACACCATTATATACAGGGTGATCAAGAAGTATTTTCAAAAAAGCAAAAAATTACAAATTTCCAAATAACTTACCTACAGTGAATCAAAAACCATTTTTGACATCCAAAAGCAGTTTACCTCAGAAAACCATATACAAGGTGTCCACTTGACAAAAAATTCAAAATTTAAACCAAAGTGATTTTTGACTTTCTAATTGAACTTTAACGTATCTAAATGACCAAACGCAGGGTGAGCTTTTAATTAGAGTCAGTGCAAAACTACAGAAAACTGTACAGGGCGTAGCTTTTTGGCCCTGTCCAACGTCTTAAGTGCAACCCCCCCCCCCCCGCCACCTTCTCAAATCTGCAAATTAAGTGCATCAACGACCTCAGGGGTCTCAAGCTAAGCTATCTAAACGAAGTTACATTATTTTTACCTACGAAAGAGGCTGGTTGGTGTTCATGGTGCTCATCGTGGGGCCTAAATCATAAATTTCGAGGCTGTTTGGTGTTCAGGGCACACGGTATAATGAAAAACTAGGTGTATTGATACTTTGTATTCTTGAACATTCAGTTATAAATATCGTTCGTAGAAACCATTAATATAATTACCATTTTAATGAATTTCCCCTACAATGCTGGCATGATCAGGAGCTGTTTAAAATCACAAATATAACTGTTATGCCTACAAAACCTTCAGTAATTATACAGTAAGCTCCATAAGTAACAGATGAATTCACTTTCTACGTAGGTAATTATTGATTTTTAAGTTCTGAAACAGTCAATTTTTAATTCTAAATTGATATTAGTTTAGTAAAATTTTGTACCGCCCCCTTCAACCCCCTTAGAGTGACAGCTGCCCCTTTAGAATATTTAAGTGAAATGAGGATGCGTGTGATATCTCACTTGAAAGAATGTTTAATTCTATATTCAACAACATAAGTTTTTTTTATATTGTATACTCTGTATCAAGAAAACTTTGTGAAATGGGTATATATATGTACACAATTAAATATGTTCTTTGCCAAATGTAATATCGCCTTCTTATCAATAAAATAAAAGAATAAATATAAAAAATACGTAGTATTCACAATACAATTCTTATTAAAATTATAATTCTTGGCAAGAGTAGAGCCATTACTGAAATTCTTTTTAAAAAATGTTCATCGTTTCTGGCACTGGCGCAGTTCCCACAAACATCAGAACACTTGAACACTGCACTGAACACTACACTTGAAACTGCACTGAATACTACACTTACAAACTTGATGCGCGTTTCTCTAATCATATTAGCTTCATCGGGAGACGATTAAAACTTAACTAAAATTGAGTTTCAATTATCCCCAATGAAGCTAACATGGTCAGCGAAATGAATATCGACTGTTCAAGTGTAGTTTACAGTGCGGTGTTCAGGTGTCTTGGAGTTTGTGGAAACTACGTCGGTGTTAGTGTCACACCAAAGGCTTGAACTCTCCAGGACGGAGGAATTCGGTAGCCCAGGACCGTTTCTGGAGAGATTTGGTAAATGCCTTATCTTATTTGTTTGTAAATTTTCGACATTATTTGGTTTGTTGAAGTAGACCTTAAATTAATCCCGTAAAAGTAATCAAGTAGGATCAAATCGGGAGAATGGATTAGCCAGTTAATTTTAGCGCGTCTACTGATCCGATTATTGGGGAAAACTTGATAGAGAGAAGCTTTTACTTCCAATTTAATGTAGCTACGTCCTGCTGACATCAAAAGTTTTTATCAATTTCATTAGGTTTGCTAGCACCTGTCATCTATCAAGTAACGTGCACCATCTATTGTGCCATTAAAGAATCACCCAACAATTTTATAATTCCAATCCAAATGTTCACTTTGTTAAGATATTTATTAATGGGCTGCACCTTCTAATGTGGATTACAAAAAGTAATTCACATAATTTTTGTAAATACACTCAAAAGAAGATATAAAGCGTCCAATTTGCCACACCGTGTACATATGAACTTTTCCGAATTCTTGCATGCGGTGACTCCTGGAATATATTCCACACTTTGACACTGTGATAAGCAGATTGACATTGTCAAGAATAAACCCAGCCATGTGAGTATAACAAAGTGTCCATTGGAACAGAAATTTAGAACATAAAGACCCTCTGCTCTTTATATCTGCCAAAGGAAATTATTTCATCTCCGGACATTTCAATGAAAGCCGTGGAAGTACTAGGTCATTATGCATTTCGCGTTTTATTTTCACTGATTATTTCACTCTCGGTCAAAAAAAAATACTAACATATTAAAATAGTCAAACAAAATAAGTTGCGAGAAAGAAATTGCGCCGTTGGTATCAGATAACGGAAATTATTTAATTTCCGGGCCGAAACGATACCATTTGTTTAAAAGTTAGGGCAGGCGCATTTCTTGATTTGGTTTTATAGCAAATTATATAATCTGCTAATCTTCGCCCTAATGGCAAGGACAAGTTCAACGTTTAACTTTTACCGTTCGTTGTAGGTCGTATCCCGCCCTTGGTTTTTACTAAAAGGGAAATTGAAATTTCGTGCATTACTCTAGGGTCAATTATACGTTGCAAGATTTATGAAAGAATGCTTAGAATAAGGAATGTGTTTGTCTGAATCTGAAACCATCGACAACTTATAATTATATATATACTGTGAGGTCCATAAGTAATTTTCCGACATGCTAACATTACTAAGTAATAAATTTAAAAATATGTTTATCTGCGGGGACTACTACATAGACAAACTCTCCTCCTCTAATTCGGTGTTCCTACATGATATTATCGCATCTAATGGTCTGACATCACTGTTTTATCAGCCAACTCGATTAGCGTACAAAGAAAACATTACAACAATAAGTAGCATTGACCATATAATTACAAATATAAGCATAGAAAACCTAACTCTAAAAAACTTTGATTCAGGTATCTCCGATCATTTTGCTCAAACAATTACATGGAAAACATGAGCATTCCCTTCTGTCGAAAATAAGGTGCGAAACTGCAAGATTAATGAATTATCAGTAGAAGAATTCACTAAACTTTACATGTTCGATTCAGCATATTTTGAAATTCTATATCACAGTACATTTCATAATTTTAACATTGTCTATGAATTTTACTGGGAACATCTTCATTGGTATATATGGAAGCTGGTTTTCCAATCTGTACAAAAAAATTTAACAACAATACAAATAAAGTCAAAACTCAATTCACTCTTTCCTTGTTAAATAAACTCAAGAACTTAAGAGACTTAAATTACATAACAAAACTTGTTGGTTCCGAGGAATTAAATTCAAATTATAAACTTTAAAAAAACACATCGAACTTGAGATAAAAACGAAAAAGGAGCTACTATATCAATAAGATGCAACAATCAGAAAATAAACCACGAACTCTATAGAGTATAGTAAATGAAAATAAAACAAAAATAACCAAAAACCGTATTTCACTAGTATATGACAATAAGGTAGTATCTGACAAGACAAAAGTAGCACAGCTTTTTGGAAACTTCTTTTCAACTACCATTACAGACAGATTACACAGTCACTTCCCTAGGAACCTATCTGAGACCTGTACAACATTTAAGAATGTAATTTCAAATATGTTCTTCACTCCCGTAACTAAATAGGATGTGCGAAATGTAATCACCAATCTAAATAATAAAAAATCCACTGGAGACGATGAAGTTCCAATAAAATTAATAAAAATCTGTCGAGACATTCTATCCGAACCTATTGCACACTCAATAAATTTATGCATGACTTATGGAGAAATTCCAGATACACTAAAACTAGCCATATTGATTCCAGTACTAAAAAATGGCTGTTCATCAAATATAGAAAATTATCGTCCGATTGCGTTACTTAGTGAAATATCAAAAATTATAAAATAGTACTTAAAATCCCACAAATTGTTGACTGACTGTCAGCATGGTTTCAAGAAGTCATATTCAACCGAAACTGCCAGTAATGAATTTATCCAACAAGTTAGTGATGAAATGGATGTTGGTTCATATACAGCCAGATGTTGCTTTCTGCGCCATCTGGATATTTCTTTTCTTTTATAAAAAAACCATAATCATTTAATAGTAATTACATATGAAATGGGTTGCTTGGACTATCGGAGAAGTTACGCCGTATAGGTGACGAAATTGATGTTAGGACGATATTTCAAACGGGGAACACTTTAATACCTATTTTAAGAAAAACAAAACCGATAAACACGGAGCAGAATTCAAAAAACTGTATTTACAATATCCCGTGCGAATGTGATAAATGATATGTGGGTGAGTCATCCAGACCTTTCAGTGTGAGGTTGGATGAGCACAAGAATTACATTAGAAATAATGAAATTGAGAAATCAAAGATTTGTAAACATGCTTGGGAAAACGCACATAGAATAAACTGGGACTCGGCAAAAATTTTAACAAAAGAAGCAGATACCAAAAAATAATCTTATTAAATGAAGATAAGTGCGTATCAAATTGTTCTGTAGATATTTGTAGAACCTGGCTACCAATGTTAAAAGAAGAACTTAACAAACTCAACATTATCTAAAAGAAAATATCATCAGTTCTGTGTTCTGTGTAAGTAGTAAGTATCTATGGAAATAACATAAACATAATCTTAAAGCTGTGAATTTGACATACACAGCAAAATAAGAGTTCTTCCAAAAAAAGTTTTGAAAACGGAAAGAGACTACTTTCCGAAACGTCAGCAAAATACATTATTTCTGTGAATTTTCCGATTTATATTATTTGCAAAACATAACCTCTGACTGTTCCTTTGACGTAAACATCACGGGCGCAGAGGCTTTTTTCCAATAATTCTATTATTTTGTAGATTCGGTGATTTATTTTTGAAGAGGATAATAATACGGTGGTAGAAAACCCAAATAATAGGAAAGAATATTCTATTTTGTATTTACTTCTAGTAGTACTACTGTAGTAGAGGTACCTTTTTGCTGGCTGGGATACCCATTGAATTATGCAAGAAAAGCAGGACGACAACACACATTCCATATGTGATAGAAAAAATTAGCGCTACTCATTTTTTCCTGGTACTTGTTGACTGGATTAAGGAAGTAATACCAGAGTAATCACAATATAATCGAAAAACACATAAAGCTAATATAGTAGAGGCAAGAATTCAAGCGATGCACGTCACAGGTCGATTCTATAAATAAGACAATATTGCTAAGAATCATGAAGCCCCATTAATCTGTACCTATTTCTGAAAAAAGCTTAATAACTGGGTGTCAAGAATTACTCCTTTTAACGTAATTAATGATTAAAAATTATGTTAGTATTAAAATTTCTTTAATGAGATCACTCGTGACGTGCATTGCTTGAATTCTTGCCTCGACTGTACATATAAATGTCCAAAGCCTCTTTAATAAAACAAATGAACTTGAATTGCTAACAGATGAACACGACCCTGACATTCTATGTTTAAAAGTAATATGGCTTACACATGACAATGTCGACAAAGCTGTTATCCCAAATTACAGCCTCATATCATATTTCTGTAGGCCGATAAGAGCACATAGTGGCGTCGCAATATTCTGCAAAGAGTCTATGAATGTCAAAGAGCTTCAATTTATTAAAGAACACTCCACAGAAATGCATATCGAGTGCAGCGGACTGACCTTAAACAACGAACAACAAAAAACAACATTTATTAATGTATACTGTGCACCGAATGGAGATATGGATATATTTTTAGTATCGATGTCTCAAATTCTTACTAAAGCATTCAAAGTATCATCTGTAATCGTTTTATGTGGCGACTTAAATATCAATAGCCTAGAATCTTCAGCACAAATTATTACAAGATCTGTTGTCTTCATATGACCTAAAAAATTTTGTAGGCAACCCACAAGGTTAACTTTAAACAAAAATGGAAACATCACAGCAACTTCGATTGATTATATGGCGGTTAATCTTCCTGATGACTAAGTTAGCTGTAAAACCTTTAACCCTCATATTTCGGACCACCTAGCATAAGTTCTACTAATCGACTCACATTATAGAAAAATACCTCACAAGAAAGAGGATTATAAGAGAAGACAACTAAATGATAAAAATCTGTCAAATTTAAAGGCTAGTCTAGAGAGTCAATTGTGGGAAGGAATAGACCACCCCAACATCGATACTGCAATGAATTCTTTTCTTGAAACCTTTCTTTGGCACTTAAATACGCACTGCCCGGAGCAAATTCTAAAGATAAATAGTAATAAAAAAGGGCCCCTTGGCTCACTGATGAAATAAGAACTTCTAGCAGTGAATTAAAAGATCTTTATCAGTTGATCAGGGAAACCAAAGATACACGTTTATTGGAAAACTATAAGGCAAAGAAATACTCACACAAAAAAAAAATTAATAATTCAAAAAAAAGTTTTAATACAAGACTAATTGAAGAGGCCAACAATAAAACAAAAAAGTATGGCAAATTGTAAATACGGAGTTAGGAAAAAATGTAAAACAAAAAACATTACTCTTAGAGAAAACAATAAAATCATCCAAAACAGCAATGAAGTCAGCAATAAATTCGGTGAATACTTTTCAACAGTAGCTCAAACTAAACTAAATGATGACTTTGGCAACAACATATCGAATCAATGCACCACAACTGAAACTAAAATCAACTCTATGTTTTTCATCCCAGTAGATGCTACTGAAATCGAATCAATTATTACTAACCTACGAAATAAAAAAATCTTGTGGTTACGATGGTGTGTGTGTAAAAATTACAAAATATGTGTCCAGTGCAATAGTAAATCCCCTGTTGTTATTAATTAATAAGTCAGTTCAACTAGAAAGTTTTCCATCACTATTAAAACTAGCAAAAATCATACCTATATATAAGAAAGGCGACCCCACGGACATTCAGAATTATAGACCCATCTCTGTTCTAAGTATATTTTCTAAGATATTTGAAAAAGCTATGTACAAAAGGATTGTGAATTTTTGCAACAAATTTAGTTTATTGTCAAACAGCCAGCACGGTTTCCGGGAAGGGAGATCAACGGAGTCAGCTTCTTATCACTTTGTCCAATATATTCAAACTAAACTAGATATAAACCAATGTGTGGCAGGTCTATTCTTTGATCTCTCTCGTGCATTCGACACCATTGATATCGAATTCATAAGTTTTAAATTGGACAGTTTAGGCATAAGAGGCAACATTTAAATTGGATTTTATCTTTCTTTATATGATATAAATATGGGTGCAGCGCAGGGTTCAACTTTAGCACCACTGATTTTCCTTCTGTATATCAATGATCTAACAACCTCAGGATACATGATTAACTTCGCTGACGACACTTCTATTGTAGTGTCGGCAAGTACAGCGAATGACCTATTAACAGCAATTGATCAAGTAGATGAAGAAATGAATCAGTGCTGTTATTCAAACCGTCTTATCTTAAACAAGGATAAGACGGTGAAAGTTGAATTTCAAAACACTGTGACACACTTACCGCCAGATAGCTTTGCCAAAAATATAAAATTTCTGGGATATTACTTAGATTCTAAGCTCATGTGGAGCTGTCAAATTGATCACATTTGTTCGATACTAAATAGCTCTTTCTATGCTCTACTCAAATTAAAACAAATTGTTCCAGCACCTACTCTGCTTGAGGTTTACTATGCAATGGTTCACTCACACATTTCTTACAATATAATGTTATGGGGCAAAGCAGTAGAAATAAATCGGGTATTCGTTTCTCAAAAGCGCATATTACGATTAATATTTAATCTAACGCATATAGAGTCCTGTCGAGAAATTTTTAAAATCAAAAAAATATTAACAGTATGTTGTATATATATATATACTAAAATGTGCTGTATTTGTTCACATGAATTCACAACTTTTTTGTAAAAATAACGACCAGCACAGTTACAGCCAGCCAACCAGCTAAGCATACCTTTCCATCACAGTATCAAGTTTGAAAGATCACCACAGTACTCCTCTATAAAAATATATAATAAGATACCTGACGAACTAAAAATAATTAGAAATAAGCTTCATTTTAAAAAAAATCTTAAGAGTTACCTGGCTGCACATGCTTTCTACAGTCTCGAAGAATTTTTCAATTCCTAATTTTAAGTATGTATGTATGCAAACTTATTTTGTGTCCTGTTTTTAACTATATAACTTCTATATACTTACATATACTAAAACTCTGTAATTTATTTATTTATACATTCACACACTTTCATGTCTTGTCCTATAAAACAATTTTTATATATTTTTTTAACTCTTAGTATAACATTTTATACTAGGTAATCATTGTTTACACCATTGTTTGACTTGTTTTATATCATGTTTATGATCAAGAAAACCAATAAATATTATTATTATTATTATTTGTAATAAATTCTATTTATACAGGGTGGGGCAATAGTGTGTCGGACCTCGATATCTTGAGTTCTACGATAGCTAGAAATTTTTAAAAAAATTGCAAGTAAACTAGACAAAAAAGTCTATAAAGGATTACAGTTATTTTCGAATAAACAGGGCGAGCCAAGACGAAATTATAGGACCAAGTGTTTTTTTTTTATGGAATGCTATGTTTATCAGTAAGCCTCTTTCTGGGCTCTATTCATTTCTATATTGGCATTGAATATCTCCCAACCTCTTGGATGTAATGAATTTTTTTGTTGAAATAATGCAATCTGCATGGATAATAAAAAAATCACCACAGACACAATTATGGGTTTTAAGAAAAATATATGTGAATACCAGTTACAAGACATCTAATTAATATTTTTAAATCATTTTCATTTCCTAAAAATGTACAGGGTGACCAAAAATTATTTTTCAATAAAGAAAATTTTAAATTGAATCTTCTCGATTTTTTCAAATGGAACACCCTGTATATTTTTCGACAATGTGATGTAGAAATGAAAAATGAACATTTTTTTGTAAGTACTTCCCTAGGGCTAGTTTCAACCAATTTCGTTTTATTGAGCAATAATTACAAGTACTTCCCTAGGGCTAGTTTCAACCAATTTCGTTTTATTGAGCAATAATTACAAAATTCAAAAATAACTTAAAAAAAGAAGTTTCTTCAAATAACTCAGTAGAAAAAATTATAATAAATATTCCACATGTTCCCCATTTTGATTGACACATATCCTTATGAGCTTTTGAAATAAGGTTCCTAAAACTGCCGGTGTGATAGATGTAAAGGCAGTTATTATTCTTTCCTTCATATTTTGTACTGTTGTTGGTGTGGCTCTATAAACAATTTCCTTCACGTATCCTCATAAAAAAATCCATTTTTGTAAGATCTGGGATCTAGCAGACCATTTAGTGGGTCCATTTCTCCCAATCCATTGATAATGGTAGGTATTATTTAAGTGGTTTCTAACTGCATTTAAATAATGTGGTGGAGTACCATCTTGCTAAAACCACATCCTATTTCGAATTCTTTCGGGGAGATTTGCCAATAATTGCGGCAGATAGTTTTCCAAAAAATGAAGATAAACAGCTCCATTCAATGTACCATCAAAGAAATGTGGCTCTATTACATATTCTCCAATAATTCCTCACCAAACGTTTATAGACCATCTGTGTTGGTTATCAACTTGCATAAAAAAGTGAGGATTTTCCGAAGCATAATAATGGAAATTGTGCCGATTAACAAATCCATTTTTATGAAAAGTTGCCTCATCACTAAATAAAACAGTATTGAAAAAGTTAACATTATGTTACATTTCACCTCTGGCCCAATTACAAAATTGTAGGCGCTTTTGAAAATCGTCATCAGATGATTCCTAGTGCATTTGAATATGATATGCATGCAGCTTATTTGCTTTTAAGATACGACCCACAGAGTGTATACTTATTCCTACTAATGAGCTCACTTTTCTTTGACTAACATGGGGATTCTCAACCGTTGCCAGCACCACAGAGAACTCATTTTCTTCGTCCACAACACGTTTTATTGTTTCATTTTTTTTATATTCGACATTTCCAATTTTCAGAAATCTATCGAGAAGGTTTTGGAAGCTGCTAACATCAGGAATCCTTCTTTCAGGATAACGATGGTAATATATTCTATAGGCAAGTAAACAATTTCCGCTTTATTAAAATTCATATTGTAAAATTCCAAATATTTTAAATTCAATACAAATTGTAACAACCGATAAGTGTGATAAATGCTCCTTTGTACACTACAATTTATAACAAACTGAGGTTTTATTGCTTGTCGAATAACGAAAACAGCAAAAAAAATATATTACAGTAAAGGACCGGTTAAATACTATTTATCCGTTTCAATGGATTGGAAGAAATGTTCCCACTAAATGAGCAACACGTCGAACACCTATTATAAACTTTTCTAATTAATTATTTGAGGGAACCTCTTTTTAAAGTTTATTCTTGAATTTGACGCTTATTTATTTATAAAACGAAAATGGTTGCAATTAGCAATAGGGGAGTACTTTAAAAAAATGTTTGTTTTTCATTTCTACATCACATCGTCGAAAAATATACAGGGTGTTCCGTTTGAAAAAATTGAGAAAATTCAATTTAAAATGTTCTTAATTGAGAAATAATTTTTAAAATAATAATTTTTAGCAAGTGGCTGGGAGATATTCAATGCTAATATAGGAATGAATAGAGCCTAGAAAGAGGCTTCAAAAAATGTACTGATATACATAGCATTCCATTTAAGAAAAAGGCATTTGGTCCTGTAATTTCGTCTTGGCTCGCTCTGTATATTCAAAAATAATTTCCAGTTATAGATTTTTTATCTAGTTTACTTATTTTTTTTAAAAACTTCTAGCTATCGTAGAACTAGAGATATCGAGGTCCGACACACTATTGTCCCACCCTGTATACTTTTAATTGGCCCGCATCTATGAGTATGGGTCATTTGCGTATTTATATTTCTTGTAACACGTGCATTGATAAGGGGTTATTCCAAGAATTTTGTAATATACAGGGTATTCCATTTAAAAAAAATTATAATTTTTTTGTATCCCTTAAATCTGCACGCTACTGTACTTTTGATAGCATTTTAACAAAATTTAGTCATAACCACACAACTTTTATTTAAAACTTTTTTTCTATAGGTAATAATAACGATGATAAGGGGTTGGTAATGTATAATGAATAACCCTGTACAATAATCAAAAGCGCAGTAGGAATTTTACACAGCACATGTCGATAAATTTTTTATTAGGTGCATCTATCTATATCACATTCAATACGGATTCGTTATTGTTCAGTAACAATATGTAAACGGATATAAAACGCAGTTTACAATTAGATGCTTAATTGTTATTAGTAATTTATCATTGAGAGCCATATGAAGCAACATAGCGAATGAAATGCATATATATGCCCTTATTAATATACATTGACTCAAACCGCTTTTGTAATAGAACGGTTATTGGTTATTTGACCGATCTTTATACATACATTTGCATATTAACCTGAAATCTGAAAGAATTTTTGTGCTGCCTTTGAGGTATGTAATAATATCACTTTAAAGATGATACAATAGTTATTTAAGATACAAGTGTAAAAGCCATTCTTTGTTGCACGAATGGTTAGATTAGGCTTTTTACAAATGTGTCTTACAACGTTTTATCTTCGATCGTTCCAATTATTATAAGAAATGGGCAATTTTTCATGAATATTTGTAAAACTGTATCAACTTTTTGTGAACGTCACTTTGACCGTTAGTATTATTCGAGTTGTAGTTAAAGTCTCTATTCTAATTATGTTACTTCATGTTCGTGACAGAAAATCCGTGATGATAGTAACTAAGAAACTGATATTATAAATAAACTGGCATAGTTGAAGCCGCCATTGTTGTTCTTGAATGTTTGAATTAAAATATCAAGTTAATAATGTTTAATTGTGATTATAGTAATGTAGAAGAGTTTCAAAATATTCCCCGAGAAGTTATGGAGATGGCACAAGCGGCAGCGTCAACATTAATACCTGAGAAGTCACGAAAACAATATTGAGTTGGTGTATAAACGATTCAATGATTGGTGTGTTACTGATAAATTTTTTAGGTGCAATAATTTTTTTTATTGCAAAGGCCACACTGGAAATGATGTAAAAAACTGTTACTTTTTACATGATCGTAGATAAAGTTCTTTTTGAACGTTCCACCAACAAGCAAATCCATCGTCGATAACCAGAGATTATCTAAAATATCTTAATACATTTGTTACCGGTGAGCGTAAAGCGATTAGAACTTGCAGTAATTCCTTATATTAATTTGTCATCCCTTTTCGATCATGTACGATATTTGTACTCTAAAATGTAACATAGCATAGCATATCTCGCAAACTAAAAATGCTACATGTAAGACTGAGATTTAATTATGAATGATGATCATTATAGTGATGTTAAAAAAGCATCTGAAGTTCCTTTAAGAAAAATAAGGAACTCGATGCTACTGAAATATTGTAGAGAAAATGTAGCATACTTTTAGATTTTAGAAATATTTTCTGGGGTTATATGTGCAGTATTATAAATAGTAGGAATACCAAAATTAATTTAAGTGAAATAATTTTTAGAATTCAATTGTTCTGATAATAAAGATATCAATTATTCCATAGTAATTAATAAAGCGCGCTCAATCGTAGAGTCGTGTAGTGCGACATATGTGAAAGTTTATATTTAGTATATATTTGCTCCTGTCTACGTTTATTGAAAAAATAAGCAGTACAACTATGTACAAACTTTTTCGAAAAGCTTAGCGCCGTGGTTAACCGCCTGGCTCCGGATCAGGTCCTGGGGGAGGATAATTATAATTTAATGTAAGTTCAATTCAATTCAGATTAGCAATGGTACATTCAAGTTCAAATCCTATCGGCTTCTACTGTTTTTATTTATTTTTATCGGATATATTAAAAGTTAAAAATTTTCTTGCCGAAAATTTTATTTCATTATTTGGACTAAAAATGGAATTGCAACCAAACTGTTGGATATTTTTTGCAAAAATTTGGCAGGCTATTTCTTGGTTATATAGATTAGTTTCGTCTAAAATTTCATCAAATTCGGTTTGATTTTGGCCAAAGTAGCCGTAATTCAATTTTTTACGTTTTTTCAGTATATTTATATACATATCGTGGAAAGCGGTGAACCGATATTCACGAAATTTGAACTGAAGGTTCCTTGATCGTCTGCAATAAAAAGATCTCGTGTTTGTTTTTTAACTAGCATTTTAAAGGGTCCAAAATAAATTAGAACTGAAAAACCACCCTTAAAAACGACCAATTTACCCTTTTTTCTCGAAAAAAAAGTGTACCCCCACCTACTCGAATCGGAAGACTCAGGGTATTCTTAGCTTTACCAGAACAAACTTATTTTTTTATGTCACGTTGGTACATGTAAAATTTTCTCTATCGCCTTATTTTAGGCTATTTTTACTCCATTATAAAGAAAAGCAAGTAAAAATAAAATATTCTTAGTGAGTCTACTGATAGTTGGTTATAAATCATATTAGGTAACAGGATGAATTAATTCTTGATATTAAAGTATTAGTATAAACTTCCAAATTTAACTTACTATCTAGCGTTATGCCAAGAAAGTTTACATTTTCCGTCTGTGTGATTGAACTATTTAATTGAACATTCAACGAATAATCAAAGTCAGTAGATAGAGAAACCATAACGAGAGTAGTTTTATTTACATTTAAGTTTAATCCATTCGAACTACAATGTTTAGACATATTTGGGGATATTGTGGTATGTTTACTTGCACAAGGCACTACGAATTCTTCAGTTGCAACAAAAGAGTTATCATCGGCATATTGATATAAAAAATCTATATTATATAATCTTTTAAATCATTGGTATACAAAATAAATAAGAGGGACCCAAGTATAGATCCCTGAGGTACACCCTATAGTATACAAGTTTTATCTGAAAACACAGTTTGAAGCACTCCATCCTTGAAAGTTGTTAATTCAGTAACTTGTGATCTATTAGTAAGGTACGACTGCAGTAGTTTGTTACATGTACCTCGAACACCGTAACTATTTAATTTATCCAACAAAATGGCAAAATTAATTGTGTCGAAGTCACTTGACATGTCGAAATACAAGCAGGCCAAATTCAAATTTGAATCAGCTGCTGTAATAATTTTGGTTAGTGAGTGATAGTAATTATTTTATGTTTAATAAAAAAAGAAATAATTCTGTTATAAAATGTTTTCTCAATAATTTTAGAGAAATTCGGTGGGATTGATATACCGCGGTAGTTTACGACGTTTTACTTATCGCCCTTTTTATGTATAGGTATTGTTTTGTTAATTTTTAATTGATTAGGAATTATTCCTTCCAGAAAACAGTTATTTATTATATCGGAAAGCGGTTGAGAAATTTCTACAATTACTTTTTTTTTATTACATTGATACTTCGATACTGTTATGGTTAAAAACGGGCATTACAATAAAAATAATAATAATTTTTAAAAAATTGATTAAGCAAAATTGTAACGCCGATGACGGCTCTAACCAATCTTGATTGGTTAGGGAAGAAGCTCTTGCTGACTAGCTTCTTATAGGGGTAGTAACAAAAAAAAAGAATGTTTAAAGTGCCCCTTCCGGATACAATTAATTTATATTTTTTTTTAGTGCGGAAGCGACACTGGCTAGCTCAGTGGGCGGTGGGGTGAGTCAGTGGTTTATTGGGTGGTAAATAACTCTCAACAAAGGGTAAAAAAATATATATATACATGTATTCAAACCCCTTGAAATTTACAGTGAATTTTTCAATAATACTAGACAAAATATTAGGAGCAATTGACGCTCGGGTACCGTGAGTGATCACTCGGGTGTACACTTCTGATAAATTGAAATTTCTGAGTTAAGTAACTGAATAAACTAATTAACCTATATATATACACATATATATATATATGACAATCTTCAAATAAATTATGACAACCGTGACCAAAGTTAACCTACTCGGTAAATATGCATTTTAAACTTATCTGTGCGGTAGGCAGGTGCCTGCTGTCAACGTTCAAGGGGAGAATTCTCAAAATGGCAGTCGTCACAACGCTCTCAGCTGTCGCCAGATGTCGAAAACTGTTCGGGATACAGTGACACTACGATACCAGGAAAAAGAAGAAGAAGCCCTAAAAGGATAATATCGTTGTATATAGGCTGGCATGATCTCAATTTAAAATTACGTAACAAGGACAATGAATGATTAATAGAGATTTATTAAAAACAAAAATGCAACTAATATTTGTTTATTAACAAATACATGAGAACAAGGACTTTAACATACCTGGGGGTGTTAGGCTTAGGTTAGTAAGTGTGCTGGTTTCCTTTTTCGAAGCCTTGCTTCTGGTGAGTATTCGAAAATGATCCCACAAAAAAAATTGATAAGTTTGTGACTTTTTCCCAAAATCTTCGACTCAATAAGCCACAACTTAATTGTAGTGCAATTCTTTTATCCCGATTCCGAGAACATTTCTAAAATCGCACTAGCAAATTCCTTCGTATAACTCACAGACCATATGAAAGGAAAAAGAATAGAAAATGACGGCCCCCTAATAAAAAAACACATTCCTTTCTTTCTTTTTTTGTTGTTTCAGAAAGTTCTATGTGCAATGTGCGTTGGAAAATATTAAAATTTGAACTATAAGATCATGCGCCTATATCGTGGAATAATTGACCTGTTTAAAAACCTGTTTTAGCGAGGAACTTCTCCTATTACCGAGGCAAGTATGCCGATAAATTATTTTTAAGGTGACAAATTGAACTAGAATGAGGATTGAATACTACGCCGCAATTTAACTGGAGTAACTGTGGTTTCGATGGACCAAAAATGTAACTTTTTGCTGATCAAAACTGATACAGCAAGCAATACCTGCGATTTCAATAACGTCACACGGGAATAACACGACGATGTCAACCATGTGACCAACCAGTATTTGCATCGCAACAACGTGACTATTGAGTTCTACTCTAGGTTTGTTTGGTATCCTAGACCATAGAGAATTAACCTAACAATATATACGTGCATGCAGCCACAGTTTGTTTATGTAGTAAATTATGAGGACCCCAGTTACTCCAATTCAAACGACAAGGTAGGTTGAAGCACATAAAATAATCCAATCCATATTTTAGTTAACTACGCACAGATATTATTCAATCATCAACCCACGATTTATTGCCCTAATATTGTGCTGCTAAAATAACCTGTAACAATACTTCATCAAGACCCGTTGATTTTTTGTTAGGCATTGCAAGAACAATAGCTATAATTTCTTGGGCATTAGTAGGGTTTAGAAACAAATTTGCTCGATTTTGTACTATCATATCTGTTCTCACTCTAACAGGCTGTGTTGGAGAAAGAGAAAAATGTTTACTAAATAAGCGCACTAAGGCGTCTGGGTCGGTTATTTTATTATTTTGATGGTCTTTGATGATCAGTTCATTTTGATCTTGTCTATTTTTTTATTAATATTTTTATTAAATACGTGTAAATTAAGCCGCGTAGCTTTGGATTTGTTTCCAGAATTTGATATTATCTTACTATTTGGTTGAGTTTTATATTCTTGGATATATTTTTTGTACGTATTTCTCTCACTTTTATATAACTCTAAAATATTGTCACAATTCGTCCTATTATGTAATATATATAAATCTCTAATATATAGAGACCATTGCTTAATTTCAGGAGGTATCCAATATTTATGCCTATGAATATTTACAGGTTTTATTTTTGTTTTAGGAAATGCAATGTGAAAATAATATAGAAATATATTCATCCGAGTCTTTTTCTGCATAAACTGCATCCTAGTTCTGGGAATGAATAAGATTGTTAAATGTATTAGTGTTACCTTCATTAAATGGCATTTTAACTACATATTTTTTGTCATACATATTTTCCACAGCTACATTGACTGTAAGAGCTTGAGAATTGTGATCTGATAACGGATAATGTATAACTTCACAGTTTGAAAGATTGGTGGGTATATTGCTAAAAATATTGTCTATTATGGTATTTTTTGCAGTTCTAGTGATAGAATTTACATGGGCATTTAAACCATAAGTGGTAAATATACCCAGCAAAGCCCGTGATCTGTTTAGTTGACTACTATTAGATTTGAAGTCGATATTAAAATCCCCACAAACAATAATGAAATTTGTCATAGAAAATAAATAGTTTAGTATTTCTTCCAGTGATTTTTAAAATACTTCAAAATTTCCTACTGGTGATCGATAAACTGACAAAAAAATACACTTTGTATTGAACAAAACAAACTTTGAACAAAAATATTCTATATCTTGCTCAGTTCTGAGAAAATCAATTGTAAGTCTCTTAATCTTAAAATTTTGTTTAACATAAAATGCTACACCACCATTTGACAAAATAGTTCTACAATAACTGTCAACTAATTTATAATGTGATATTGAATACATCAAAATTTCATCGGTCTGAGGTTACGCCTGCAACCCTCCGAAAAGTTACGAACAATAATAGAAAGTGAATTGAGGCATGCATTAGGGCTGATGGAGGTTTGATAGAATAATATTTAATTCTTTTGGTTGTATTTATTCTTCATTTGTGTAAATTGTTTCAAAAAAATAAATTTAGAAATAATTTTTATTAAAATGCCTAAAAATGGTTTTCATCAAGACCTCATTTAAAAAAAATAACTAAACCTTGGATTCGGGGTTTTTGAGAGATTTCGAACAAGTTTTGTTAATAAATTTTTTTAATAAAAAATGCCTACTATGATTTTTTTCGTATAATTTAGCATTGTAGATGGCCTTGCATTTAAAGATGAAAAGTGATTTTGTGGTAGTAAATAGATCTTTGTAACCTCTACCTTTTGAGATCATTTTGATGTAAATCAGACAAAAAACAAAAGAATTATTACGCTGTTACACTATTAAGGGAGACACACTGTATATATACTTAATTTATTGAAATAACTACAATTCGGTGGGGTATGTTGTAGAAAGTTTAATGGAAGTAGAAAAATACGCGTACAAGTGCATCTACAGCAGCAAATTATTACTTTTTTAAACGCATGGTTCACGCTAGGTATCTACAGTCAGAAAAATCGAATCATTGAATTAAATTTTGAGAGTCTACTATAGTATTACTAGCATTTTTAGTTTTCGAGATTTCAAAAAATACAAATATCTCACCGAGACTTAAGATTGGTGATGAATGCAAGCTTGAATCGTTTTGGGCCCTCCAGAAATGAATTTAGCAGAACATTTCACAACATAAAGGTCTGATTTTAAAAGTATGCCCAAATGTTGCTTGTACATGACTGAAAGAAAGGAATCTCTGTATTACTAACTACAGAATTTTAATTTTATATTGTTGACACATTGACTTTGATGTTCTGATACATTCAATTAAGTATATTGTAATGAAATGAGATTCTTGGGGAGAGCGATTTGAAATTGAATTCAGTGAGAATATCATCCAAAACTCTGTGATTTTATACATTTCAAATTAAACCGTTAAATAAACCTCATACATTCCACCACTGAAACGTAGGTATTAAATTTTATCATTTACATTTGTTCACTTCTACCGTTATTTTTTTTAAATACAATTTCTCGTTTCGGTAAAAGCCCCTCAATAAATATTCATCGCAAAAAAACAGTTTTATTAAAACGAAGTTTTATTGAACATTTCTGTATTATTGGAAGGTGGAATTTTTATTTAATATCAACATGGAGAATTACCTGGTCGGATGGTTTTATTATAGTGGCCTAGATCGAGAATACATATCTATTCCCTCGTGTACGATAATTTTTCGTGACAGCATTATTTAAAATCCAGCCAATACAAGGTCTAGTTTTGAAATGTAAAATTTTTTCCGGGAATATTATGCTTTACCTACTAGGAATAGAATAGAATATATTTATGCTTTAACCATTATAACATATACATAATTTTTAATTAAAGTTGCAAAAAATAAATATCTACAAAGTCGAGAATTATTCTAGATAAGGTAAGTTTTGTTCCTAATGCAATATATAATATAAAATATTGCAAGCTAGCATGAAACATATCGTATGTCTGTACAAAGAAACTCATGTGGAATAAACTGTCTTCTGCGAAAGAATTCTTGTCCGCAGATCTATAGTTATTCTTCAGAGCTTATAAAAAAACAAAAAAATTACTACCCAAGGTAATTAATACTACACTAAACACTAAATATATTTAATAGAGAGAAAAATACTAAAAACAAAATATATAATAACTATGAACTAAGAACAAATACTATCAGTAATCCTAGTACTAATGTCCATAATAAATTATGCAAATTATATACACATAATTAGCAACAAACACCCACATAGATAAACACGTACCTATATTTGTAAAAGCAAGTTACAGATATAGATATTTTGGAATCAATTAATTTATGAATATCTATCCTAGATTTATTTTGTGTCAATGTTTTATTTTTATTTTTTTTGTTTCGCGAGAGCGATGCTAGCCAGTTCTGCCGTGTCTCCGACATTCTCACGGAAGAAGTGCCAGCAAATTCACTACGACCACTCCCTGCAACCTGCAGAGTTAGCGACCGTAGGTTCCTAAATCGTGTGCCCTAAGTAAACAAAGAGAACCCAGGATAACAGCTCTCTGCACCTGGCCTGCCAGCCATTCGGCAGAATGTTGACAGGCCGGTATTGTTCACCGATCATAAGGATTACCCACTTGACCGAGTATCCTGGATACAGAACTAGGAGCTCGTACCGGAGATCACGATACTTAGCCCGTTTTTCCTCCTCTTTCAAGACGATGTTTGTTTCAGCCGGAGCTGAAAACTCGATGATGTATATCGCCTTCTGCTGATGATCGAGGAGTACTATGTCAGGCTTGTTGGCTTGAATTAGCCTGACGGTCGGGAACGAGTAGTTCCAGTATATCCTACACCTCTCGTTCTCGACAACGGAGTGAGTGAGTATCCAGGGACGTAAGGCAGCACTGATGTTTGGTCTAGCCCGTACAAGTGCCGTAGATGGTAGTAAAGCACTCGTAATGCCGCGTTATGGCGATGGATGTAGGCCGAAATCGCATATACCGGGCATGCAGACAGTAAATGCATGAGCGATTCCGGCGCCTGATGGCAGGTCCTGCAGCTGGTATCAGGAACCCCTACACCCATCACACGGCTTCGGTAGGCCAAAGTGTTAATAACACCATCCTGGCAGGTCACAATGAATCCCTTGGTCTCCGACTTAAGCTGACCTTAAAAAGGCGAACGTCAGCTTGGTCGATAAACCCAGCGTTTCTATGTTCTTATAGAATACACCGTGCATGGATTTATCGACGTGCCATCTAAACAGATTCTCCTGTTCAGTGGATTTAATCTGGGCTTTCAGAAGATTTGGCGGACGCTTAGTGACCGACGGTGGGTCAGCACCTCGCCGGCCTCCTTGCCTGATGTCGAATACGTGACGGAGTTCATCTGCGACTCTCTTTGCTGCCTTGAATAATCCTGCTCCCACTCTTGCATTTTCATGATTTCTCACTAATTGCAGGAGAGGGTCTGAGCTCCTAAGGATGTTACATGCTATACTCAGGACTACCCGGTCATGCATGCACTCCAAACTCAAGAGTCCTCGGCCCCCCGATGACGTGGGAGGTACACATTAGGAACGGACGATTTTTGATGAATGCTCCTATGGATATTCATCATCTTGCGGATACATCTATCTAACTGACGCAGCTCATCTACAGTCCATCTCATTACTCCAAAGGAGTAGAGCAGAACAGGAATGGCAAGCATATTAATGGCAGACACCTTGTTTTTCCCCGAAAGTTCGGATGACCAAATCATTCGGAGTAGGCCTCTGTACTTGCCTGTTTTATTATTAGTATTATTATTATTATTATTTTAAATAAATTCATTGAGCTAAAGGCCCCCGCACTTTTTCTTCTATGAAATGGTTCTCGGTTAAATTTTCTGAATTTTTAGTATTTTATAGCTCTCGATCTCCTGATAAAAGGAACTTGGGCCCAATCTAATCCTATGACTAGCTTTTGAGATACAGGGTGTTAATGTTGAAAAGTGACTATTTTTATAAAATATATTCATGACCATTGAAGGATTCGATTAATTTTATTTCGCGAATATCATTCCTCTAATATATTGTAATAAAAATATGCGCTCATATACTGGGTGAGCCACCAATAACACGAAGTGAATTTTTAAAATCGATGTGTTTATGCTGAAACAACAAAATTTAGAGAAAATTATTTTTGAAATGAAATGTACTGTTTCATAATTAGCGAAATTTTCAATTATATTATATTATAAAGTGCGAGTCAAAAATATGGAAACACGTATGACTCATCCCAATAAGACGCCCTGTATATTTTAACATATCTTGATTGTCCATTGAGAGCTGATTCCAAATATATATAATTTTAGATGGGTCTATAGGGTGATACAAAAGATAAAACACAAGAAAAATATCGAATAATTTCCTGTAATTCAGAATTTCCTCGGTTAATTTCCGTAATTCTTTCAAATTATGTTTATTGTGTATACGTTAATAGAGTACCAAAAATTCAAAATCTTACTGTGACTAGTTCTCGAGATTTAAAGCGAAAAATACCATGTAGGTACATAAGATTAAGGAATAAAGCTTGTTTATATCTAATCACCACCGGATACGAGTTTTCGGTTAAATAGTGGAAAGTGATCATCAATTTTATATAACTTTCCTGTTCGAATTTTTTTTTTCATTGAACATTAGTTTTTACCTAACTGCTCTCTCAAAGAAGAATAATATTTTTCAATGTTATGTTTGTTTGTCTCTTTCTTTATTCCCTCGAAGAACCTAAAACTACTGGATGGATTTTGATGAATGGGCTACCAAGAGATTCATTATCGTGCCTTGCAATGTGGTTATACAATAAATCCAATGTGGTGTCCGTAAGACATCATTATGCCAAATTAATAAAAAGCATTTTATTCTATGACGATGGTGTCACATTAAGGAGCTTTATTATGAGAGGACTGCAGACCTTTCATCAATAAATATTATGAACGATTATGCTTATTCTATGAAACATTCATTTCCGTGCCCGGCATTTTTGTGTGGCAGGTAAATACACACATGGTATTTTTCGCTTTAAATCTCGAGAACTAGTCATAATAACATTTGAAATTTTTGGTATTCTATTAACGTATATAAAATAAACACAATTTGAAAGAATTACGGAAATTAACTGATGAAATTTTGAATTACAGGACGATTCAAAGAAAACCTAGTTTTTCGACATTTTTCTTTTGTTTTATCTTTTGTATCACCCTGTAGACTTTTCTAAAATTATATGTATTTGGAATCAGCTGTCAATGGACAATAAATATATATTAAAATATACAGGGCGTCTTATTAAAATGACTTACACATGCTTCCATATTTTTGACTTGCACTGTATAAATTAATACAATTGGGAATTTCGCTAATTATGAAACAGTACATTTCATTTCAAAAATAATTTTCTCAAAATATTTTTGTTTCAGCATAAACACATCGGTTTTAAAAATTCACTTCGTGTTATTGGTGGCTCATCCTGTATATAAGTGCATATTTTTATTACAATATATTATCTGACGTTACAGGAATGATATTCGCGAAAATAAAAATTAATCGAATCCTTCAATCGTCATGAATATATTTTATAAAAATAGCCACTTTTTAATTTTAACACCCTGTATCTCAAAAACTAACCATAGGATTAGATTGGGCCCATGTTACTTTTAATCAGGAGATTGAGATCTACAACGTACTAAAAATCAGAAAATTTAACAGAGAACCATTTATTTATTTATATGTATAAGAAAAATCTTCTCCTTTCTTAATCTCAGATGAAATGAAATTGTACATTTTGGGACCCAGATTGTAATAACATTCTTAAGCAATGGTTTTTTCTATTTTAGGTTATGAGCAATTTCCTCTAGTTCGCTTTTATTTTTATATTGTCTAGTTAGTAATATCAAGCAAAATAACTGTCGAATGTCCAGCATTTGAGTTTCCATATATAATTCTTCTGAGGGTTATTTATTTATACGATTTTATTAAAATTATTTTTAATATAAATTTCTGTGCATTCTCTAGCTGGGTTAGATGATTGTTGGCCGCACCTCCACATGCAATTATTCCGTAATTTAAGTGAGTCTCCACTAGACTAAAATATAAGGTTTTTAACTGCGTTATATTTAGTAACTGGGATAAATGTTTAAATTTATACAATAACGTTCTGAGCTTATTAGTTACATATTTTGTATGAATGTCCCGTCTTAAATGATTATGTAAATTCCTAAATATTTAACATTTTGTGAGCCTTGTATATAGGTTTCATTATTGTCGATCTTTATATTTAATCTCTGGAAATCAGGTAAATTATTGCTATAAGATGTAAAAGGAACATAGTAAGTTTTTGCATAATTAACTGTTAGTAACCTGTTGTTACCTGTGAGTGTGCCGGGGTAAGTGTCAAAACAGAAAACAGAACTTGTGCTTTTTGAGTAGTATACCGGCCACCTATAAACTCTAACTTGAAAGATTTCTTGAAAATCTTAAATGATGTCCTACTGAATATCTCTAAAAAGCATAAATTAATTGTGCTTTGTGGAGACTTAAACATAAATCAATTAAAAGATTATATCGTTAAAAAAAGCTGTTTAACTTATTTGAAAGTTTTGATATATCGGTAATTACACCTCCAGAAGTAACCAGAACTGTTTCAGACACTGCTTTAGATTACGTGGCCACTAATGTTACACCCAGCTCAGCAACAAATTTAGACCTTGATCTGTCAGACCACAAAGCACAATTATTTTCGATAGTGTTAAATACAGTAAAGCATAAATGTAATCACGAAACTTTGTGTGTTCTAAAGAGACAGTTTTCTGATCAAAATATTTTTAACTTAAATAATTTATGTTAAGTATACTAATAGCCTTGTTATTATATATATGTTGTGTTGACGGGAATAGGCCAATAAATTATGAAAAACCAATTTCTGATGATTGTCGACATTTCGATTTATTATTAAATCACTCTCAGGACTAATCAGGAAGGTTTTCCGTGTTATGATTGAACAAATAAATAAATTTACAAACAAACATTTAGGCACAACAAAACAAATAAATGGATAACAGTAGAATGTCTAACGGTCAAGTTCAGAATGAATGTTGTACCTAAATGTTTGTTTGTAAATTTATTTATTTATTCAATCATAACATGGAAGACCTTCCTGATTAGTCCTGAGGATGATTCAATAATAAATCGAAACGTCGACAATCATCAGAAATTGGTTTTCCATAATATATTGGCCTATTCCCGTCAACACAACATATATATTAAATAATTTAATTTACTGAGTTTAGTCATATCCTCGAAATTGATGATATTAATGAAGCTTGGAATCGTTTTTGGAGTTGTCTTAATTATTGTCTTGATTTTTGTTGCCCAGTTACCAAAATTAAGATAAATAAATCAAACGTTAGAAACTACTGGTTGGATAGTGACCTTATCGAAGAAAGCAAAAATCTGAAAGATCTTTATTGACTGAGTAGAAATACTAATATAGCGGACCTTCGAGGCAGATATAATCAATCAAAAAAAGAATTTAATAAAGTGATACTAGAAAAAAGGGAAATTTTTTTTAATAACCAAATAAGTAATTGTAATAATCCAAATAAGGCAATTTGGAAGGTAGTAAACACTAATACTGGCAAGGCAAAACAAGACCCTACTAACCTGGCGCATATATTACATAATGGTATCGAAATTACTGATTCTAGGGAAATATACAACATGTTCTACAATTATTTTGCAACTATCGCCAAACAGAGTTTGGAAGAACACTTTGGCAATTATGGGGGTTCTGGGACAACCACAGACCACTCACTAAATATATAACTTATCTTTTCAAACTACAAAATTCCCTGACTTTCTAAAAACTGGAGTCATAATACCATTTTATGAAAAAGGGGAAGCTGAATTGATACAAAATTATAGGCCAATCACCGGACTATCATCTTTTTCTAAAATACCCGAAAAAATTTCCAAAATTAGAATAAAAAAATTTTTGAATAGACACAATGTTTTGTCTAATAACCAGCACGGTTTCCATGACAAACGTTCTACTGTAACCGGTACATACGTTTTACTACAATTGACAAATTGTAGTAATTGGTAGACATACCAAGCTGCAGATAATTATGATTACATTTTAGTTTTATTTTATGACTTTTCTCGCGCCTTCGATTGTGATAAATACAGAACTTCTCGTAAACAAACTAGAAAATTATGGCATTCGTAATTCATTGTTAGAATGGATTAAATCTTTCTTAACTAATAGAAATTAGCGTACGAATTAATGGACAAACATCTGCACCATGCACACAATCCATAGGAGTACCCCAGGGTAGTGTCCTATCGCCGCTACTGTTTATTTTATTTGTCAACGATCTTGGTAAACATATACATGACACTCAAATAGTAATGTTTGCAGATGACACTACCATGGAAATTTCTGCTAAAACAGAAGAAAATCTACAACTAAAAGCTAATAAAACTTTGCAACAATTTTACGATTGGTGCAAATCAAATAGACTTATTATCAATATAGAAAAAACTAAATTCATTGTATTCCATAAAAGAAAAAAGTGGGAAATATCAAACTTCATATTAATAATATACTAGTTAAAAACACCAACTCACATAAATTTTTTAAGTTTATTTGTGGATGAAAAGCTTATATGGCAGGACCATATTACACACGGAGCAGCGAAACTCAACTTGGCGTACTTTGCGATAAGAAACACTTATTAACTCAAAAACAACTGTTACAAGTTTATTACTCTCTAGCACATTCCCATATAAAACACATGATTATAATGTGGTGAGCAGCCGTAGAATCAGACAGAATATTTATTCTTCAAAGGAGAATCATTCAACTAATTTTTTCTCTAGGCCCTATAGAATCATGTAGACCAGTGTTTAGGCAATTCAGCATCTTCAGCTTCTTTTCTGTTTTAGAGTACGAGTACGTGATATTCGTAAAACAAAAAAGTCATAAATTTTCGACAATTAATAAATAATGTTCGTCACTATCCAACAAGAAATAATGAGAATATTTTTCTAAATAATTTTACATTGTTTATTCAAAAAAAGTCCCTCCTATATGTGTGCAAGCTTATATAATCAGCTACCACATAATATCAAGACAATAGCTAATTTAAATAAATTTAAAAAAACTTAAAGGTTTTCTTTCAGAAAACTGCTTCTATTCACTTAGATAATATTATAATTATTCTGATTAACTATTGACAATATATTTAACTCTATCTTAGGCTGCCATAGATAACTTTTTCCTATATTGTTTGACCGTTGAGATGTTATACGTTTTTTATTTCTTATTATTAACTGGTAAATGTTTGTTGCGTAAATGTAGATAATTAGAGTAATTTCTCCTTTTATTTTAAACACTTATCTATTTTATACTTTTCTACTTAGTAATGGCTTTCCCTATCCCTGTCCAGGGCTGTTTTGAATAAAAAAAAAAATAAAGAAGTGGATGATTTTTTTAAAATCGAGCTTTTTCCTTATGGACCATTCAAGTACATATTAAAAAGAATTGATCCTAAGACGGTTCCTTGTGGTACACCATATTCTACCGTCATTTTATTACTGAAGGTGTTGCCAATATTTACACATTGTTGCCTATTTGACAGATAACCATTTATTAACATGTGCGGAATGCTCCTAAACCCTATACCCTCCAATATCGGCAATAATTTATATGACTAACTGTATCGAAGGCTTTCGCGAGGTCAACGAAAATGACAGCGTTGGTTTGCTGGTATTCATATATTTATAAATCCTTGTAGTAAGGTAGGCTATTGCATCTTGCGTTGACTTCTGCCTTCTGAAACCAAGTTGTTTCTCTGACAAAATATTAAACCTATTTAAAAAGCTAGTAATTCTGTTTTTCAATATTTTCTCAAAAATGTTAGCTATGTTTGAGATAAGGGAAATAGGCCGGTAGTTAGTCACGTCCAGTATATCTCCATTCTCGTAGAGAAGTTTTATTACAGCTATTTTAAATGCCAATGGACAGTTACCTGTTTATAAACATTTATTGATAAGGTACTTTAGAGATGCTGATAATTTACAAGCTGTTTCCTTCAGTATATATGATGGTATGCTATCAATTCCAGGTGCTTTATTTGATTCTAATTGAGAAATTGTTTCGATTATATCGCTTTCACTCGTATAGGACAGGTATATTGAGTTGGAAATATTCCTTATGTTTCCTTTTTAATTTGAACTATTTTATCAGCGAGTGTTTTACCTACCTTTGTGATATAGTTTACAAAAATATTACACATTTCCAGTTCATCACTAGTTACTGCACCCTCCTGGTATCTAATTTTAGATATTTGATCCTTACTCTTTTTTGCCCCAGATGTTAATTTTTTGACACAATGCCCAATGCCAATGCCAATGTGTTTGAGTTATTTAAATTTTTGTTAATTTCCTTTTGATAATAGTCCCTCTTAGCAGTTTTTAGTAATTCATTAAGTTTATTACGGTACCGTATTCATAATATTTCTTTGGAGTATTACTGGAATAAATTTATAGTGATTGACTCTGCAATTAATTAATAAGTGATCATTACAACTTTTGCTATTTCCTTCCATTCTGGTATAATTATTTATGGCAGACATAAACCCATGTCCCCTTATCATATTGAGATATTCATCAGCTTCATCTTTTCCGCTTAAAATATCAATATTGACATGACCTACTATGATGTGTCTATATCAGAATCTTTCTTGCAGTTATCGAGATAGTCATGTAGTTCAGTGTTAAACTCTTCAGGATAGGTTGATGGCAATCTATACAATGCTGTTAAAACTATGGTTTTACCGTCAAGTTCTGTATGCAATTTTATTACTTTAATATTATTTATATATACTATTTCATATTTGTAAATTAATGAATTTTTATGTACACAACCACCCTATCATTCTGATTAATTTTGCTCTCATTATAAATTAGCTATATTTATCCCTCTATATTGTAAATGTCAGGATCGCAAATTATTCTAGTTTCTGATAAGACAATACAATCAATCCATTTTATTAATAATCGATTCTAGTAATATTTTAAACTCATCTAAATTTTTGTTTAATCCTCTTATATTCATATAAAATACCGAAAAACTATTAATAGTAGAAGTTATGATGTTATTACATAAGTACCTGGGTATCCTCTGCTACATATGTTACAATTTTGTCAATTTGAAAATCTCGGATATATCCATTCATTGTTATACCTTTATTTTTATATGTTACGAATACCAATACTGCTACTTACTAGTGTATGAGTTGACTGTATTACAAAGTCAATTATTTAGAGTTTTTCCTTTTTTCTTATTAAATGCTGTTTTGTAATAATAATGTAATAAAAAAAGTATGTCTAGCGGTATATGATCTCTCACTAGTTGGAGGGAATCAGTGGTCCTTTTATGTCATTATATGAATATTTGACCTGACATTTGACAGGTTACACTAACCTGATTTTAATTAATTCAGTTAGTCGAGACATGAAATCGGCTTTTGTCAAAAATATGCTTGAACTACTAACGAGTTTTGAATTTGAAATACAATAATCATAAACTTACACATTAGAGGCGAATGTGGTTCCTTTATGTAAATCGTGCACAAACAAACGCTGTGTGGTTAGTCAGAGTATCCAAGAGAACTGAGAATTGTCGGGATCTGCGTAACGAGGCGAACACTAACTTAATCACAGAAAATAACTAGATTAAGTTAGATCTCAACTCGCTTATGAATAAATCAAGCTCTTTTTTATATACTATTCATTTTGTTGGCATATTTTTGGTGTTTGCATGTGACGGTGACTCAGGTGTTACACAAAGACAAAAATCTAATGTTTCATATTTCTAAACAATAATTAGTTAATCGGTTCTAGTAATGACGAAAATGAATTTTGTGGATGCAGTGATTTTAATGATTATTGAGTATAGTGATTTTATCGTGACGAGGGGTACAAATTTTGGATTACAACTGTGTAGTGCCCAACCATAATTACAATAACACATCTATAAATACATAGGTGTAATTTGTTGGGAACAAAATTATGTAGATATCAGTTACGAAATATACAAGGTGGCCAAAAATGGTTTTTCCCTTGAGAACTTTTTGAATTTGTAACAAAGTCATTTTCGTTATACAAATACGCTTAGGATTTGTATCTTTATTTTTCTTCACACTGTATAATTTCACCTTAATGTATTTCTGCTAGATTAACTATTTAATAATTTTTTATTGTATCGCATTAAATTAAACCGAATGACGCTAATGCGAACACTGTACAACCAAAGGAACTGGAGGTCAGGAGATATGAAGTTGAGGAAACAAAATCACTTAAAACGTTTACACTTTTCTATGTTTAGGTAGGTAAGTAGGTAGGTGCACACACACAAGAAAAGTACATTCCTAATTAGTTCCATTTACACAGGGTTCTGATAAGATTGTTTAAATTTGGATCTGTAGTATAGATAGATAGATAGATAGATAGATAATACGTTTATTTAGCCCCAGGCTATACAGGTAGAATGCATTATATAAATTTCTTAAACATATTTATTTTACAACATTATTAATATTACTATACCTATACGAAACAAAATATAAATATAAAAAAAAAATTAAGTACATATATATATATATATACACATACATACGAATGTACAAGCACTTCTTCTTTCACACACATTCTTTCAGACACACATTCTTTTCCAACATACTATCTTTTAGCAGCCTTTTAAAAGTATTTAGATTTGTTTTGCTTAGTTCGGTACCTAGTAGATTATACTCCACTACACCTTTATAGAAAATGGAACAATGCCTAGATGTTTTATTCGCTTGTTTAATTACATAACTTTCTTTTCCGCGGGTATTATATTCGTGCACGTCTCTCAATTTCTTTAAAATATTTTTTAAGTATTCTGGAATAATGTCTTTGTTAATTTTATGTATAAAAACTAAAACGTTATACTTAAGAAAATCTGTTACATTCATCCAATTTAAACAACATGTCCTCTATTCTAGTGTAAATACTACATTTTAGTATGACTCTCATAGCTCTATTTTGCAGCCTTTGTAACCGTTCCAAATTCGTCTTATTAGCCATGTATAATATTGTGCTACAATAATTAAAATGTGGTAATATGATGGAATTATAAGCAGTTTTTCTTGCATTAATTGATAAATACCAGCTAACACGCTTAAGAATTCCAATTTTTCTTGATATTTTTTTGCAAATATAATCGTGGCTATTAAAATTAAAATTGCAATCAACGATAACCCCTAAGTATTTAATCTGTTACTACAGTTAAACTTTCTTCTTGAAGATTGAATGTTAAATGTCTATTCTTAAAGATGTTGAGATTTTGCTGATTAGTTATAAGCATACTTTTTGTTTTTATTATATTCAGTTTTAATTTATTTTTTTCCAACCATTTAGACACAAGTTCTAAATCATAATTTATTTTGTTTACCAACTCACTATGGTCGTCTTCATCAATGTAAATTATTGTGTCGTCAGCAAAAAAATGATATTTACAGTATTGAAAAATATTTGACATATCATTAATGTATATTACAAACAATAGAGGCCCAAGTATACTCCCTTGAGGTACTCCAACATCTATACTTTTTTCACATGACACAACATCTTCGCACTTAACCGTTTTTTATATAGGTATATCGTTACCTTATTTTGATTTAAATAAACAGGCTTAATAATAAACCAACACATTTGATATATTTATTTAAAAAAAAGTCATTAACAATTAAGAGATAACAATAAAATTAAGATGTATTTCTGAGAACTCACAAATATTTCAGAGGTATAGTAATAATCAATAAAAATATGATAAAAATATAGCTTATTTTTTTATTCATTTATTTTTTTTATTCATGATTTTATATCAACCTTTCTTACTCTTGTCCTTCAGAAAAGAATGAAATACTACATTCAAGCATTTCTTATTGAGTGTAAATTGACTGCTTTTACAAGAACCAACAGCGCAAACACGTCCAGGCATTGTCATCTAAAAAACAGTGAAATGACTTAAAATGATAATTATCATAGTTTTTGTGAAAACCACTTACATAAAGGACCACGCAGATTTCTTAGGTAAAAGTGGTTTCGGTCAAATAAGCTGAAATTCGAATATGTTGTACTTCTTGTCGTTGTGAACAAAAGCCTCAATGGGCGATCTCCGAAAATGGACGGTTTTTGAGCTACACTGTAAAAAGATAGTATGGATGATGGTGTGTATTTACTATGAGATTTGTTTAAACTGCATCGCAGCAAGGATATCGCTCAGTGGCACAGCACACACAGACTGATATACCAACGACTTCCAATATACGACGAACAGATCCCACCAGACTGACCACACTATTCTCCCCCTATCTCTATTCTCCCCCTACACCACCACTTACCTTCTATCACACCCCCACACCCTCCTTTTTTTTAACTATAGTTTACACACTGTTGTGTGTACATAAATTTAAATATAAAATTCAACCCCAGCAATAGTCGAAATTTTTTAAAGTAGGTTTTTTGTTATTAGTTTTCCTACAAAACTCAAACATTATCCAAATCAAACATAAATGTTTGCATATTAATTAGTTGAAATTGCGTTGGTAGTAAGATCGTTGAAATGAAATATGCCGAATACTTTTGTGAGCGGCTATCACTTCCCTTATAACTTAAATTTGTCTTATGCCTCATGCAAGAACATCCTGCAACTGTGGTGGGTCGATGCCACCCGCATTCTGTCACGCCGCAGCACTATATATATATATATATATATATATATATATATATATATATATGGTATAGTGGTGAGAGGTAATTGAATCCTCTCATGTGGTCTAATGCTACTATACACCAGACATCATAGATGTCTCCGTGGTGCATAGCGACTTGCCATTTTGCAAGTACCGAGAGCGGCGACCTTCAGCCCTTGGTGGACTTAACCTATATACTGTTATTATACAGTTGTTTCCTGCAAATCATGTATAATAACAGTATATAGGTTAAGTCCACCAAGGGCTGAAGGTCGCCGCTCTCGGTACTTGCAAAATGGCAAGTCGCTATGCACCACGGAGACATCTATGATGTCTGGTGTATAGTAGCATTAGACCACATGAGAGGATTCAATTACCTCTCACCACTATACCATTTACATTAGTCTGTATAAGACTAGCAGGTTGGCCACTCTCATTTGTCTGCTCCATGACCTATGGCATACTGAGGAGAACTAATAAGTTCGAAACCGGTCTATGTCTGGTCAGGGAGTTGACAAATGACATTGGCTACCAATTTTTCATGATTTGTAAGGTGTAATTCAATGCAGGTCGGGGTATTTGCCCGCTGAGTAGTTGTTTCCTGCAAATCATGTATAATAACAATATATATATATATATATATATATATATATATATATTGTGAAATACAATAAATCATATAATGAGATATTTAAGACAAAATGACATGTATATAATTTTTAACATTTAATAAATTTCTTTTAATTGGTAATTGGTTCGTTTTGCATGTGAAACGCCCCGGATTTCGTTTATATACCATTCCTGTTTAATTACTATCATTTTTAAAATTACATATATAACTGTACAACCATAATTATTATTAAACTAAAAAATTAAAGAACATGATAATATTCCTTAAATATAGTTAAACGTTTAGGTACGTAGTATTACTGGTTATCATTATTACTTAAAGAAACTGCCTACTCTAACATATGATACATTTACTATTATGTATTAACCCTTTCCTATATTATTTACTATTCAATTTGTTGCACATAATAATGATCATTATTGATTCCTTAACAATTGTTTCTTTAATTCAAATTCAAATTTATTGATATTGCAAGCCTTTATATCTGCCGAAATGTTGTTATATATTTTAGAAATATTGTACAAAAATAACTTTTCATATAGTTTAGTTTTATGAGCTGGTAGAGTAACTAGCGATTTCCTTCTTATATTAATATTATGCACATCTGTTCTGTAGCGAATTTTCAAAAATAAGTAAGGTGGAGTTTTCGTGGTAACAATCTTGTGAAAGAATACTGCAGAATGAAGTAGGCCTCTGTTAGTCATATCTAACCACCCGATTTTCTTAATTTTATGCGAAATATGTTCTCTTCTAATACCACAAATTAACCTAGTGCATGAATTTTGTATTCTTTGAACTATTCTTGATGTCATCATATCCAGACAGGGGCCATATATTACATCGCAATACGAAAAATTTGACAAAACAAGCGCATCACATAATGATTTGATAGTGCCTTTAGTTAAAATATTTTTGCATGCATATATATTTTTTATGTTACAAAAAGCTTTTTTTACGCAAGTATTGATATGCGTTTTAAATCTTAGATCTGTGTCAATAATGAGTCCTAAGTTTTTCACTTCATCAAGAAATTTCAGTGATGTACCATCAATTTTTAACTCTAAACCATCAGTATATTGCTTCCGTAATACTTTTTTACCAAACAACATTGCTACCGATTTTGTTGGATTTATACATAGTCCATGATCCTTTGATGAATTTACTAATCTATTCAGATCACAGGTTAAATGATTATTCACTTATACTATATTTTCTGGAGTAAGCGATGTATATAACTGTGTGTCATCTGCGTAATAGTGCACTTTACATGACTTCAATTTATTGTGTAGTTGGCTTGTGTATATAGAAAAAATGCAGTGGACCAAGAATCGATCCTTGTGGCACACCACGATCCAAGTTTCCTTCCAGAGAGAACTCATTATTATGCATTACTATTTCTTTCCTATTTGATAGATACCTTTTAACATATTTATAGCATTTGGATCTAGTCCTATAAAAAATAATATTGACAGCATAATTTCATGACTGATACAGTCAAATACTTTTGTATAATATAATAAGTTTAACACTGTTAATTTCTCATGACCATGACCAGATGCTGTCAAAATATCATCAGTTATATGCGAGAGCGCAAGTACTACAACTGCAATCTTTCCTAAATCCTGATTGAGTTGGCGGTAAAATATCATATGTGTTAATGTGAGTTTTTAACTGAGTTGACATTATTCTTGCTCCTAAATGTTTATACTCACTAAGCTGACTGTTCTTTGGTAGAGGAATAACCAAAGGAGTTTTCCAAAGGTTTGGAAAATAATGCTCCAAAATACACGAATTAATTATGTGAGTAATAAAGGGTATAATGTAAGGACAAAAATATGTAATAATGTCTATATTAATTTTGTTATAGCCCACAGCATTACTAGTTATTGATTTATTTATATCAAAAATCTCTTTATTGCTTACCAGAGAAAAGGAAAATTTTTGTTCGAAATTAGTAAATAAATGCTCAGAGTAAGATTCCTCTAAATTGCCACAAGGTATATTTTTAACAGACTCAATAAAAAAAATTATTGATTTCATTGACATTAGATATACTAGTTGGTATTACAATATTTTTCTTTTTATTGGAGTGAATGTTTAAATTATCTAAATCTTTCCATAATGCTTTTGACTTACCAGTTCTAATTTTATAATTTAAGTATGCTTTCTTTTCATTTTCCACTGCCTTCATTTTTTTTGCATTTTAGTTCATTATTATACAATATCTTTTGACATTCTCAAGGTCAAACAAGTGTTGTTTTAATTTCAAAATTCCTTTATAAAACCACTAACTTAACGTTATTTTAGCTCCTAGATACTGCAATCTTCTGGGTACTTATTTTGAATTGCATTAATTACATCTCCCTATTTCTGTGCCGCATGTTTTTACTTAATATGAGAATTATTATTATTATTGTATTATTTCTCAGCATTTTGTAGTAGTTATAATAGTGCTTTTTGATTCCTTGTAACGAAATAGTGCTTTATCTCTCAACTTCATAATTAATTTTAAGTTTTCGGTTAGCCAAGGTGCCTTAGGTTTTGTACATCTTATGGCCCTTATCAATTAAGGAAATTATTAACTCGTTAACATAAATAAGTTTATTTTTTACATCATTAATGTAAGAAATTTTCATTGTATGTGGCAATTTTTCTATCGACTTTTTAAAGGAACAATATATTAATTCATGATCAGTTAACAAATTATTACAATGTTGTGTGCCACTACAGATAATATTTATCCCTCCTGAGCATATAACGAATTTATTTGCTGATATTCATGTGGGTTCGTTAATCATTTGCAAAAGGTCAAGGTCATTTAAAAAGTTGGTAAATTTTATTGTATCACAATTTGCTATGTAAAATAGGTCAACATTAATATCACCTAAGCATATCATATCGTCACAATTTGGTAAAATATCAGACATAGTATCCTCGAAAGAGTCCAAAAATTCATTAATATTTGTGTTTGGGGGACGGTACAAAACTTATATGCAATATGTTTTTTTTGACACTTTAATTTTAATCCATAAATGTCTAAGATATTATAATGACTTACCTCGATTATTTCAAATGTAATCGATTTACGTATGTACATAAGACAACTACTCTTCTCACACCTCCTAATCTATCCTGTCTGATAAGCTTGTAACCACGTATTTGTATAACATCAGTCTCTACATGACCACCTAACCAGCTCTCACTAATTAAAAATATGTCATAGTTATTTGCTAAAATATTTTCTTTAAAATCTACAAATCCAGCTAACAAGTAAAGTGCATTAATATGTGCAACTTTGAATTCATTCATGTTAAGTAAACATCACTTTCATCATCATATTTATGTAATGCTTTAGATTTATATAGTAAGTTATATAAACGTAAAATAATTTGTGAAGAATCTATGTATTTCTAAGTGTTAAGTACTTAGCGAGTAGGCAATTTCTTAAATCAATGATCACAAACAATTATATAATAAATATATGAGAAGATAGTACTAAACGACAAAATTAAAATATATATATATATATATAATGTAGTAATGAGCAATAAGTTACGGAGATGGAAAAAGTAAATGGTATTGACACCTGCAGTTTTTAACTAAAATAAAAAGATTAATGTTATAAATTTAATACTTAAAAAAAAAGAAAAATATGTAGAATTAGTAAAAATATAATATGTAAGAAAAGTATATAAGGTTAGTAATTAGATAAATAATTTAAAAATAACAGTAATATATGTATGTGTCAGTTGCGCCCCAGCTTTTTTATTAATCTAATTTGGGAATATCTTCTAGGGAAGTACATTTTAATAGTTTACCATCCACGTTTTTTGCAAATATGATTGCGTTTTTAAACCATACTTGTTGTTTTCCAAACCGTTATTGTGCTGCTTTAAATATCATTATATTTTGTTTAGTTAATTCTTCATTAATAAATATATGTCGATTTTAATAAATGTCTATTATTCAGGATCAATTGCCTATCCTTAAGATTGGCGAATTCCACTAGAATGGCTGGATATTTAAAAACAGTTTCAGTTTCTACAACTATGTTGCCTCAATTATTTCCTAAAAATATGTAATCAGGGAAAGGAGGTAACAGTTTCATAGTTCTCTTGGATCAGTGCCCTAGTTTACTGATTTTGATTTCCAACTTCGGGGTTTTTAGGTCGTGCCATTGGATTTCTCTCACGCATTTTTGAAGCCGGAAGTAAATCAATCACTAAGCATTTTCTTACACTTTTCAGCTCCGTTCCTGCGGACTGATGCCGCAAGCAATATCACTGGTCTAAGTTGTACTTTTTAGTTCTCTTGGATCAGTTCCATTGCTTACCGGTTTTCATTTGGAACTTTGAGGTGCTTGGGTCGTGCCACTGAGTTTCTCTCAGGCATTGTTGAAGACCGTGCACTGGCCAAGTTTCGTTTAAATTTTCTCTCGAATTTTGCACTGTGTATTAATGTGCGGTTTTGCTTCTTAAATCTGGTACCAGTGCATTGTGTGTTTTCCACCCATCCGTTAGACGTTTTCCATTTTAAATCATTCTAAAGTCACTTAGAAGAGTAACTCGAGAGTAAAAGTAGCATTCTATCCTCACTACCTACAGAGGCTGAGAAAAATGCGTTAGAAATTTAATTTCTTCAATGTGTTCAAACTGAACATCCTGTTTTTCGGTGATGCAATGTAGAATTATGAAGCGAATTTTTTTTTTGATAATAATAATACATTTATTTTCCAATAAAAAGAAGACAAGCTATTGTATAAGAGGAAACAAAATATTTTTCTATAAACATAGATTTATATAGCCAAGTAAATAATGGAAAAATGGGCATGCATTCAGTACGACTAATGAATAGTCGTCTGTTCTTCCATTCCAGTATGTACATCGCTGGGTGTTCTTAAGATTGCCGGTGTGATAAATCTAAAACCAGTTATTATCATTTCCTCCATCCTATCCTTTTTGAAGATGTATCGTTATAAAGAATTTCCTTCACATATCCCCATAAAAAAATTCGGTTTTTTAAGATTCGGGGATCTAGCAGGCCATTTGGTGTAACCATCCCTTCCAAGCCAGTGAAGTGGTTATATTATTTGGGTGATCGCTTGCTGCATTTAAATAATGTGGTGGACTACCATCTTGGTGACACCACATTCTATTTTTTATGTTTTTACTAATAATTGTTACAAATTGTTCTCCAGAAGATGAAGGCAAATAGCTCCAGTCAGTGTACCATCAATGATGATTATATGTTTTCCAATAATTCCTTCCCAAATATGTATAGACCAGTGTGCTGGTTATCAACTTTAGGATTTTCTGAAGCATATTAATGGAAATTGCCCCTTATAACAAATCCACCTTTGCGAAAAGGTGCATCATCAATGAATAAGACATAATTGAAGAAAGCAGCAATGCAACAATTACAACATTTTGGGCACCTCTGAAAATTGGCATCACTTAGTTTCTGGTGTATTTGAATATGATACGCATGAAACTTATTTTGTCTTTAAGATTCAACCGACAGAAAGTCTACTTTGTTAAAATTCATTTTGTAGAATTACTTCAAAATTAACAGAAATGAGAATTGGTGACTGAGAACTGCGGTAAATGTTCGTTTATGCAAAACAATTAATACGAACCGAGGTTTTATTGTTTGTTATGAAACAGCTGGTATTTTATTTGAAAACAGTCGTTATTAATTGTTGTTGGTTTGTTTATACCTCGTTGTAAAAACACAAAATGTAAAACTAGTCCGGACGGTAACTTTCAGAAATGAATCCCACCTTACATTTTATGCTCAAGCATTGAAATTTGGTACACGTGTACGTTAGACCCTACTCTTTGATATAAGAATGTTGCCACCGCCGGGGCCCTGCAATAGCATGGTTCGACCTTCAGGGACAAATCACTATTTTCGCTTGTTTTGGAGCTAAAATGGAGGGCTGAAATTTGGTACACACGTGGCATTTTGGATATTTAAGGCCACAGGCAAATATTCAAGGGCCAATCGCCATTTTTTCTAAATGACGGCGGGGAAAATGCATAAAATAACGTTATTTTCTGAAAAAGTTTACTCTACCACATTTTTTCGAGTGAGGTCTCGTTTCACGTTTTCGGGGTCACTAAGTTCGAAAAATCATGTTTTGAGTGCGTGTGGTCGATGAATACTGCGCTGTGACTATCCAGTAGTGTAATTTAATAAGTGCGATTTGAATTTCCGCGCGCGCGAATTGTCTTCCGTTGGCCTGAGATCGCCCGCCACGCAGCATCACCCCGCGCGGCGGGCCAGCCGAGTTCGAGCGCAGCAATAGGTATCGCGGCGCGACTGTTGTACCCTTTCCTAGAAGGTGCTGGCTCACCTGACGCTACCCTCGTAGAAGCAGGTTGCAACCAGTTGCGACAAGTTAATTCTGTGAAAGCATTTCAAGCGAATATCGTGTTGTGTGGTTTGTGTTTGAAGTGAAGTGGAGTGAGGTGTGGTGCAGTTTGCATCAGTTATGACCGTATATTACTGGTTAGGTAAACGAAACTGCAATATTGTTACCCCTGCATTTTTTATAGGTGTATTTTGAGAAAGTTGTCCCCACGATGGTAACTATACCTCTCTGGCGCCATGCAACCATGAGGAACCAGATACACGCTGATTTGTTCATCTGGCAGACGCTGTGAGCAATGCCCGTGAAAAAATTATAATAAGGACATGCGATACGGATGTACTGGTGCTTGCGGTTTTTTGTATGCAACACTTGTCTAAGTAAAGGAGCTTTGGGTGCACTTTGGTATGGGAAAGCACGCAAAATTTTTAGCGGCCCATGAACTTACAAGGGTGCTTGGTAAGTCACCACATATATTCTATATTTTACTCATTTTAGAAAACGGTTGGTAAGATGTATTAATTTTGTTACAGATGCGATACTGTATCTTTTTTCCGTGGAATTGGAAAGCTCACGGCTATTAATGCCTGGCTATAGTATTCTGGAACTACAGAAGCATTCACAGCCCTGCAAAATGGAGATGTTGAAAATGCAATGGAAATTTTGGAAAAATTTGTCGTAATTACCAATAAGGAGCAATTTTAAAAACTACATATTATAAATCACATCAAATAAAAAAATGTTTTATTTTTCCAGAACCCAGCTATTTACAAAAAACGATTGTCAGCTGAAATCGATTCCACCAACAAGGGATGCTCTAAAACAGCATACCAGGCGCGCTTCCCTTCAAAGAAAAATATGGAGACAGTCGAGTCGCTTCAGCGGACACAGCACCTTCCAGATCCATCAGATTTTGCATGGAAAAATTTTACAGTATTTGGGAACTCGTGTGACGCACAATGCCCGTAGCCTTAGAAGCCTCATCTGAAAGTGTATAGTAGCTCTTATTGGCATTGGTATGAAATAAAAGTGTTATTCCACCATTATTGTAAGAAAACTGGTATATTAATTTATTCGCGCTGTCGTTATTTTCGACCTCACGAACTAAAAACATGATTTATCAAAATCCCCCAAAAACATATGAAACGAGACTTCACTCGAGAAAATGCGGTAGAGTAAACTTTTCCGGAAAATAACTTTATTTTGAAAAACAGGACCGTAGGCCCTGGTACACTTGCTTGTGACCTTAAATATGAAAATTCCTCATGTCTACCAAATTTCATATGCCCCCACGATACTTTTTAGCTCCAAAACAAGCGAAAATGCGAATTTGCCCCTGAAGGGACTCAACCATGCTATAATAGGACCCCCGTGAAGACCCCAACCATGGCAACATTTCTCAAATCGAAGGGTATGGTCTAACGAACAAGTGTACCAAATTTCAACGCTTGATCATAAAATGCAAGGTGGATTCTCATACCCTCCCAACTAAATAGCATGATGAATGTTTTATCAACAAAGGCATAATTAGCGCATGACAATATAGTAATTTCACCTATTACAATTTGCTAACTTAATTAATACTTTACTTTGTCATATATATATTCTAGATATGCTGGTCAGTAACAACTTTCCTCCCTGTCCCTGCTTTAAAAATAACCTTTTATATTACAGAATTAATATACTGATATAATGAAAACGAGCCTAATAAAAAACTTACTATTTTCTACAGAACAAATTTAGGTCTAAATTCTTCCAGTTCAATACATAATTTACTCATTTACCGCCCATGACAACTGCGCCTTAGACTCTTCCAGCAATCGTTAGAATCTCTAAGTAGATATTAGCTTTTTTAGATAATATCTCAAAAAAACATTAGGGGAAAGGATTTGCTTTCCATTGATATGTATGGCCACAACTGGCTGGCTAAGAGTCGGGCCTTTAGAAAATGACTGTGTGGAGAGACTTGGAGAAGTATAAACTGTAATTAGGACTTCTATATAAGAATAAAAAACGGCTGGCAAAGGAGCATTAAGCCATGAAAATCATTTGAAAATTTATTTATTCTAGGGTGAAGAGGTATTCATTCGCCCTGAAATTTAATGAACCAGTTTACGGCCGCTCTTTTAGTTACTAACGATTATTGTTAGCGAGAACAATTTTTAGATAATAGGCAATTAAAATATTTAGTAAAATATATATTGTCACGGGAAAAATAAAGTTAAAGGAGGTATTTCTGGGCGCGTGAAATTGACCATTATAAGAAAAAAATGTCATATCGGTAACACACATGTTATTTTAAATCTAGAAATGCTCAATAAACTAATTGGAATAGAAAAGAATGTATGTGAAGTAAATATATCGTATGCACGTTTTTAAAAATTCGGTAGTTACTTCAAAACATGTGTAACTGATTTTAGAGGAATCATGTTGTTCAATTATTGGATATTATATAAATATTCTGATTTTAGAATTAATAGTGGGATTATAGGTCGAGTGGGAAACAATGTTATTATAACAGACTGGTATTTAAAACCTACAAATTCAGAGATACTCAAATTTTTATTCAAACCACAGTTTTAAACAAAAAATTAATATCATAAAAAATTGAATATATAAAGCAATGAATCTATAGTTGAAATCATGAATGTTGTCGTTCACGTCATCATCCTTTAATTTCTGAACCAAACTAACTCAAGGTCACACAGTATAGAAGTATTTTGTAATGAAAATATATGGACATAAACATGCAATTCAATGAATTTTAACAGTATTTATTTACATTTATTTTTGTCAAATATATATAAATAAGATTTACAGAAAGAGTATTTTTTAAGAAAATTTAAAAGCACGACAAACTTTAATATGTTTGTTCCCCATTCAATATCTTGTTTGCTAGTAAAAGTATCATTTTATTTAGAGATTTTTTATATTAGATTTATTAATTAATTAGAAACATACATACATTTTTAGAGCATACTTCATATTGATGATTAAATATAACACAGAGTATAAAATACCTTATACCTAATAAATTACCCTATTTGACTATTCGAACATTATACTAAAGATAAAGTGTATTTGGTTTTAGTACTATTTACAGGAACGTGTAAAAAATATATAACACAATTTTAATGATTTTTCACTTTCGAAAACATATGCAGTTACTTCTTTTTTTACATTTCAAATAATTACACCGTTTTATAATCTCTTGTCGTTTAATGGGAGCGTTTGTGCATACTTCGGTATGCGATGTAAAGCAACGACAGGCGCAGTTAGTACTTGGATGGGTGACCATTCCAACGGAAACCGCGTCCTCGCCTCACACATCTTCCAGCGGCTTTTATATCAGTGTATGCGCGGAAGCTATACAACCTTAGGCGAGGGTTGTATAGGAAATATACCATCCTTCGGAGGGGATGTAAAGCCGTCGATCCCTTGTCTATTACATGTTAGGCAAGTAAAAGATCCCTACTCCTCTTAAGGGAAGAGGTTCGGCAATATTCTTGGTTGGGGGTAGCTCGTCTACAGGCGTCGGTGTTAGGCCTCAGTAGCGGAAATAGACCGACATTAAATAAATGTATAAAAAAAAAAATGGGAGAGTTCTGGTTTTATATATATTTGCGAAGAAACTTCGTACAGCAATGTTAACTCTTTCCATTAAGATCCTCCCTCCGGTTATCATCCTATTTATATTTAAATTCACTATGCTGCAATAGAGGGCACAAAGACGACACACTTACGTTTATTAATTTCTTCGTGGCCAGTTTCTCCTTTAAGGTTTTCATATTTACATGTTTTTCTGTAAAATAGCAATAGAAATGAGAATTGGTGACTGAGAACTGCGGTAAATATTCGTTTATGCAAAACAATTAATACGAACCGAGGTTTTATTGTTTGTTATGAAACAGCTGGTATTTTATTTGAAAACAGTCGTTATTAATTGTTGTTGGTTTGTTTATACCTCGTTGTAAAAACACAAAATGTAAAACTAGTCCGGACGGTAACTTTCAGAAATGAATCCCACCTTACATTTTATGCTCAAGCATTGAAATTTGGTACACGTGTACGTTAGACCCTACTCTTTGATATAAGAATGTTGCCACCGCCGGGGCCCTGCAATAGCATGGTTCGACCTTCAGGGACAAATCACTATTTTCGCTTGTTTTGGAGCTAAAATGGAGGGCTGAAATTTGGTACACACGTGCATTTTGGATATTTAAGGCCACAGGCAAATATTCAAGGGCCAATCGCCATTTTTTCTAAACGACGGCGGGGAAAATGCATAAAATAACGTTATTTTCTGAAAAAGTTTACTCTACCACATTTTTTCGAGTGAGGTCTCGTTTCACGTTTTCGGGGTCACTAAGTTCGAAAAATCATGTTTTGAGTGCGTGTGGTCGATGAATACTGCGCTGTGACTATCCAGTAGTGTAATTTAATAAGTGCGATTTGAATTTCCGCGCGCGCGAATTGTCTTCCGTTGGCCTGAGATCGCCCGCCACGCAGCATCACCCCGCGCGGCGGGCCAGCCGAGTTCGAGCGCAGCAATAGGTATCGCGGCGCGACTGTTGTACCCTTTCCTAGAAGGTGCTGGCTCACCTGACGCTACCCTCGTAGAAGCAGGTTGCAACCAGTTGCGACAAGTTAATTCTGTGAAAGCATTTCAAGCGAATATCGTGTTGTGTGGTTTGTGTTTGAAGTGAAGTGGAGTGAGGTGTGGTGCAGTTTGCATCAGTTATGACCGTATATTACTGGTTAGGTAAACGAAACTGCAATATTGTTACCCCTGCATTTTTTATAGGTGTATTTTGAGAAAGTTGTCCCCACGATGGTAACTATACCTCTCTGGCGCCATGCAACCATGAGGAACCAGATACACGCTGATTTGTTCATCTGGCAGACGCTGTGAGCAATGCCCGTGAAAAAATTATAATAAGGACATGCGATACGGATGTACTGGTGCTTGCGGTTTTTTGTATGCAACACTTGTCTAAGTAAAGGAGCTTTGGGTGCACTTTGGTATGGGAAAGCACGCAAAATTTTTAGCGGCCCATGAACTTACAAGGGTGCTTGGTAAGTCACCACATATATTCTATATTTTACTCATTTTAGAAAACGGTTGGTAAGATGTATTAATTTTGTTACAGATGCGATACTGTATCTTTTTTCCGTGGAATTGGAAAGCTCACGGCTATTAATGCCTGGCTATAGTATTCTGGAACTACAGAAGCATTCACAGCCCTGCAAAATGGAGATGTTGAAAATGCAATGGAAATTTTGGAAAAATTTGTCGTAATTACCAATAAGGAGCAATTTTAAAAACTACATATTATAAATCACATCAAATAAAAAAATGTTTTATTTTTCCAGAACCCAGCTATTTACAAAAAACGATTGTCAGCTGAAATCGATTCCACCAACAAGGGATGCTCTAAAACAGCATACCAGGCGCGCTTCCCTTCAAAGAAAAATATGGAGACAGTCGAGTCGCTTCAGCGGACACAGCACCTTCCAGATCCATCAGATTTTGCATGGAAAAATTTTACAGTATTTGGGAACTCGTGTGACGCACAATGCCCGTAGCCTTAGAAGCCTCATCTGAAAGTGTATAGTAGCTCTTATTGGCATTGGTATGAAATAAAAGTGTTATTCCACCATTATTGTAAGAAAACTGGTATATTAATTTATTCGCGCTGTCGTTATTTTCGACCTCACGAACTAAAAACATGATTTATCAAAATCCCCCAAAAACATATGAAACGAGACTTCACTCGAGAAAATGCGGTAGAGTAAACTTTTCCGGAAAATAACTTTATTTTGAAAAACAGGACCGTAGGCCCTGGTACACTTGCTTGTGACCTTAAATATGAAAATTCCTCATGTCTACCAAATTTCATATGCCCCCACGATACTTTTTAGCTCCAAAACAAGCGAAAATGCGAATTTGCCCCTGAAGGGACTCAACCATGCTATAATAGGACCCCCGTGAAGACCCCAACCATGGCAACATTTCTCAAATCGAAGGGTATGGTCTAACGAACAAGTGTACCAAATTTCAACGCTTGATCATAAAATGCAAGGTGGATTCTCATACCCTCCCAACTAAATAGCATGATGAATGTTTTATCAACAAAGGCATAATTAGCGCATGACAATATAGTAATTTCACCTATTACAATTTGCTAACTTAATTAATACTTTACTTTGTCATATATATATTCTAGATATGCTGGTCAGTAACAACTTTCCTCCCTGTCCCTGCTTTAAAAATAACCTTTTATATTACAGAATTAATATACTGATATAATGAAAACGAGCCTAATAAAAAACTTACTATTTTCTACAGAACAAATTTAGGTCTAAATTCTTCCAGTTCAATACATAATTTACTCATTTACCGCCCATGACAACTGCGCCTTAGACTCTTCCAGCAATCGTTAGAATCTCTAAGTAGATATTAGCTTTTTTAGATAATATCTCAAAAAAACATTAGGGGAAAGGATTTGCTTTCCATTGATATGTATGGCCACAACTGGCTGGCTAAGAGTCGGGCCTTTAGAAAATGACTGTGTGGAGAGACTTGGAGAAGTATAAACTGTAATTAGGACTTCTATATAAGAATAAAAAACGGCTGGCAAAGGAGCATTAAGCCATGAAAATCATTTGAAAATTTATTTATTCTAGGGTGAAGAGGTATTCATTCGCCCTGAAATTTAATGAACCAGTTTACGGCCGCTCTTTTAGTTACTAACGATTATTGTTAGCGAGAACAATTTTTAGATAATAGGCAATTAAAATATTTAGTAAAATATATATTGTCACGGGAAAAATAAAGTTAAAGGAGGTATTTCTGGGCGCGTGAAATTGACCATTATAAGAAAAAAATGTCATATCGGTAACACACATGTTATTTTAAATCTAGAAATGCTCAATAAACTAATTGGAATAGAAAAGAATGTATGTGAAGTAAATATATCGTATGCACGTTTTTAAAAATTCGGTAGTTACTTCAAAACATGTGTAACTGATTTTAGAGGAATCATGTTGTTCAATTATTGGATATTATATAAATATTCTGATTTTAGAATTAATAGTGGGATTATAGGTCGAGTGGGAAACAATGTTATTATAACAGACTGGTATTTAAAACCTACAAATTCAGAGATACTCAAATTTTTATTCAAACCACAGTTTTAAACAAAAAATTAATATCATAAAAAATTGAATATATAAAGCAATGAATCTATAGTTGAAATCATGAATGTTGTCGTTCACGTCATCATCCTTTAATTTCTGAACCAAACTAACTCAAGGTCACACAGTATAGAAGTATTTTGTAATGAAAATATATGGACATAAACATGCAATTCAATGAATTTTAACAGTATTTATTTACATTTATTTTTGTCAAATATATATAAATAAGATTTACAGAAAGAGTATTTTTTAAGAAAATTTAAAAGCACGACAAACTTTAATATGTTTGTTCCCCATTCAATATCTTGTTTGCTAGTAAAAGTATCATTTTATTTAGAGATTTTTTATATTAGATTTATTAATTAATTAGAAACATACATACATTTTTAGAGCATACTTCATATTGATGATTAAATATAACACAGAGTATAAAATACCTTATACCTAATAAATTACCCTATTTGACTATTCGAACATTATACTAAAGATAAAGTGTATTTGGTTTTAGTACTATTTACAGGAACGTGTAAAAAATATATAACACAATTTTAATGATTTTTCACTTTCGAAAACATATGCAGTTACTTCTTTTTTTACATTTCAAATAATTACACCGTTTTATAATCTCTTGTCGTTTAATGGGAGCGTTTGTGCATACTTCGGTATGCGATGTAAAGCAACGACAGGCGCAGTTAGTACTTGGATGGGTGACCATTCCAACGGAAACCGCGTCCTCGCCTCACACATCTTCCAGCGGCTTTTATATCAGTGTATGCGCGGAAGCTATACAACCTTAGGCGAGGGTTGTATAGGAAATATACCATCCTTCGGAGGGGATGTAAAGCCGTCGATCCCTTGTCTATTACATGTTAGGCAAGTAAAAGATCCCTACTCCTCTTAAGGGAAGAGGTTCGGCAATATTCTTGGTTGGGGGTAGCTCGTCTACAGGCGTCGGTGTTAGGCCTCAGTAGCGGAAATAGACCGACATTAAATAAATGTATAAAAAAAAAAATGGGAGAGTTCTGGTTTTATATATATTTGCGAAGAAACTTCGTACAGCAATGTTAACTCTTTCCATTAAGATCCTCCCTCCGGTTATCATCCTATTTATATTTAAATTCACTATGCTGCAATAGAGGGCACAAAGACGACACACTTACGTTTATTAATTTCTTCGTGGCCAGTTTCTCCTTTAAGGTTTTCATATTTACATGTTTTTCTGTAAAATAGCAATAGAAATGAGAATTGGTGACTGAGAACTGCGGTAAATATTCGTTTATGCAAAACAATTAATACGAACCGAGGTTTTATTGTTTGTTATGAAACAGCTGGTATTTTATTTGAAAACAGTCGTTATTAATTGTTGTTGGTTTGTTTATACCTCGTTGTAAAAACACAAAATGTAAAACTAGTCCGGACGGTAACTTTCAGAAATGAATCCCACCTTACATTTTATGCTCAAGCATTGAAATTTGGTACACGTGTACGTTAGACCCTACTCTTTGATATAAGAATGTTGCCACCGCCGGGGCCCTGCAATAGCATGGTTCGACCTTCAGGGACAAATCACTATTTTCGCTTGTTTTGGAGCTAAAATGGAGGGCTGAAATTTGGTACACACGTGCATTTTGGATATTTAAGGCCACAGGCAAATATTCAAGGGCCAATCGCCATTTTTTCTAAACGACGGCGGGGAAAATGCATAAAATAACGTTATTTTCTGAAAAAGTTTACTCTACCACATTTTTTCGAGTGAGGTCTCGTTTCACGTTTTCGGGGTCACTAAGTTCGAAAAATCATGTTTTGAGTGCGTGTGGTCGATGAATACTGCGCTGTGACTATCCAGTAGTGTAATTTAATAAGTGCGATTTGAATTTCCGCGCGCGCGAATTGTCTTCCGTTGGCCTGAGATCGCCCGCCACGCAGCATCACCCCGCGCGGCGGGCCAGCCGAGTTCGAGCGCAGCAATAGGTATCGCGGCGCGACTGTTGTACCCTTTCCTAGAAGGTGCTGGCTCACCTGACGCTACCCTCGTAGAAGCAGGTTGCAACCAGTTGCGACAAGTTAATTCTGTGAAAGCATTTCAAGCGAATATCGTGTTGTGTGGTTTGTGTTTGAAGTGAAGTGGAGTGAGGTGTGGTGCAGTTTGCATCAGTTATGACCGTATATTACTGGTTAGGTAAACGAAACTGCAATATTGTTACCCCTGCATTTTTTATAGGTGTATTTTGAGAAAGTTGTCCCCACGATGGTAACTATACCTCTCTGGCGCCATGCAACCATGAGGAACCAGATACACGCTGATTTGTTCATCTGGCAGACGCTGTGAGCAATGCCCGTGAAAAAATTATAATAAGGACATGCGATACGGATGTACTGGTGCTTGCGGTTTTTTGTATGCAACACTTGTCTAAGTAAAGGAGCTTTGGGTGCACTTTGGTATGGGAAAGCACGCAAAATTTTTAGCGGCCCATGAACTTACAAGGGTGCTTGGTAAGTCACCACATATATTCTATATTTTACTCATTTTAGAAAACGGTTGGTAAGATGTATTAATTTTGTTACAGATGCGATACTGTATCTTTTTTCCGTGGAATTGGAAAGCTCACGGCTATTAATGCCTGGCTATAGTATTCTGGAACTACAGAAGCATTCACAGCCCTGCAAAATGGAGATGTTGAAAATGCAATGGAAATTTTGGAAAAATTTGTCGTAATTACCAATAAGGAGCAATTTTAAAAACTACATATTATAAATCACATCAAATAAAAAAATGTTTTATTTTTCCAGAACCCAGCTATTTACAAAAAACGATTGTCAGCTGAAATCGATTCCACCAACAAGGGATGCTCTAAAACAGCATACCAGGCGCGCTTCCCTTCAAAGAAAAATATGGAGACAGTCGAGTCGCTTCAGCGGACACAGCACCTTCCAGATCCATCAGATTTTGCATGGAAAAATTTTACAGTATTTGGGAACTCGTGTGACGCACAATGCCCGTAGCCTTAGAAGCCTCATCTGAAAGTGTATAGTAGCTCTTATTGGCATTGGTATGAAATAAAAGTGTTATTCCACCATTATTGTAAGAAAACTGGTATATTAATTTATTCGCGCTGTCGTTATTTTCGACCTCACGAACTAAAAACATGATTTATCAAAATCCCCCAAAAACATATGAAACGAGACTTCACTCGAGAAAATGCGGTAGAGTAAACTTTTCCGGAAAATAACTTTATTTTGAAAAACAGGACCGTAGGCCCTGGTACACTTGCTTGTGACCTTAAATATGAAAATTCCTCATGTCTACCAAATTTCATATGCCCCCACGATACTTTTTAGCTCCAAAACAAGCGAAAATGCGAATTTGCCCCTGAAGGGACTCAACCATGCTATAATAGGACCCCCGTGAAGACCCCAACCATGGCAACATTTCTCAAATCGAAGGGTATGGTCTAACGAACAAGTGTACCAAATTTCAACGCTTGATCATAAAATGCAAGGTGGATTCTCATACCCTCCCAACTAAATAGCATGATGAATGTTTTATCAACAAAGGCATAATTAGCGCATGACAATATAGTAATTTCACCTATTACAATTTGCTAACTTAATTAATACTTTACTTTGTCATATATATATTCTAGATATGCTGGTCAGTAACAACTTTCCTCCCTGTCCCTGCTTTAAAAATAACCTTTTATATTACAGAATTAATATACTGATATAATGAAAACGAGCCTAATAAAAAACTTACTATTTTCTACAGAACAAATTTAGGTCTAAATTCTTCCAGTTCAATACATAATTTACTCATTTACCGCCCATGACAACTGCGCCTTAGACTCTTCCAGCCATCGTTAGAATCTCTAAGTAGATATTAGCTTTTTTAGATAATATCTCAAAAAAACATTAGGGGAAAGGATTTGCTTTCCATTGATATGTATGGCCACAACTGGCTGGCTAAGAGTCGGGCCTTTAGAAAATGACTGTGTGGAGAGACTTGGAGAAGTATAAACTGTAATTAGGACTTCTATATAAGAATAAAAAACGGCTGGCAAAGGAGCATTAAGCCATGAAAATCATTTGAAAATTTATTTATTCTAGGGTGAAGAGGTATTCATTCGCCCTGAAATTTAATGAACCAGTTTACGGCCGCTCTTTTAGTTACTAACGATTATTGTTAGCGAGAACAATTTTTAGATAATAGGCAATTAAAATATTTAGTAAAATATATATTGTCACGGGAAAAATAAAGTTAAAGGAGGTATTTCTGGGCGCGTGAAATTGACCATTATAAGAAAAAAATGTCATATCGGTAACACACATGTTATTTTAAATCTAGAAATGCTCAATAAACTAATTGGAATAGAAAAGAATGTATGTGAAGTAAATATATCGTATGCACGTTTTTAAAAATTCGGTAGTTACTTCAAAACATGTGTAACTGATTTTAGAGGAATCATGTTGTTCAATTATTGGATATTATATAAATATTCTGATTTTAGAATTAATAGTGGGATTATAGGTCGAGTGGGAAACAATGTTATTATAACAGACTGGTATTTAAAACCTACAAATTCAGAGATACTCAAATTTTTATTCAAACCACAGTTTTAAACAAAAAATTAATATCATAAAAAATTGAATATATAAAGCAATGAATCTATAGTTGAAATCATGAATGTTGTCGTTCACGTCATCATCCTTTAATTTCTGAACCAAACTAACTCAAGGTCACACAGTATAGAAGTATTTTGTAATGAAAATATATGGACATAAACATGCAATTCAATGAATTTTAACAGTATTTATTTACATTTATTTTTATCAAATATATATAAATAAGATTTACAGAAAGAGTATTTTTTAAGAAAATTTAAAAGCACGACAAACTTTAATATGTTTGTTCCCCATTCAATATCTTGTTTGCTAGTAAAAGTATCATTTTATTTAGAGATTTTTTATATTAGATTTATTAATTAATTAGAAACATACATACATTTTTAGAGCATACTTCATATTGATGATTAAATATAACACAGAGTATAAAATACCTTATACCTAATAAATTACCCTATTTGACTATTCGAACATTATACTAAAGATAAAGTGTATTTGGTTTTAGTACTATTTACAGGAACGTGTAAAAAATATATAACACAATTTTAATGATTTTTCACTTTCGAAAACATATGCAGTTACTTCTTTTTTTACATTTCAAATAATTACACCGTTTTATAATCTCTTGTCGTTTAATGGGAGCGTTTGTGCATACTTCGGTATGCGATGTAAAGCAACGACAGGCGCAGTTAGTACTTGGATGGGTGACCATTCCAACGGAAACCGCGTCCTCGCCTCACACATCTTCCAGCGGCTTTTATATCAGTGTATGCGCGGAAGCTATACAACCTTAGGCGAGGGTTGTATAGGAAATATACCATCCTTCGGAGGGGATGTAAAGCCGTCGATCCCTTGTCTATTACATGTTAGGCAAGTAAAAGATCCCTACTCCTCTTAAGGGAAGAGGTTCGGCAATATTCTTGGTTGGGGGTAGCTCGTCTACAGGCGTCGGTGTTAGGCCTCAGTAGCGGAAATAGACCGACATTAAATAAATGTATAAAAAAAAAAATGGGAGAGTTCTGGTTTTATATATATTTGCGAAGAAACTTCGTACAGCAATGTTAACTCTTTCCATTAAGATCCTCCCTCCGGTTATCATCCTATTTATATTTAAATTCACTATGCTGCAATAGAGGGCACAAAGACGACACACTTACGTTTATTAATTTCTTCGTGGCCAGTTTCTCCTTTAAGGTCTTCATATTTACATGTTTTTCTGTAAAATAGCAATTATTATTGTAGGCAATTTTAATATTATAAAATTTTCGCCAAGCGGCAACACTACTTCAGCACTCCGAGTTTCATATAAAATATGCCAACGGGCCCCTTGATAATCGGATGAAAGGTTAATGGTTTAACAATTTAACCAACTGAGCTATTGCCATGGATGGCAAACTAACAACAAAAACTACAAAATCACTACGCTATAGACTTACTTTCAGAGTACGTATTATAAATTGTATCCTTCATATCCATCTTCCTTGCTTCCATCATATCCTCGGTTTTATTTTTCTTTCTAGGTTCATATTTTGCCACAGTAGAATTTGGGGCTTCCTGCTCCTCACAGGCTTTCTTGCAAATTCGTTCCACCGTCTACACACAAATACCCAATGCATTAGAAGCACCCTGAAAGAAAATTAATTCTATATATACCCGCTGCCATAATTAATTTTACAATTCACCTCATGGACTGCTTGCAAAGGTAAAAGGGGACCTCTGTTGCATTTTTCCTGGTTGAAGTACTCAACTAATTTCATAACCATACCTCTACCTACTTCATCCAATCTTTTTCCGAGCACTTTGGTATTACGTTTTTAAACTGTAAAACTAAAGCACTTGCAAACCATTTTAAACAACAAAACAAACACTAAATTTGAAACGCACGGTAAGAACACTAAAAACTTATAAAAAACGAATAGAAATAGAAAATAAACAAACTTGATAATAATATTTGCCTCCACAGCACGCCGCTGAATTGACAGAAAACTGAACAACAACATTCATGATTTCAACTATATCTAATGTAATTTTCCATAAAAAAATACTGGTCTAATAAAAAAAATTCCTGAAGAATAACAACTATCCTGAAAAATTTATAACACAAATTATAACCGAAGTAACACATAATGTCCTTACTAATGATGACATTACTATAACACATTACTATAGCTTATAAAAACGAAAATACAATTTCGCAGTACTATACAAAACTAAAATCTCACACATCCAAATTAGAAAAATCAAATGTGCTGTATGAAATCAGTTGCAACCTCACCGATTATAATGTGAACGATTCATCTTTTCGCGTCTGAAGGACTTCTGTTATATTTTCCAAAAATGAATATTAATGTTCACAAAAAAAAGGGTTCAAAACGACTGTTTCAGACGGAGAATAATACAAAATTTATACTTATTGTTCGTTTATGCTTAACTGCTTCACTGATGGTACCAATTGGACGTCGTAACACTATAAATCTAACACAGTAAGTACTAACACTTTCTTAAAATTAAACCTGAAAAGGAATTTTGAAAACACAAGAAAAAGACAATATAAAGTTCAAAAAATGTATATTAAATCTTTTAAAAAATCATGTTTTACAAAAACGTTCAAGAAAAATGTATTGATAAACTATAGTCTGGCCCGTGTACAACACATAGTGAGGAACGGAACGACTCATAATGTACCAACTACCATCCAATGTGCGGTTTATAGCTAACGATTACACAAAAAGATAAGAGAAAAGTTAAATATTTATAAATTTTTGGTGGACTTGCCTGCCTGTTTACGTACTATCAGTTCAATTATAATTTGGTTCGCTCCTTAGACCTTAAAAATGCTTGAATCGCAACGACTTTGAATTATATTGTAGCCATTATAAATTCATACGTTCAGGCAAGGCGGTCCCAAGCACATATGAGTACATGGTAAAGATTTTCTGGCACCGAATCACTGAGGAACCGGTTTAGGGCAAATCCCGTTAAAATCCATCATTTTCCCGTCAAAATCGACTGATATAAAATGAATGGTCACCTTGTCGCTAATAAAATTTTCGATATACTTTGATCAGAGACTGGATTAACTTGTCCTCATATTTACACAACGCATGAGTTGCAGTGCTACACAACGTGGATTCGTAAAAGAGTCTTTAATTTTGAAATTTTGATTTTTATTGCACGTTCTAAATTTTGGTAGTCGGGGCGACATTACGTCCCTGTGCAGCGACTTTTACTATGCTTTCCAAAATTACACACCTTGATGAGTTTCCGAAATTTTTGCATAAAAAACACTTCGTAGAGCGAAAATATGATTTAAAGTATAAAAACCTCTTCCAACGGCATTTTTACGTGAAGCACGCTTTTCATGTGAAGGATTTTGTTACAGTTTCAAAAAATGTATCGAGGGTTTTGGCGTGTTCTTTAACAGTAACAGTCTATATTGACCAGACTAAGAGGTATCTTAAAGATAGAATTAAAGAACATGAATATCACGTAGAAACATCGAAAAATATTAATAAAACTACTCATACAGCATTAGTGGAACATATTCTACAGAAACCTGACAACATTTTTGATTTTGGTAATAGTAGAATTTTAGGTGCAGAACAGAAAGTAACTTTAAAAAGGATCAATTTTAGAAATGATAGAAATTTAAAAAAAAACAAAGACAGCGTAAATAAACCCATATATATAGAAAATCTAAATTTTATATATTTTAGTATTTCAGAGCATAATAATATAATAATTTAAATACGTAAATATAATAATGTTCCAATTGTTTTTGTGTACCTATTATTTCTTTGTGTGCTATGCATTTTACACCCCACCACTAGCTATCATATCGCAGGTTGATTTCACCAAAGGAACTCATTACTATAGTAATTATTTTAACGTGTAGTGTTATCTACAATGTAATCTCTATTGTGACTTGCTATAAACATTTACATGTAACATAGTTAAATAAATATCTATCTATCTATTGTCCTGCTCTTACCAATAAGTTTCAAAATTTTGTTAAAAAAGTATTTTAATTATTTTAAATTCTTTTAATATAATTATGAGATCGGGTGTCGTAACCAATTCCTGTATTTTAGACACAAACAATATTATGAGTGCAAGTAATTTAAGTACAACTTTGTTTAATATACAAGAAAATAATCGTATTTTATAAATTGTTGATTTGTTGATTTTCCCACTCGACGTACAATCCCACTATTAATTCGAAAATCAGAATTATATAAATAGTTAGTACTTCTCGTCAAATTTTTTAAATTAAATTAAGAAACAAAAATATAAAAACGTCTCACAACTTTGATACCTAAGTTAACTTGAAAACTGTCGGCTTATTATCATTTGCAACTTCTCTAAAATTTTTGAATTTCCGTTATATGAGAAATTATACATTCATATTTCAGGGCAATTTATGACATATTAGCAGTAAATCTGCATTAACCAATCTGTTTTGGAACTTAGATATTAACTAACAAGTTGTCTTGATTTACACTGACTTTTCCAAAGTATTCGATGGATTTTACCACAGTATGGTATTTAATAAACATCGTATGGTAGGTCTTTCTGTTGCTATTAACATTTTTGCAAAGCTACTTAGGCTATAGAACATAATATATACAATATCGTGTCTTCAAATCTGCAAAAGGTCACCACTTCTGGGATACCTCAAGGTTCCATTCTGAGTCCACTATTGTTTATTTTATTCATTAATGATATAGTTGATGATTTGGATGTTAATGAATTATTATATGCTGAAGATGCAAAAATTTTTGCCTCAATAAAATTTATTATTGACTGAAAATACTATTCATCTGACAATAAAAAATGGCGTCATGCAAAAAAGATCATATCTTTATAATTTAGACAATATTGCGTCTCGTCTCGATTTTATCACTTTAGATAACAAACTGACATTTAACAAGCATATCACGTAAATCTCACAAAATAAAAACTCAGGTTTTGTTCTTAGGAATCCCAAAAGTTTTGTAGATGTTAACATATTTTTATCACTTTTCTTATAAACTTGTAACGCCAGAATTGGAATATGCCTCGTTAATTTGGAATCCCGGTTATAGAATTCATATAGATTCGCTAGAAAATATTTCATGTCGGTCGGTTTCTAACATTTCTATAGTATACAATTATTGATGAAGTTTATCCTGCAGTAGGGTTTCCACACCAGAGTTTAATAATTAGATTTCGCATAGAAAGTCTTGAGGTGGTAGACGCAGGAAAGGGCCGTAATTTCTTTTAAATTAATTCAAAACATATTAAGTTATCCCAGCTCTTAGAGAAATTTCAATTTGCCGAGTATGAATTCTAAGCACGCTTCCTCTTTAAAAGTAAAGCATTGCACATAAAGATGTGCAATGCCCACAACCACTTGCAGGACAGATTTGATATTTTTCAATGTATTCACAATCGAATTTCCAATAAATTTGTTAATATCATAACAGATCTAATTAATTTCAAGTTACACAAAGAAAATTAGAACGATGGATGTATGTCTGATGGCAGGGAGATAAAAAGCTTATTAGGCCTATTTTCACACTTAGAACTATATGCAATACTTATCATTTTCTTATTATCACTCATTATGCGTAGACAAACAACACACGCACATATAATGTATACAACACAAAAAATTATAATTTAAAAACACTAAAAAACACGGTTTAATAGCAAACCGAACTAAAAAGTAAAAAATAATGTTTAAATATTATTGACAAAAAAAATAAATTTTATTGTAAAAAGCGTGGGGTGCTTGATATCAATTGTTATAAATATTTTATTGGTACCTATTGATAAAAGTAGAATTATAAAAATATAGTAAGAAGCACCCCACCCTTTTTGCAATAAAATGATTTTTTTTGTCGATAATATTTAAACATTATTTTTTACTTTTTAGTTCGGTTTGCTATTCTTATTTAAACTATAATTTATAAAATATATAATATTAACAGCGGCGCCTCCGGCAAAATATCGACAATAGATTAGTCTTTTTTTTATTTATCCTGATGATCCTGGTGAGGACATTAGGACAAAGTTGTCAAATTATTGTATTGTCATCGCTCCTTAATAAGTGTGCAAAGTTTCAGTTAATCTGACGTTTTAAAGTGGGTGAGAATCACGTTCAAAGATTCCGTTACGTATAAACAAACAAACATACAGGTGAAGCTAATAAAAGCGTGTTAAAAACATCTCAGATATCCACGAACCACTGGTTAAAACCTTAGACCATTCAATGTGCCGCTACACTCTAATGAACTGGCAGTACATTAGCGAAAGCAATTGTTCTTATGTTATAAGAGATAGAAAATCGCAACTACCTCTTTTCATGCGGAAATAGTATATTATCATAAACTTTGGCTAGTCGTAACCACGTTGCCAAATTTACACATATTCCTCAAGTGACAATTATTAACATTCATATTTAAATGAAATTTGGATAAATAATCTGCAACTTCAGCTGTATTTTTTTACAGATTTATAGATTGAAAAGAAAATGAAAAGAATTGGGATGATAGAGTTTCGAAAATCATTTTAATAATATCCTAATGATATGTTTTAAACCATCCCTAAAAGAAATAATGGCATCAATGTTATTGTAACCTCAATTTAAGGTCTGTCACGAATGAAGTCAGTAAGGCGTCATATGTTATTTTCAACATGTTGGTGTATTTCATTTAATAGTAAATCCGTTTATATTTATTTTCTGTGCTGTATTTTAACAAAATTAGTATAAGGGTCTATTGGGTGCTGTGCCGTGTATTTTAAATTGAATACAAACCCAGTATGGTATTTCCGAAAGAAAGGAACAACCGATATCGTGAGCTTCTTCTAATGTTATAATATTTTAATCACATTGGAAGGTATACGAATGAGCAATCCATTAGAGCGTAAGAGGCATATTGAATGGCCTAAGAATAAAACCAATATTATGCAACTCGCACGCTTAAATATTCGACAGCGTAGTGAGCAGTGGGTGATCGAACGTCACAAGCTTGCTACGCCCAGTTTTAAATAAAGCGATGTTTAACGACCATTTAAGGGGGAATTCAAAGGCAACAAATTTTGGTCTTTTAGTATGAGACTTTTTTAGAGTACTTTTGAAAAATGAAATATAAAATAAACAAAAAATTGTAAATGATGCTACAAATTCAAATGCAGTAAAAAACTAAATATTGTAAACTCCTATATGTAAAATATGTTATGTTGTGATTTAATGTTATACAGTGATACAGGGTGCCCAAAAAATTTCCTGACAAATAATAACTGCAAATTGTAGACGTGATGTTATGTCATATTGACATAAATCATATTATCCAAAAACGCTCCCTAACGAAGTAACAGCTCTTTAAAGATGGAAACTTGTCACCAATTTTTTTATAATTATCTTCAAAGCGCTTTTATCTAACAAGATAAAACTTGCTACATTTATTAGCCTAGAAATGCTGTGAACATGATTTTATTACGTTCGTAAGTGTTTCATTTGAGAGCGCCAACAGACATTTTGAATGATATTTTTGTATCATATTTATTTTCTTGATTTTCCAACATTTCATTTTTAGTTACCTCATTCTTACTTACCTACGGCATTATAATAAGGGGTGGGACATATAACAGCCAATTGAAAAATATAAAAATAACTCAAAAATGGATACTTAAAGTAATGCTCTGGAAAAATCGAAGACATTCTACAGAACAGCTTCTTCTAGATAGTAATGTCTTCAATTTAAATGGATTATATATCCATAATGCAGCAAAATTTATCTAAACAAATAGGGAACTAAGAGTACCAACAAACCACATACACAATACAAGGCAAAATGAACGCAATGCGCTTTTTACACCTAGACCAAATTCTATCTTGTACAAAAAATCTCGTGGCGTCACGGGTCCAAAGATATATAATATTATTCCCGAATACATAAAAGCATTAAATAATTATTACAAATTATTCTGTAAAAAGTTGTCAATATTTATCATGCATAATTTACATTTATTTGAACAAATATTCTCATAACTTCTAATTCAATCATTGCTCTTAATCTCCATCATTTTATAATAATTATTAATAATTCATTATTAGTTTTTTATTTGTTAGTTTTAGTTTTTAGTCGTTAGTAACGAATGCGATATGTATATTGATATTGTTAATAATAATATCTTAGTGAAATATTAAGACACAAGACGATTTCCTTGTGAAATCAGGTGCATTTATAAAATAAAGAATAACTACTGTAAAAATAATATTGTAAAATTGGGTTAAAAATAAAGTTATTATTATTTTTCTTTAATTTTTTTTTTAACAAAAACCAGTCACCCTCTCTGTGGCTCCGACTCTCACAGAGGGGAGCTGGTAGTACCAGTAGCCACTCCCCACGCCCGTGGGTTGAGTGACTATTGGGCCCGAGTGTCATATGCCCTGAGTAGACGTAGCGATCCAAGTATTATGGCCTTCTTCTTCTTCTATGGAGATCTCTGCCAAATCTCGGCATGCCGGTATGATCTTTAGTTCCGAAAGCAGCGTCTGTCTCATTCGACCGAGGGCTCCTATAATCAGTACCACTATTTTGACAGAATGGCCCGGATAAAGCCTGCGGAGTTCGAAGAGCAAATCTCGATATTTTGTCCGTTTTTCTTCCTCTTTCAAGACAATGTTGCTCTCAGCGGGGGCTGAGAATTCCACGACATACATTGTCTTGAGTTGGTTTTCGAGGAGTACTATGTCAGGCTTGTTGGTTGGTATTTGTCTGACGGTGGGAAACGAGTAGTTCCAATAAATTAGACACTTCTCATTCTCCACAACGGACTCAATATCCACCGGAGTGTAAGGCAACACTGGTGTTTCGTCTATCCCATACGAGTGCCTTACATGATAGTGGAGCACTCGTAATGCTGCGTTGGTGATAACAGTTGATCTTGGTTACGGACTGCCGTACTATGATAAGTTAAGGATGAAAATATATATATATTGCTATGTTATTTTTTATACTAATCAAACTTATTAAATTAAGTTAAACCTGTTTATTCCCCATAGACAAAACTCAAAATTCAAAAATTATGATCAAATTAAATTTCTTACCTTAGATCCAAAAGTGTCAATTCTATAAATTTATGCCAAATACTTTACTCTTTTTCTCAGGAGCAGGTTCAGGTTTAAGTTATCTGTTTTTTTAAAAATTTTTTTGTTAAAGTAAAATTTTGAATCTAATAATAATATAATCTATTTATTTTCCCTTTTTGATATTTCTGATTGAATATAATAACTATTTTTAATGAAAGTCTTTTATAACTATAAATTTTGATACAACCTTAATACAAATATACCAACTTCTCTCTTCGTAGCTACAGGCTTCTTCCAGCATCTGTCCACAAAATGACGTTTTCCCTTTTCAGATATAATTTCTTCTCTTCTGGATTACTACTATTATTACTATCTTCCTTACTTTTTTGTTTTTTTTTATATATTATGGCCACTTCTTTCTTCTCAATTCCAATTTTATCATTCGATTTCAACCTCTCTTCTTCAATATGACTTTTTCCTTCTCAGTTTTTTAAAAGATTTTTCTCCTCCCCCTCTTGTTTTTTCCGTTCCTTCCCAACCAAATTCCATCTTTTGTTTTCACTTTTATTTTTGACCGCCTCTATCATTTGTGGTTGTTATCATATCATAACCCCAAATATCAAAAATTTACAAACAAAATAGATACCCATCAAATTTTGATCTGTTAACATAACCTAAAACTTAAACCTCCTTGTCTTTATTTTGAGCAAACATTATAACTTTAAAAATCAAAATTACTAATTTAAAATGTCATGATGACTTTATTGTCATAAAACATTGTAACTCTAAAATTAAAAATTACTAACTTGGATATCAGAAATTAAAATCTTCTTGATAACCTCATTAAAACTATTTTCAACAAATACTAACATAATAAATTTTAATTTCACAAAACTTAAATTTTTTTAACATTTTAACCTTTCGGATCTTTAGATAATTTAAACAAATTTTGAAACCATCTAAAAAAAACAAACAAGCAAATGACAACAAACATGCAATTTTAATAATCGCTTGAAAAACTAAATTTTTTAAATTTTTTAATACATAGTTATTTTGGCCCAATATTAACTTTATTTTATTAAGAAAATTTGATTCATCTGATAACTTTACAAA